>CM043004.1:21963211-22563211 GCA_023678885.1 Pogostemon cablin | reverse complement strand
TACAAGTTACAACTCTTTCTCATACTCATAAGCTCACGACTTTTGTTGTCAATAGTCTTGCTCTGATGTACTACTCACCTTTCCCCAAAATTCCCCCACACTTCCAAATGACATCCTATCATACTTACTTATAAGGTAAACTGAAATAAAGTATTTTTAAGTGATATCTACCTGGAACTTTCTAGATTAATTAAACTATCTAATTAGACAAGTACAATAATATATATATATGGATGTAACACATCTATACGCAAGCTGTAGCTCCACTCACTCACAATCGTCTCTCATCTCCATGTTTCAGCGATAACCCAAAATAGTTTAGAAAAATCAATTTTGATCTTCAACACTTCACTCACGAGACCTACGACCCTCCATAATGATTTACTATAGCGAAGGAGTCTTGTGGCAGCGAGATTTTTCCGATGACAAGCACCATGCAACTGATGATTAGGCTAGTTTACATGGCGAAGTGGCAATGGTGGCATGAGCTTCCATTGGTTCCCATGAAATTCTCCCCAGTTTTGATTTTGAACAATAATTATAGCATCTTATTTTTTTCACAAGCTTCTAACTAAGGTGTTTTGGGGGTGGATTATTGATAATAATTTAGGTGAATGGTGATGGGTGCTCTTTAGTTATTTAGGCCTTCTCCAACGCCAGGTTTTTTTGATGACTTGGTCTTCTTAAAAACTTAAATACACATGTTTTTACCAATGACAAATTATGGAGGTTTTTTGGCAGGTATAGTATATCATACCTAGGTTTTTTAAAAGATGAAGAGAGTGAGAGAGTGGAGAGTGAGAGTCACTTTCCATATTTTCGAGCGCGTCACTCGCACACTCGAATGAGAGAGCAGACGTATGGGGCCAACCTATTTCTCACAAAGGATATTCTTTTAGTTTTTTTACAAAGTGGAGGTAGTTTTCATAAAAACACACCGGTGTGTTTTAGTTTTATTAAAATATTTGATGTTATTTAATAATTTATTGATAAAAAATAATTAATAAAGAAACATTTACATAAATATAACACTTAAAATCATAAGTTACAAAAATACATTAAATTAAAAAAATAAATAAAGAAATATTATTTTTTATTATTTAGTCCCGTGTGTGTCTGTTCTATCAGTATTCAATGTGATTTGTTGTGTATATCTCTATCATAAATCAACGCAAATCGCAACTTATAAGAGGTAGTTTCCATAAAAACACACCAGTGTTTTTTAGTTTTAATAAAGTATTTTATGTTATTTAATAATTTATGTTTTAGTTTTAATAAAATATGTATATTTTGCACTAAATTAGTGCGTGGTGTGCACTAGAATATTATTTACACATTAAAATTGACCGGATCGAACTGTACATTGTTGCTTTCGGAAGCTTTTATTTTATTTTTTTAATTTGTGTGTCATTTTAATTTACGTTGTGTGTCATTTTAATTTGTGTTTTTATGTTTTATGTAATGAAAAAATAAATAATATATTTTTCGATTTTTTTCTTAAATTTATTAAATTGAATAATTTGAAAATTTAATTAGTTATAATTTATTTTGAAAATTAAATAAATATATTTGATAAAATAAATGAGAATTAAATAAAATGAAGTGGGTCCCCCAAAATACCTTGCTTTTTGGGTAGAGGGTTGGGAGGAGTTTTGTTTTGAAGATAGAAGTATTTTATTTTTGAGGTGGCGCTGACGTGACAATAAAAAAATCTGCTTTTTTGGGTAGATGAATGGGGCATGTTCGAGTTATATGGTTAAAATTGTAAAATGCTGGTGTGGCAATAGCGACACCTGACTGGAATTAGGTTTACTAGACTTGTCGGTCCCTTCAGCGACGTCGTTTTTATTTACTCTTTCACTCTTTTGAGTGAGCCTCAGCCTACAAACAGCCTCGCCAGCCCACCAGCATAATCCACCCGCTATCTCTTACTCTGAAAGCCAAAAAAACCCTAGAAACATGTCGGGCGGATTTTTCAGGGTACAGAATCTCCTTTGTTCTTCAATCTCTGAATTGTTTCATCAAATCTTGATTTTGTACTTGTTTCTCTTGAATTAGATATTGGCCCGAATTACCGTTTTAACTCTCTCTCTCTCTCTCTCTCTCTCTCTCTCTCTCTAACCATTGTGAATTAGGGCACATCTGCTGATCAGGACACGCGATTCTCGAACAAGCAAGCGAAGCTGCTTAAGTCTCAGAAATTCGCCCCTGAATTGGAAAATCTGGTTAGTTTTCGGGATTTCAATTCATTCCCAATAAAAAACACCGATTTTGCCTTTTCTTAGGGTTTATATATTGTTTAATTGCACCTTCCATTTGTTTTTATTTAATTATTATTATTATTATTATTATTAGTTGATTTTCGTATGAGAAAATGCCTCTCATTGGGATGGATGGCAGATGACGAAATTTGGAAAGAAGTCTATTTTCTTCCTTGATAGTATTTGCAACTTAGCAGTTACAAATTTTCGTCCGAACTTATAGCTTTTCATTTGCGATACTTAGTATGGATGGGCATAAATGTGTGTTTTCCGTTTGAATCTTCTGGTTTTGGTTATGACTTGCACGTTCAGGTGGACATGACAAAGGTGAAGATGGATGTTCTGAAGCCATGGATTGCTAAACGCGTAACTGAGCTAATTGGATTTGAAGATGAAGTTCTTATCAATTTTATTTACAGTCTTTTGGAGGGAAAGGTAATTTGTTTTCTTATTCAGTTATTATTGTTTTATTCATTTTCTTCTCTAGAGCTGTTAATCTACTTCTTAAGAGAGAATTTGACTGCCTTTTTTTTTCTCACTATTTGTTTGTATGAAGTACTGCTGACAGGATCACATATTTGTCTTAATATGAAAATAGTTTTGTCGGTCTGCATTACCTCTTTTAACCCTTCATTTGTCTCGAAGTGGATGGATCTATATTCAGTTTTTCTCTTGTTTATAAGAAATGACATGCATGTCATTGGATGCAGGCAGTTAACGGGAAGCAAGTTCAGATCCAACTCACTGGATTTATGGAGAGGAATACTGGGAAGTTTATGAAAGAGCTCTGGGCACTTCTTCTCAGTGCACAACAAAATGTTAGTGGCATCCCCCAACTGTTTCTGGATGCTAAAGAAGAGGAAACTATGAAGAAGGAGGTTGCTCTTGTGCTTTTCTGTCATTGTAGTAGATACATGTTATTTGTCGCTCAAATCGACTTCTTTACTTTGATCTGATTATGCTTCTCTTGAACTTGCAGGCAGAGACAGATCATAAATCTAATGAAATTCGGAAGAAAGAGAAAGGAAACCAAGAACTTGAGGAAGAGAAATCAAAGATGGTAACTACAATCTTTTCCATGCAAGAGTTTGACTGTATTAAACTAGACCTCTTTCCTTAACTTTTTCACCCTTTTCATTGCATTCAGCTTGCTTCTCCTTCTGCAATTATTTCGGTTCATATCCTTTACCTCAAACTGCTGTAGGATGGTGATGGTGCAAAGTCGAGGGACATGAATTTTGCATTGAAGCATGATGCTGGGGGTTCCATGGCCCAGCGAGCAGATGATAAAGATCGATATACGAGAAATGGACAGAGAAGAAGCAGCAGGTACCAGCGACAGTATATTAACTGTTATCTATTTCTTGAGGCGTGCTTCTGAATATTGCTTTTGGTAATGGAAATAAAGTACAAAGGTTCTGAAGTGTTTAGTGCTTTGAATTTTCTTTTGGTCATCACATTTGTTATGGCTTTGTTTATTGTGTTATTTATTTTTTTGGCATGGTTATGGATTAGACACTGTTTTTCCGTATGATCTGTTTAATCTTTGTGTGCTTGACTCCCTGTTATGTTGAATTATATGAACTGAAATTCTTCAATCTGGATGATATTGCTCTTTTTATTGGACATTTGAAGTTCATAGTTTTAAGTAATTAATATTGACCTTATGTGGATTTGCAGCGCTTTAAATTCTTGAATTTACTCAAATAATTAGCTAATGCAGATGCACTGTACTTTTTAATTTGAAGAACCTTGAGTATCTTATGTTATTTGCTGCTCATATTTATTCTTTCACATGCCATTAATTTTCAAGATGATGATCAGTTGAAGCAAGGATTTGGGTTGTTTTTCGTGCATCATTTCTCTGGCTTGGAGTATTCCCAACTGGTTTTATTTGAATCAATTTTTTTGTCAAATGTTGATGTAGAATGATCATCTGGTTCTTGGTGATTAGATATTGAATTGATGATGCAATGCTTTTCAGTTTTGAAATGTCGGTTAAAGAAATACATAATCAATAGCCTATATTCTATTGAAGTTGGTAACGACATCTATTAGTTAGTCATTTACTTGGGAGGATTTTGGTGGTTAGCTCTAGAATAAGACACTTGGAGCCACTGTGACTTTGGGACTGTTTTGGAAATTGTGAAGGTAAGGTAATGAATATTGGTTTGATAGTATGGAGGAATGTGTTTCATAGAAGTAGGGAATCAACTTTATTGTAATGGAATGATTATTCTGCACTAAGCATCAACTTTCAAACCTTTCCGTTTCCTTGCACCCTAACCCTTTTACCAAACACCCCCTCAGTTTTTGCACAATACATTTTGCATTAGCCTCAACTTTGACCACTTTGTGATTGAAAAGTGGTAAACTACAAGATCTACATTCTACCATGTCAGCAACCCATTAAATTCGAATTTTTGAAATATAACTATAATAAAAAAAATATTGTTTGAGAGGAACAGGATTCTTGAAGTTTCCAGTGTCAGTATGTTTGTTTAAGGTTTGATTGGTGTGGGAAATTTGGCTTGGAAATCCCTGAATAGTCTAAATGTTATTTAGATTGGGGGTGTGTTTGTTTCTTAGGATGTTGATGAGCAGGATGAATAAATAGATTATGGTAACATCATTATGTTATGAAAAGAAACATGGTAACTATTAGAAAGTGTGAGAGAGAAAGAAAAGTAGTGTGAAGTGATTGGAAGTATCAGAAAGAGAAGGAAAGTACGAGAGGGAAAAGCTGAAAAGGAAAAATTTGTGCAAGCAAGCCTGGTTTTTGCAAAGTAAAATCTATCTGGAAACTTCTAAACAGACTTAGCTTAAAAAGTGAAACATGACCTCCCTGGACCATCTTGTTATCTGGGAATAGCATCCAACTTTTTGATGGTTTGGAATAGATGCATAACAGCCGTTCTGCATTTCAAAAATCTGGGTATTGCCATCTATATCTTCCTTAAACCTCCAACTTAGAGCATAGCTTCTGAGGTGGATATAAGTTATGCATCTCTTAACAAGATTCAGCTTCTTAAGCAGATTACGAGTTATGTTATCTCTAAAATCCGTGTCACTGCGAATCAGTCTAATCTCAATATGATTGATATTTCTGCATCTTCTTCAGTGCTTTGTGCCCTTTGAAATCTAAGTCCCTGAAAGCATACATGCATTCTGAAGCTTGTGTTTTATTTCTCTTTCTTTTGCTTGAGCACTTCTCTTTGTTACTTTGATTTAGTTAAATTACTGTAGTTCACTGAAAATGTTGTTTACCATGTGGCTGCAATGATTGTTTGTATTATAGTATCCCTTTTACTTGCTTATACTTTATAGGTATTTCTGATGTCAAAGGGGTATAATTGAGTATTATTTATGAAGTGAAAACCACAGGATGATCCTCTAATAGAGGACACAGATGCAACTGTGTGTGTCTACATGCTTTCAAGGAGCTCAGCTGCTTGAAAAGATTTGTCCAGCTCTGTTTGATCCATAGATAATTTATTTGGTTCTTTTCTCAGAAGAACAACTTTGGTGTTTTACTTCAATGCCTTCAATTATTTATTTTGTAATGAAAGGTTTCCAACATCATGATGGACACTGTTCTCTCTAACAAGATTCCTCGCTGCCTCTTGCCTTTTCCTCCAGATTTTCACAAAATTATTTTATTTCCAATTGTAGGAATACTACTTGTGATTTCTTATGTTTTAAAAATTCATGATCAGGAATAGAGATATTTTGCTTGGTGTCTATGCTATCTTATGCTAAAATATGTTCTGTTTGCTCAGGGGTTCACAGTCTCCGGGCTCATCTCAACATTCCCCATCTACAAGGTATGTATGCTGATCATGGAAAATAATATAATTCTAATTTTCCTTGATGAGTAATTGAGTATTCTCCTCTTGATCAATAATGCAAATATAACTGGCTTTTCTTTCTTTTGAACAGACAGAAGCATTTATCACCTTTCAAGTCCAACTCAAGAAGTTATTCAGAGTAAGTTTAGAATTAGTAGTTAGAAGAGTTCCAGTGTCATGATTATCTTTATGAACTCTAAATATTTTTATACTTATTCAGAGTAGGTTTCCTTTTTTTAGCAGCAAGAAGAGTCTGTATGTCATTCTTCTCTGATGCTAATCTCTAATCTGGTTGCATAGTGAAAGGCAAAGATCAAGAAGCGTTTCTGGAACGCCGCCGTCAAGAGGCCGCTCCGCTTCCTCTGAAAGACAAGATCGCTCTGCTCCAAGACGGTCTTTGACACCACGTCGGAGGCATATTACTCGCAGCTCTCCTGCTCCGTGGCGTAGATCATCTCACATGAGACGAAGATCAAGATCTCATTCACGACGCAGATCTCCTTCCCCGGCTCGATTTAGGGTTCATTCTCCACGTCGCCAAAGATCACGGTCCCCCTTACATCGTAGGTCAAGGTCCCCAGTGCGGCGCAGATCAAGGACACCGATACGGAGATCACCAGTGCGGTATAGGTCTCGGACACCGTTACGACGCAGATCCTCCTCTCCTATGCAAGGAAGATCACCCTCTCCTATTAGAGGAAGATCTCCATCTTTTAGACGTCGCAGGTCACCATCTCTTGTGCATCGAAGGTCACCCTCTCCAGTGCGCAGGGGTCCCCGATCTCTGTTACGCCGCCGCTCACCATCTCCGCGTCATCGCTCACCATCTCCTCCAAGGAGGCGGCACCAACGGTCTATGTCAAGGTCTCTATCTCCAGAACGACTTATGCCTTCTATGCTTGGTAGAAAAAGATCCTTCACTCCAGATGGATCATCTCCTCTTAGAGAATCAAGTTCCCCCTCGCATATTCGTCCTAATTCTCTTTCACCAGTTGGGAAAGGATCACCAAGAAGTATGAGGTCACCTAGAAAGTCACCTGGAGAAAGAACCAGGTACATTAGTTTATTATCTGCCTTCAGTCCATTAATTTATAATTTAATGATGATTCTTTCTTTTATCCAATTTATATTAACATAAGATCTAATGATGTGCTACTTTAATGATAGAACCTAACTTGCCATTAATTATTCAATTATTTATAATATAAATAATTACATTAATCTAACTTATATTAATTTTTTCTTAGGTAAAATTGGGAAAAAATATTGAAAAAATCGATCATTTGTAACCATTGTCCAAATCATGCTTGTAAGTTTACCAAAACTCATTGGGAATTAGATCACTGGAAATTAAGATTTTGATGCAAGAAGCGGTCCCGGCAAAATGCAATACCCAGTTTTTAGCAGTGGCATTAAATATTTGTATCCTTTTCCTTTTCCACTAGTTTCACTGCCACACCAGATTCAAAGTCTACCCCCAATAAGCTAAAGAGTACCACCATAAATCGTCGGTAATGAGTAACCGATGGAGGACCACCACTGCCATCACCAGACTTGGATCAGTGGGAATCCTTAGCCAAATACTCCAACTATGCCTTTGTTTCGTCTTCCCTTATACTTTTTACTCCATTTATTGATGCCACCTCATCTACTTTACATCTGTCCTTTTTCCTCTAAAAATTCCATAAGGAACGTTTTTGACCAGAACTCGTGCAAATTGCACACATCCCTTCGAAGTTTGATCCACCTTCCTGATTCATCTTCCATTTTCAGTTTCACATTGGGTGATATTAATAGATACCCTTACCCAGGGTCTCCTACATATTGAATCCTGGAAAATAAATTAAGGATAATGCTGAGCTTAATATTAGTCATCATTTAAAATTTTTGAAGTTTGGAATGATTGATTATTTAAGCTAATATATTCACTTTTTCTCCGAATTACATGGGGATTTTATGCCACTGGCCTTTGTAAACGCGCCCTTATTAGAGTAATACTAAACCACCCAAGTATTACTTCTCCATGAATTGTGTGTTGGCTTTATACTTCTAATTATTGCTTTAAATATGCGAAATCCCCAGCCCTGCCTAATTATCCTTGTCCAAATATGAAGACTAATATGAAACGGCCTCTGATTATGGGCATAAACTGTAGTTTTTGCTTAATCATTCCAATATCTTTTACATATGCAACTGCAGTGATAAGATATTCGTTTTTATTTTTCTAAAGGAGGAGAACATAATTTGAGAGCCTAACTAACTAATTGCTTTCGGCGATTTGAGTTTAAATACACGAGAGTAGTTATTGTACAAAGATGGCTTTCTCTCTAGGTTTATTTGTGTAACTTAATTAAGGCCGTGGCTTTACTAGGGAGATCCGATGAAGAGCATTAGGTTTTTGCTTCTTATGAATGGTTAGGGGGGTGTTGATATTGATCTCGTTTTTTTCTATGTGCTAATTTTCTTCTACTTGTGCTGTAGGCATGAGAAGTATTCTTCTACTCATCGTGCTTCTCCCATTGAGAGGAGTGAACGCTCTGAAAACCGTAAAGGAAGGTCAACGGAACGCAGGCCCATTGTCTCTCTGAGGTCACCTCAGAGGGATATGCTGGATCGAAGTGAAGCACATGGAAAATCACGTGGCTTGTCACCTTCTATGGAGAACTCCCCAGTTGGTTCAGATGTTTCTAGGGAGAGAAGCGACAGTGAGGAGCAAAGGTCTACACATCCATCAACACATTTTCTCTGCTATCATTGGCTTTATATAATCTTTATTTGATTGGTAATTTATGATTTGTTCAACCTTTTAGGTCGATGAGTCCTCGTGGTAGTCCTCGCCACAAGAGGGGGAGAATTGTTCAGCCTAAGAGTCCAAGTCCGTTGCGAAAAGCTGCAGTACCCAAAGCTCATCATGAAAGTTCAAGTGTGGACGTGGAGAACAACTTCTCTAGCAGGTTTTAAATAAATTCTTTATAACTTTTTAGCCCTGTTTCCTTTATCACATACATTCTGTGTTCAGATAATTCTTGTTTTCTTAGGGAGGTAGGACTGCCCAGGCATAGGTCCTCAGGAAAAACTTCTCCTGTGCCTAAGGATAGTAAGGATGCACTTGATAGAGTTGAAAACCATGGTCTCGCTGATAGAACAAAGACAAGAAAGACACTGTCAAACAGGTTGCTGATACAATCGTTTTTCTTCCCTGCTCTATAGTATTCTGCACTTCACTTTATTTGATGTATTTTTTGTCCATGCCTATAAACAGTGACAGGCTACATGACACTGCAAACCTGAAAGAATATCATGGACGATCAGACTTGTCAACAACTTCTAAAACTAGTTTGAGTGTGAAAAATAAGGATTCATATGATGATGGTGCTCGAGCTAAGTATAAGAAATTAGATCGGGTGGATGATAGTAAGGGTGATAATCAGATTTCAGACTCGGAAGGTCCACGTAAGTTGGCAAGGAAGTCTGAAAAGAATGGTTTAATGGATTCTCCCTCTAAGGAAGCTGATGAGCTCAGAGGTAAAGTCAGAGAATCGAGGAAGCAAAAGAGGTCAGAGAGAAGAGAAGAAGAGTCAAATGATTATTCTAGCAGTGATTCTTATGAGGAGAGGAAGGAGGCCAAAAGAAGGAGAAGAGAAGAAAAGAAGTTGAAAAAGGAGGAGCGTCGTCGAAGGCGTGAGAACAAACAACGGAAAAAGGATGAAAAGCGTGCTGAGAAGCTAAAGTTGAAGTCAAATGATGCTGATCTTGCGCACAATCATTCTGAAGATGAAAGTGTTAGAAGGCGAGAGTCACAAGCAAGCAACATCAAGGAGACAGCATCTGAGCAGGAAAAGCTTGAGATAGAGCTTCGTGAGAAGGCTCTTGAGTCCCTTCGAGCCAGAAAGGGCTTTGGAAATTGAACATTTTGATGCTCTAGAAAATTTTTAAGTTATTTGTTGTTATTATGTTCTTGTTATCCTATTTTACTTTGTTAATGCTTACTAGACATTGCATACTTATGGATGAATGTACCGTTGATATCTGTTTAATGTGATCTGTCTTTACTGGTGGCAGCTAAAATGGATAATGAGGATTTCCTGCGGTAGTATCTTGAGTGAAACTTTATGCTGACTTTCCTGCTAATCTTTCTGGTAATACAAGTCTTTCCCTTTGCTGGGAATGTCTTTGTTATTTCTTGAATATATAATTTGTCTGCATATTGATAATTTTTTTGAACTGGCTGAGTTCTGTAATGGCTCGTGTTATTCTATGTAATGACCCTTTTAATTGCACAGGCTGACTGGATTGCAGTTTTATTTTGCGTGAGGCTAGCTCAGGCTCACTCATGAATAATCTAACATTTTCAATTTCTGAGCTGATTGATATCATAAAGGTCTTGGCAGTTTTTCACTGAATTATGATTTTTTACTAAAGGAGCTTTCTGATTAATTGATAGATATGTAATTACCACCTAGATGCCTTGGTTGAGCAGATGTTACGCAGCTGCTTAGTTTGGGGACATTTAAACAGGTAAAACTTATCTTCAGTTGATCTCTATTAAATAGTTCTTTTAGTTGGCGAATAATATTTAGTGCATACAAATGTTTTAAGTACTAATTACGCCTCTATGTGGTTGACAGCTTGAGGGTTGTTCCCAATTAGTTACGCACCAGAAGTGATATAACAGCTGCCATGGTGACATTTGATTTTTAAAATTATTGGTCAAGTAGTTTAAACTTATGCATGAATTGAGATTTCGCAATTTGTATTTTATTTTTCTTGATGACTTCTCCTGTACATTGCAATTGACTTGAGATATGTCATATAATATTGCTATTGGCGGAGTTGCTGTTAACCGATGATTGCGACTCATGAGATTCTTAGTATGTTCTCTTAGCTTTTAACACATCTTGGGGGGTGGGGGGGAGGATGTTGCATGGGTTTTGTGGCTTACCAGACACAAAGGCTTAATGTGAATTGCTTTTCCACTTGCATATTTTTGGCACAGACTTGGATTTCTGCCATCTGTATGCTATTAAGCTGCCAGATGAATTGGTTGCAAGTCTTATGCCCTAGTGGGGTATGGGTGGGTTTTAAGTAAACTTTTCTTTCATAGTTTTTTTTTTTTGGTCATTTGGGATTCATTGATAACTATTGCTTGTTAATTCGAGTAATTCATTTCTGATTGGGCTTGTTGTCACGACTTGTGGATTTATTTGGGTGAATTAAGTTTTTGTATTCTTTTAAGGCATCTGTGGGTGGTCGTGTTGCCAGTGTAAATCTTCTGGTTGCTCTTTTACTTTTTCTGCTCGATTTTGGAGCTTCAATCTGAATACCAGCGACATAATTTTTTCTGGGTGGGTCGGTGGGTTGGGGTTGAGTTGTGACTAAGTCGTGAAAGGTTAATGGAGATTTGGTTTTATTTGTACTGGTTATTAGCTGACAAAGTTTGTTTGGTATTATGCAACTGTGGATCTTATTCCGGGTTATTGCATTACTTGAGGTTTCTGAGGAAATCGATGAGCTGGATATTCCATTTTTCATCGAGGTCCAGTTTTTCTCCTTAAAATGAGATGATTTAGTGCTCAAGCTGTAGATGGCATTTTCAATTCATCATCAAATAGGGTGTTATATGAGGTAAAATGTGTCCAGATTAGTGGTTTATGTTGCGACTCATTTCATTAAGAACTATAAAGCTCGGCTTGCTTTTAATAAAGCTATTGTGCAATTTTAAGGTCCTCTAATGGTCCTGTTAAAATCCTTCTAAAATCTAATGGTGCCTTAAAGGCACTAAAATTCTTGTGACCTTTTGAAGAATTTTTGGGGGGCTTGCATCTTGGATTAAGTTTCCAAATTTAGGGTTGTATGCTGTGTTTGCTTTACTATGATGGACGAAAATGTGGAGAGTATATCCAACTTTGATGGTTTTTTCTTCAACTTTAATGAAAGCTGACTGTATATTGATAATCTTCAAAATCTGCTTAGATCAGTAGTAATTTTTTTTAAATATTTTTATGGCAACTTTAGTGGTTAATATATATATTTTTTAATACGTGTAATGTTTAGGTCATATAGGTCCCTTCTGGTTTGCTGATCAAAGCGGATCAGAACGAAATTCTCAATAAGCTCATTAAGGAAAAGATAAAAGAATACTTTCTATTATTTCATTGTAGGTGATTTATGTTATCATCAAGCTTAATTAGTTTAATATATATATAAGGTTTAATCTTTACTTTTATGGTTTAATATTAATTTATACTTTCATCTCTATAGATCATGTAATACTTTGTCATTATGGTTCATAAGTTATTTTATTTATAGGGTTTAATTTTTATTTAGTGTAAATTTTTATGGTTCAATAATTTTTTCAATGGGTGTACGTATTGGTGCACAAAACAAACTGTTCATTATAATATTTTTACTGTTTTAAATGTAACTGAGGAGGAGAAAGATTTCGAAATTGAGAATGTCCAAAAAATCCAATTTGTTGGTGGGTGGACTGGATATTGGCAAATTTATCACTTGTCTCTCATTGGTTATAATAAATATATATCTGGTGAGCAATGTTTCTAATTGCTTAATGTAGATAAAACATAGCCAGATGGCATACTCTGATTGGCCTACATTCTACATAGCCAATCAACGGCCACTCAACCCCAAAGAAGAAAAACTCTAACTCAACCCAAACAGAAATCCGCCTGTCGATCGATATTCACAATCCATAATCATTTTCACAACCTCTGAATGGATAAAACATGATCTCTGCGAATGGATCAGAAACAATGTGAGGGGGATTGAAAACAAGCCCAATTCAGAAGCTGTTTCTTTCTCTCTCTTGTTTATCCATGGCGCCAACTCTCACTTCAAATTCCTTCCTCCTGACTACCACTCCTCATTCCAGAACCACTCTGAAGAATCGCAGACCAACTGTTTTCGCCAAAAAATCTGGAGCGTTTTCGCCCTCGAGCAATGATTCTGAAGGAGGAGGCGAGAATTCGAGTCCGTTCAAGTTTGATTTCGGGAAATTGCCCGATGTGAAGTCTATTGTTCCAGTGGTTGCTAACCCTTCGCCGGGATTGAGTTTCAGGCGGAAAGACCCTGGAACGGTGTTCGTAGCCGGCGCGACGGGGCAGGTGGGGATCCGCATTGCCCAAACGCTTCTCCGTCAAGGTTTTAATGTCAGGGCTGGAGTTCCTGACCTTGGTGCTGCCCAGGAATTGGCTCGCCTTGCTGTCAGTTACAAGGTAATTCAATACTTCAATAATGTGTTTGATTCTCATCTGGTGTAGTGATTGGAGTTAATTGTAGTTGTTATGCAAACTAACTCGGGGTATGTGATCCACAAATAGTAATCTATTGACATCAAAATGGGAATGTAGGCATAAATTAGTCAAGTATTCAAATAGTTCCTACAAATTAAACAATTGCATGAAGGAATGTCTATTGTTTGTTGAGGATGAGATTTGTGTTTTGAGCGTTGCTTGTGGATGAGCCTCTTTTTGCCTCTTTTTGCATCGTACATTACTACAGGGCCTTAAATGATTCTATAGTTCTCAACTCAATTTTAGTTTCTTGTAATCACGGGCAGATAATTTCTAATGACGAATCAAAGAGGCTGAACGCCGTAGCTTCCACCTTCAACGACGCAGAGTCGATTGCAAAAGCAATTGGAAACGCTGGCAAAGTGGTGGTGAGCATTGGATCAGGAGAGAACGGCCCTAGTGGACAAGTAACTGTATCCGATGCTCTTCAAGTGATTGAGGCTGCACAACTGGCAAAGGTTGGCCATGTGGCTGTAGTTTATGATGAATCCTATGGGGATACCTCCACTTACAACGTTATTGATGGGATCACATCCTTCTTCAATAACCTCTTCGCAAAGTCTCAGCCCTTGACAATAACCGAGTTTCTCCAAAGTGTGGTGAAGACTGATGTTAGCTATACCCTCATAAAAACGAAGCTTGGGGATGACTACTTGCCCGAGAGTTCTTACAATGTTGTTGTCTCTGCTGAAGGAAGTGCTGGCTCGTACGACTACAAAGTAATGGAATGTATGCCATATCTTTTTTATGTCAAAAGAATCCAAGTAACATAAAAAGAACAGAATTTGTGTTTCAATTGAATTTTGGGTCAACAACTGCATCTGGAAAATGACTAATCTTGTCTAAAATATTGTCTGCAGAATGCTTAATATCCTCGCAAGCTATTTATTTATTTACCTTTTTTTTTTCCTTGGGGTAACAGGTTTCAAGATCGAAGATTGCGTCACTTGTGGCTGATGTTTTCTCCAATACGGCAGTTGCAGAGAATAAGGTAACTCTCTAGTGAGCCACAGCATTTAGTGATGAGGAGAAGAGTTGGAAAATAATTCCTCTTTTGCAAATAGGCTTTATATACTTCCAGTAACTAAAAATACAAACAAATTTTCATGGTTGTGTAGACATCATGTTTAATTCAGTCGTGTTAATCTGTTGTTGCTGTATAAAATTTGAATGACCAACTTTGTGAACTTCACATCAATGATATTACTGAGAAAGTGATGTTGTTTATCGCTATTGATCCATCAATTTTTTCGGACGTTCAGGTCGTTCAGGTATTTACTGATCCATCAGCACCGTTTAAGGCAGTTGATGAACTCTTCAGGTAAACATTCAAGGACCATGTAACCATGATCATTTTTTCAACTTCTCTTAGCATCTATGCAGTTCATATGATTTAATAAGATAAACCAACAAATAAATTGAGGACCCCTAGAGAGAATCAATGGGTTATAAAAGGTTGTACCTTCATTCAGTCAACCAAAATGAAAGTTGTATTTTGGAGAAACGTCTCTTTTTTCTTGGACATAAATCAGTCTATCTGATGTCAAATAGGATGATTGCTCAATATTTTTAATTTTGCTTGCAGTAAGATTCCAGAGGACGGAAGAAGAAAGGCGTATGCCGAAGCCCTTGCTAAAGAACAGGCTGAGGAAGAAGCCATCAGAGCATCAGAAGAAGCTCGTGCAAAAGCTGAAGCAGCAAAAAGTAGTGAAAAATCTGGGTCATCAAAAAGGTTTGAGCGGCTCAGAAAGCCCCCACAGGAAGAACCCCCTTCCCAAGCCTCTGGTCCGTCTGCTGAATCAGCTGGAGAATCGATCGAGAGCCTGTTGAACAAAGCCAAAGGTTTTTCATCAGGTATTTCCTGGGAAAACTTCAGCTCACAGCTCAATTTTGGAATTCAAAAGCCCGAAGAGGAACCAAAAGTGCAAGTAGCGACGGTGCGAGGACAGGCTAAGGCCCGATCTCTGCCTTCCTTAAAGGCAGTGCTGAAAAGTCCAGCTCCGAAAGCCCCTCCCTCCAAATCAAAGGAAACTCCAAAACCAAAAGGTAAAGTAACAGAGCCCCAGAAAGAAACAAGGAAGGTGTTTGGTGGTTTATTTAAGCAGGAAACCATCTACATCGATGAAGACTAGGTTAATTAAGAGTACAAAACAGGTTTCAAGATTGTATTTGGGATGACATCTTCTCCAGAATTCAAACTTAGCTACGTACAGATGATGCATTCAGGTATCAGTTTTATATTGAAACCATAGTTTTGATGTTGTCATGTTTGTGTTCTGTGCATAACAATAATTGCAAATCATTCGGCTTCACTTCATTTTTTGTTCTCAGAAATATTAACATTCTACTCTCTGGTATCCTTATTTTACGCCACCCCTCTATCGAGCGGTGACAATATTCAATTCGAGAATATCGAACTGAACAGATGCAGTATAGGATCAGAGGACAATATATTATCTTCTAACATTTGACAGGTGCTTAACAATTGGTGTATGTTATAATAGTTGTTTGTGTGAACTTTTGAGTGCATTAATAATCAATCTGAATTATCAAGATCTAAAATTGAGTTACAGGAGTACATTTGAGGATGTTGGAATATCATAATCTTATAATATTTTAGTGTATTAAATTAGTAAATTCCTAAACATGCTCTATTTAGATTTCTCAACATATGTGAGATGGTATACATTCAAAATAGCCTGCATTCCTAAGTTTTAATTATCGACAAAAACGCCACAAAACTACAAAAATCAATGTTAGAATTCCCATACGTACAAATCCCCCCACCAGCGCAATCTAAGTGTACGTTTAGTTCGAGTTCTAATTTGATTTTGATAGTTGGCTTTCGAGTTTAATTATATTTATTCCACGAAATGTCTATTAAATAGTTCATTGAAAGTTATCATTATACATTGATTAGATTTAATTTTCTTTTTATTAAATGTATTACTAATTCGTATCACAAAATAGGTTTTGTGAAACCAACCTATAAAAGTTTTTGCCGCTAAAAAAATAGATGACGTTGAGGTGAAAACTGTTGCAAGTAATAATTGAATGATTGAAAAATATGAAAAAGTGTTTTCATAAATCAGAAATATAATACTCCTTTTGCTAATAATTTGTGCATGTATTTTTATACGCGGATATTAATAAAAGTTGATATTCCCTCTGTTCTCAAAATATATGCATGTGTTTTGTGATACAAGTTTAAGAAAAATAATTTATTATTATTATAATAATGTAAGAAATAAAAGGTATTTTATAAATAGAATAAAGTGTGTGATATAATTGAATTTGACTAAATTGTATACAAAAGAATGTGACTTTTTTTTAATGTGTGCTTTGTAGAGACTTGAATTTATATTTGACGTATGAAATTAAAAGTGTATTTTCATATGATAATTTTTAAACTTTCAAGTGCCCATAATAAAATATATCGCGCTAGCTCAATAATTAATCATATATACTATACGTACAAATAGACATGCACAAATGAACCGGAACTGGCGGTTCGAACCGGGGAACCGCCGGTTTTAACCGGAACCGTCTGTTCCGGGACCGGCAAAAAAAAAACCGAAACCGGCTAAGGAAGGTTCGATTCCGGTTCCTCATATTTGGGAAAAAAACCGGCGGTTCCGGTTCCGAACCGGCGGTTCAGGTTCGAACCGCCGATTTTTTAAATTTTTTTTATTTTTTACGCTTAAAATCCAAAAAAAAAAAAAAAACCGGAACCGGAACAGTCGGTTCCGAAACCGAAAGCTTCATACCCCGATTCGGTTCCGGTTCCCCCTATCTTGGAACCGGAACCTGCGATTCCGAACCGGGGTGCATGTCTACGTACAAAGTTAAATTTCACACTTTCCGTTTTTATTTATTCCACATTACATAAATTCCCAATCCTAAGATTACATTTTAATTATAAATTTACCACTCCCACCTAACATGATATAATATTTCATAATTTAGTATTTATTTATTAAAAATACTATATTATTCTTCAATCTCTACGTACAAAGTTAAATTTCACACTTTCCGTTTTTATTTATTCCACATTAAATTTTCACAAAAAAAAAATCACATAAATCCCCAATCCTAAGATTACATTTTAATTATAAATTTACCACTCCCACCTAACATGATATAATATTTCATAATTTAGTATTTATTTATTAAAAATACTATATTATTCTTCAAATATTAATAAAGTTAGTCAAAAAATTTTTTTTTTTAAAAACTTCATATCTAGTGAAAAATAAGTTAGAATATAGAGAATATATTAAAATGATTATCACAATGGGGAGTCATCATCAATAGACAATAGTTGTCATTATTATACTAAACATAAATAATACTCATATGTCTCAAAGATATTGACACACTTTTCTTTTTGAGTTTTCCCACAAAAATTGACATATTTCCTTTTTAAGAACATGAGAAAAAAAAACAATTTATTTATTTACATGACGCCACACACACATCACACTCACTACTAATACAACTATCCACTACACATTAAATATTATTTCTCTCACTTTACTTTACATTAAATTATTATACTCCTTAATCTTCGTGCCCAAAAAAAATGGGTCAATATCTTCGGGACGGAGGGAGTATGTTATTATTATTATAAAATTAAATTTTATGTAAAATATTAAATATTGTGTTATTAATTAAGTAAGAGGTTAGAGTTGTATTAAAGAAGAATGAGAAAATTTCACATTTGGTCCCATAAGAATTCCTCAGTTCAATTATAGTCCCGTAGAAATATACCGGTCCCATAGCTAGCGGTTTTGGTCCCATAAGAATATTATAATCGAAAATTTTCATCCCAAATTAACTTATATTATTATAAACTACCAGATTTATATTATTTTCTGTGTTTCAAAATAGACATAGTCCGTTTTGGTCTTGTTAATGGTTCAAAATATTTCGTCAACTATTAACAATTTAGATGAAAAATTCCTATGAGACTAAATCTGCCAATTTTGAGACATTTTTAACATTAAGCAATTTTTACGGGACTAAATATAAAATTATCCCAAAGAAGAATAAATATGGATAAAATTGACTTTTTTTTCAATTGCTAACTCAGAAAAATCTACCTAATAGTGTGAGTAATGTGAAGTGAAACTATTTCATGTTTAATCATTTTACATTTTCTCTATTAATTATATTTTTATTAAAAATATTATTAATATTATTTTTTTACGAATTATTTATAAAATAATTAAATTAGATGATTATCACTTTTTAGTTATAATATTTTTTTAATATTATAATTTTTATTCAGTCTCATAAAATTATTTTTTTAATAAATAATTATTTTTGCAACCAAATGTAAGATTTCGTCTTTAATATTATTGACGAATGCTTATTTGACGTCGCAAATATTATTTTAATTTTAATTATACTCTAACACATGATAATAATTTTTTAGGGCCCGACAGGTCTGTCCGCCTGAGAGGGATCACTTTGAACCCCCTAATTTATAGGTATAAAGTGAGTGTAGTGGGTAGTTTTAATTTTAAAAAAATTAATTATTTAATTTTAATTAACGATAGAAATTAAACAAAAATTAAATTTAACGGTAAAGTTCGTCTAGGTGCAGACCGGTGCACCCAAGTTGGACTCTTAAATTAATCTAACGTTAAGATCGTCCAGGTACAATGGTGCACCAGGTGCACGTCAGTCGGACTTTTAAATTAATCTACATCATTAAATTAAGAGTTTAACTATGGTGCACCCATGACACCGGTCGTTCACCCGTAGAATTTAATCCATTAGATTAGATTTCTTGTTAATCCAAACCATTAAATAAAATAAAATAATAATAAATATATAAATAACTACCCACTATATCCTATATTTTAGTCACTAAACTTTTGGGGGCCTTATTAAAAATAATATAAAATAGGCAAAAACTTGTGTGAGACCGTCTAACATAAGACGAGCGAAAAGTGATAACTCCAATAATGAAAAATGATACTGAATTAATGAAAAGTGATAATGCTATTTCATGAACAATTTATAATATAAATAAATGAAAAGTGATAACATTTTATAGTCAAAGTAATAACATTTATAGCAAAGTGATAATTATTTTAAAAAGTATAATAATATGGTCTCACATGAGACGTTCTCACGCAAACCCAATAAAATAACTATCCACTATTACCTATTTTATTCTATAAACCCTAGTGTATACCGATTTACCAAATGCATTCTAAAATTACCCTTATTTTTAAACTACCCTTATCAGTAGATTAGGTTTGACGGTTCAGTAGTTTCTATGATAATATAAAATAGAGTCCGACTAGGGTGCACCGGGAACATCGATGCACCTGGACAATTATAGTCGTTAGATTAATTTACCATTCAATCTCTATCATTAATTAAAATAAAATACTCTCTCCGTCCGCTTCTAAAGTGTCAATTTTACTATTTTTGACGTCCAGTTCAAAGGTATCAATTTTTCTTATTTAGTAAAAAAAATACACAATATGGCCCACAATTTCCCTCTAATACAACCACCCACTTTACATATAATAATACCCCTTAATCCACGTGTAAAAAACAAACAGATACCTTAGAACCGGACGAAGAGAATAATTAATTTTATTTTTATAAAAAACTACCCACTCCATATTTTAACCTATAAACTTAAGAGTGCACCAGTTTCACCCCAAATCACCCTATAAAATATAAGTACACTATAAGTTATAGATATATAAGATTACATGTTTCAAAAAAAAAATTATATAATGTATTACTCCATTTTAAACTAGTTTAAGATGTTGATTTTGTAACATTAAAAACACATTTTTTTTTTAAATATCTCTATTTAATAAAATAAAATAAAATAAAAATGTCATTATATAGTTAATATAAAATTATGATTAATGTTTTAAAAAGGGTTAATTACAAAAATAACCATGAACTTTATTTCTATTGCAAATTAATCTCAATTTTTGAGAAATTGCAAAAAAAAAAATCACGTTTAACTATTGTTGCAAAACGCACAAAAAAAATATCCTACTTTCAGTCACAAATTGGGTGTTTTTTGCAATCTATACATATATAAAAGCAAACCTAAACTTCTAATTTTGTTTTCAATTTTTTTTCAATTTTACTCTATTAGAAATAATTCAATTTTAATCTTGACCGTGCTAATAATGCTTTGATTTCAATCATAAATAAAATTTTATTATACTAATAATGGATTTTATTATTTAAATTTTACTTTTTTATTTTACAATATAAATTTGGTAAATATGAGATTTTTTTTTTCATATTAGACTAATTTTCAATAAGCTTAATATATATATATATATATATATATATATATATATATATATATATATATATATATATATATATATAAACAAACTTAATTTTAATTTTTATCTTCAATTTTAATATCGACCGTCTATTACTTTTGATCTTAATCATAGATTTTATTTATGCTAATAATAAATTATTTATTTATTTTTTAATCAACAATATAAATTTGATGAATATGAAAAATATTATTTGCATATATTCTACTAATTGTCAATCAATATACTAATTTTCATATTATCAAATCTTTCAACGTTATCATTGGTAATTTCCACCTTTTTTCCCGTCGTTGATTGTTTTCAATCACGATCGTTTATCATTTCAAATCATTCTATATAAACATTTTCATTACCTAATCAAATCCTTACTTCTTTTTTCTTCTTATTTTTCTTCTCTATTTCACTTTTATACTATTTCTAATCTACTTTAATTTGTTTTATCTTTTATATTTTACTTTGATTTGATCTAATATGCAGGTTCAATCATTTTGAGGTATCATTCTTTTTTTGTTATCTTTATTTTATCTTTTACTTTTATTTGATCTTATTTTTATGTTCAATCATTCTCATATTTGATCTTATGTGCATGTTCAATCATTCTCATTTGAAGTATCATTCTTTTTTTTTTTAGTTTTTGTTATCTTATTTTCGTTTCTCTACGATTTTTGTATTTTCTTTTTAATTTTATAAACCTTATTTATATACTTTAATTTATTTAATCTTTTATATATACTTTTATTTGATCTTAATTTCAGGTTTAATCATTGCATTTGAGGTATTATTCTTCTTTTATTATGGGTGTGGGTGGAATGAGGTGGCGGGGGGTTTGGGGGTGGATAAGGGGTAGGGCTGGGTGGTAATACTTTTATTATTTAAATATTAAAATCTAAAAATTTATTAAAAAAAATTCTTTTTTGGGTGTAGAGGGGTGGGTGGGGGCAGATTGGGTGGTAGAGTTTCCTCCACAAAAAATTATTTTTAATAAAATTTTAGATTTTAATATTTAATATAATACTCCCTTCATCCATCTTCAATGTATCCAATTGCTTTTTGCACATGAATTAAGAAGTATTATTATTTTATGTGTAGTAGGTAGTTGTATTAGTGGAGGGTGTGGGTGTGGGTCCCATAGTCCTAAAAGGAAAATGAATAGATTTAGGATGAACGACCCAAAATGGTAAAATGGATAGATTGACAGTGGACGGAGGGAGTAAAATTTTATTATTTTTATTTATCATATATAAAATTCTATTTTAAAATAATTTTTGAATTATGAATTTGAAATCCTTTAAAAAATCCATAATTTATTCAAATAGTGAAATTCAAATGAATTTATTTAAAATTCAAGGAATTTAAAATTCACTCATTTTCAAATTTATTGGATTTGGAATGACTCAATTCAAACACAATCTAAAAGTATATAATTGTAATATACTTTAATTCTTTTCGTGCAACGCACGGATGAGTAATATATAGTAATACTTAAAGGTGGTGATTTTATATTTTTACAATTTCTCAAATGTGGTGATTAATTTGTAATAGCAACAAAGTTCGTGGTTATTTCAGCAATTAAACCTCTACAAAGCTATGCAATTGACCATTTAAAGTAATTTTGGAATGCATCAACGCAAGCACCTAAAAATTTATAAGTTAATTAAATTTAGAATATAACTGAAATTATATACTCCTTCTGTCCTATTCCAAACTTTACGTTTGATTTTTGTATGTAAATTAAGGAATGCAGTATTTTAATGTGTAGTGAGGTGAGAGAAATAATATTTTAATGTAAATTGGGTAGGTGTATTAGTGTGATGTGTGGGTCTATGAAGAAAGAAATAATTAATTTATGTGGGTCCCATTTTTACAAAAAATGAAATGTAAAGATTGAAATGGACGAAAAAAATGTAAAAATTAAAATGGGTCGGATGGAGTATTTAGTTTTTAATTTAATTTCAAAGATAAGATTCATTTTACTCGATAACTAAAGACTTAAATCTTGGTTAGATCCACAGTTTATCAAAAAAGTTTTGACAAATAGCATGATAAATTGATATATAAATAAATGGTGATTTTTTTTGGTGCACCTTAGTTATTATTAATAGGATAAAAGTGAGAGTGTAGTAGGTAGTGTTTAAATTTATTTAATTATTTTATTTTATTGAGTGGTAATGATTACATAAAAATTTGATCTAACGGATGATATTATCTAAGTGCATCTGTGTACGGGGTGCACTATAGTAAGATTCCCATTAGATTAAGTTTTAATTTAATCTCCACCATTAAAATAATAATAATAATAATAATTTAAAATATATAATTATCCACTAAACTTTAATTTATATCTATTAACTCTAGTTGTACCGGTGTACCAACTACATTCTAAAATTACCCTTAATTTATCGAGATTGTTTTGGTTTACAGTTGCCACATGTGCACCAGTGCCATTTAAATTTCATTCAAAATTTAAATTTCATTCAAAATTCGATAAAATTATAAGTGATCACCCTTAATTACCTAAAACATTTTCATCATAAAAATATTTATATCATTTTAAATTTTATAAAATTCTAGAAATTAATTTAATAAATGATTTTAGTTAAATTTTTTAAAATAATTTTTAATGAAATATATATTAATAAAAAAGATATAATTAAAAAATAGAATAACAAATATTTCATGATATATATATTTTAATGTTCTCCATACAATATTTTTGGTTTGGTTTGATTATGCATTAATTTAAATGGAAGACACTTAATATTTAAATATTTGAAAATTTTCATATATATATTGTTTGACGTTTCTAATATTTTAGATTTTATTTTAGATTTTCATTTATACAAAATTATACTAAAACATGTTTGTATCAGTTTAGTAAGATTTAAAATAGTTTAAAATATTATATATGTATATTTAAATTTAAATTAAAAATATAATTTAAAAAAAATATAAATTTATAAATGTAGATATCTATACATTCATATAATATAAGAGAAAATCAAATCAACATAAAATTAAAATATATATTATTTTCTTTTGATGTCACTGATATATGTTTAAAATATATTTAATTAATTTAATTCTAAATGTAATTTATATTTATATTTTTAATTATACATAATACTTTCTAATTTTTTTATTAAATTTTAATTAATATTATTATTAATATTAATATCATATTTTCAATAATGTTTTCTAAATTTAAAATAGCTATATTTTCTTGACTTTCAAGGATATTAATAATTGAAATTCTTGTCAATTTTTTTTCTTTTATATATATATATATATATATATATATATATATATATATATATATATATATATATATATATTTAATTTAGGGTTTTCTCAAGTTTTCTTTTAAAAAAAAATGAAAAAAAATTAAAGATGTACTCGAACATGAACTGCAGCGTGAAATGTGCCTGATAGCACCGAACAAGGACGTAAACAACGGCTGCATGTAAGGCCAGGTGTTGCCATACTACCACCTTTACAAAGTTTTATGAATGCGCTGGAGAAGCTTAACTGGTACACGCGTTCCATGTAATGTTAATACACGCGTTTTTTCCCTAACAAAATGGGTGGTATTTCGGAAACCATTAGCGGTGCTGCTTTCTCTTTACTATTTGAATTTGACACATATAACCCTACTCTACCTAGCTAAGCCCTATTAATAAACATCCGTGTGGAGTATTTTACTTCACTCCTTCCTAGTTCTTCATTCTGTCTATCACCCCTATAAGGAATCCTTATTTTGGTGGCGGTGTATGGCAGATCTCTGCTGCGGTGACATGGTTTCTAAAGGTGATGGTTGCGAGTCCAGCAGATCGGCAAGGAAGCGGAGAATTGAGCTTCGCCGCGTGAGGGATGAAGCCGGCGTCAAGCGCCGCTGTTTGGAAATTTTTGGTGACTCCGATAGTTCATCGGAGGATGATGGGAGCGATGAACCTAAGTTCGGTATCGCCTCAGTTTGTGGGCGGCGGAGAGAAATGGAAGATGCTGTAGCAGTTCACCCTTCCTTCTCTTTCTCTCATGACGATGCTGCGGAAGGTCTCCATTATTTTGGGGTATACGATGGCCATGGCTGCTCTCATGTACGTGTATATATATACTTCTTAACTTAAATATGAACAAATTAACATTCAGACATATGTAAGGTATAGTTAATATTTCAGGTAGCTGCCAAATGCAAGGAGAGGCTGCAGGACATAGTGAAGGAAGAGTTGCCGTTAGAAGACAGTTCGGAGGAGAGTGGTAGGAAATGGAATCGCGTGCTGGAGCGAAGTTTCGTGCGCATGGATAGCGAAGTACGGAACGAAAACAATGTTGAGCCCTTGAACGCCAAATGTAGATGTGAACTACACAAGCCAGAGCGCAACTTAGCCGGTACTACAGCGGTTGTTTCCATAGTCACCCCACAAAAAATTGTTGTAGCTAACGTTGGTGACTCGAGGGCCGTACTCTGTCGTCGCGGCAAACCCATCCCTCTGTCTAATGACCACAAAGTGAGTTATATAGCATTAAATTTAATTTTGTTTAAATTAATACCTCCATTTCTCAACATTTATATGAAATCTAGCCAGATCACCGACGATAAGTCGAGTTGCAGTTCGGATTTCTTGCTATATTTGGTGTTACTATTACAAATCATTATATGAATGACACGTAGGTGTCATTCATCTGTCTCGTGTAACAGGAGATGGATGTGTAACACCAAAATATGATAAGACATCAAGATGGTCGAGTTGTAGTGTTAAATTCAATTTTGATTAAATTAATATCTCCATTTCTCAACATTTATATCAAATTTAGCCTGATCGCCCTGATGAACTAAGTCGAATACAAGCTGCGGGTGGCCGAGTTCTTCATATGGACGTTGCTCGAGTCTGGGGAATTCTTGCAATGTCTAGGGCTATTGGTATGAAATATATAGAAGAAATTTAAATAATTAACTCGAATAAATTTGATTACATGTGAATCTAACCTAAGACCTAATTTGCTAGGGGACAACTTTCTAAAGCCATATGTGAGTTGCGAACCAGAGGTGACCGTTACAGACAGAAGTGACGACGACGAATGTCTAATATTGGCGAGCGATGGACTGTGGGACGTAGTTTCGAACGAGACTGCTTGTGGCATTGCATGGATGTGCCTGAAGGGTATGCCGGAAGAGAATGGCTACGAGGCTGCCGATGCGTGCGGTGATGTGTCGTTGTTGTTGACAAAGTTGGCTTTGGCACGACGAAGCTCTGACAACGTCAGTGTAGTTGTCATCGATCTCAGGAAAGCTGCGTGATTCTGCTTCTCTTACAATCCCTAAGCGTTTTTTGGTACTCTCTTTTGTTTTAAGAAAAGTGTTTCTCTCTTCGACTAGAGGGGAGAAAAGTGGTGTGTTTTACTTTAAGGCGAAGTATTACCATCTACTGCAGGATCTAATGTTTGAATAAGTAATCTAGACGTAGTCCTATTATTAATTGCAGGTGTCCCTCAAGTCAGTATTTTATGTGGGATGGGAATGTTTGTTGTGATGAGGAATTTTGGTAGGGTTTGAAAATTTTTGATGTTGGATTTGGTAGGGTAGAGTTTAATTCTTACTCAAATGCAAGTAAGAATTGTGATATGTGGAGGAGAGTATCTATTGATCTTGTAGAAGAGATAGAAAGAGAGAAAGAAGAATAGTGATTGGAATGAGAATGAATGGAAGATAGGTGTTTTAAGTACTAATAGGGTTGCTAGGGTTATATAAGGGTGTTTATTAGGAATTATGTATTGGTTTTGAAAATTAATAAAATCTGTTTTCAAAATCCAAACCAAACATTTGTATTTGAAATGTTCTTTCTTATATATATACTCCTATATCACACATTTATATATTCTATCTGTTTCCTCTATATATATTTACTTTACTTTTGCATAGATATTATTAAAGAATATTGGTATGGTGCTATTGCTCGGATTTTGTTTAGGGCACCAAAAATGTTTTTTATTTTTATCGTAATTTTGAAATTAAAGTGTATTATGCATGTAGTAGTTGAGTGTCATTTTTTTATAAATTGAAGTTAGGATGAATTAAAATGAAAATTGTGAAATTGAGATATTGAGAGTAATGGGTATGTGAAATTACATCTTATAAGAGCAGTTTTTAGAAGAAAAATATTTTGGATCGTATATTTTATTAAGTGGCCGACGTCTTAATTTACTCTAAATGGTATTACTCCTCTGATACTCGGTCTTATATTTGTAGTGTGGATTGTGTTTCACCTCATGTTTTGTCATGCTTACTTTTTTATTAAAATATTATTATATTCTAAAAAATCATTTTGATCATGATTTCAACCCATTATATTTTGAGGGTGTGTGGTTTATATTAAGTTAATATTTGTCAATGAATTTTAAAAAAAATATTAAAAGTAAGGAACTTTGTACATTAGTTGCAATTTTATTAGGTGTTTTTAACGTTTCTAAGTTCATTAATAAAAAAATAGCATATTTTAAATATACATCTCAAATGGTAAGTCTACAATTTTTAAAATAGTTATTATCACTTTTACTGTAAAGCATTATTACACCCAATATAAAATGTAATCACTTTTCATTTGCACTTTATGAAATAGCATGATCACTTTTCATTAATTGAGTATCACTTTTTATTATAAAAGTTATTACTTTTTATCCGTAAGCCTTACATGAGACAATTTCATACAAATCTTTATCTTTACAAAATACACACTCAATAATTATATAATGAAAACATATATATTATTTATAAGTTTAAATTATCCATAATTTATTATATACACGCTCATATTAACTTATATGTTTTGTCACTATAACAAATTCTGTTGACGATCATGTGCACCTTCCACCCTTCCTCTTGATCTTTCGATGAAAATTCAAGTCACGATGATGAGCGAGCGCCCCGCACTTCCTCTTCACCTTCCCAATATCTATGGGTTTAATTCGAACGAACCCATTAACGTGAGATCTACCACTTTATATTGTTTTTTTTTTTAAAAAGTGTGTATTCACTAAAAAGGTGTATATTTAATAATATTTAAAAAAAAAATAACTCGATGGAATGAAATATAGAGAGAGGTGGATTTTCAGGGAAATTTAATACTCACATCTTATTAATCATATGTCTAAGTTCCATTAACTCGCATGTTAATTCCAAAACACTACCTTAAAAAATCAAATTGTCAATGGTATATGGGATTGAAATAGGTGCTTCTATAAACTTATTTGTCTCACTCAATGCATATCACTATACACACACACAAAAATAAATAAATAAATAAATAAATTACCAACAGAATATTCCATTGGTAAAACCTTTAATTCCATTGTTAAATTGGCATACCAACGGATTAACAATAGAATCCATTGGTAAAATTCCATTGATAAAGTGGTGATTGATAAATTTTTAGCAACAAAAAATCAATTCTGTTGGTAAATAATTACATTGGTAATCCGTTGCTAATAATTCCGTTTGTAATTTATGTAATGATTCCCTTGGTAATTACCAACAGATTGAATTCCGTTGGTAAAATAGAAAATAAATTCGTTGGCATTCCGTTGCTAAAACAAAAATGTCATTTTCATTGCTAATCCATTGGTAATTACCAATGGATTAATTCCGTTGGTAAATTTAGTTTCTAAATTTTTTTTGTGTGTATTACTCTTTAATTATTATATGCCAATATAATTATCATCTTTAATGTATTATTTTTTTAATGATTATTATAAATACAAAGGTCTAAGGAATTTTTTGAATCATCCCCCTTAAATCATATGAACAAAACATATGAACAAAAAGAAAAAAAAAATATATATATATATATATTAATTATTTGTTGTACAAAAGTGTATAAATAGTATTTATGTGCCTCCGAGACATACAAGTATATGCTCAATTATCATACATACCAATTAAATAATCAAGCATGAATAATTAATATTCTATAGTACTCCATTGCAGATGCACACTTTTCTTTTTCATTTAGTCTAAGTATATAAGATATAATAATAAAACACAAAATACTCCTCATTTTTCTTGCATCACCATGTAAAAAAGAAAGTTTATATATTTGCGAGACGGAGAGTTAATATATATTAATGTGAAATACATTAATGTGACATGATTTCATGATTCTAATTAAATTGAAATGCAATGGCAGTGGCGGGAGTATTCGCATTACTACTTCCGAAAGAAGTTATTAAAATTTTGGCAACGAAAGTGCGAGCAGGAGCGGTGGCGAGTACAGGGCAGGAGGTGGCGGCGGCGCCGGTGACAGGTGTCACAAAGCTCACAGTGCAAAGAAATCCGACCAGCCCCAACGTGGGACCCACAATAAGAACGAAGTTCCCATTGGCATCAGTTATGGCCGTGGCAACCACAGTGGAGGCAACTAGACCACTAAAGATGTTAGGGCAACTCAAAGATATCGGTAATCCGACGACGCTAGTACTACCAGCAATGCAGTTTCCGGTGGCAGTGCAGCATGCTCTGCCGGTGACGATCAATCCGCGGTTAGTGAAAGTGCCATGAGCTGCCGGAATTGCAGTTGCATAGAAAAGAACTACGAAGACAAAAAGAGTTGAAATATTCATCAAAGACATTTTTATTTTATGTAGTTTTTGCTGTTTTTTTGTTTGATTTAAAATTTGTGAAATATTGATAAGTATTTATAGTTGTTTTTTCCCACAAACACTTGCTGAAAAGTTAGTTGTAGGATTATATAGGGTTTGCTTTGAAGTGAACTTACATGCTACACTTAATAGTATAAGTGTCTCTTTCACAAAATTTGACTTAAAATAATTTGTTGAGCAATAGGGCACAAGATGGAATAAAAACAGAATTTGGAATTACTTGACAAATGTAGGAATATTATGTCCACTTGAAGATTTGTCACATTAGACAATTTCAACTCTGAATATATAATTACTTTAAGTCCCAAGTGAATTAAAGAATTTTATGGATTTGACTTTACTAAATTGAATATTTAAATTGTTGGGACCGCATGTTTAGGGTAGTAGAGGCATGGAATAAAAATAAAGGAACGCATGTTTAGGATGGAGGTGATTGATCGTTATAGTCCGGACGACCAAGCAACAAAATATCGAACTCAAGGGAATTTAGGATTCATGGCCTTTAGGTATAGTATCGTGATTAGTTAGGGACGATCGAATAAGAGGTTTATAAAAATAAAAGAAAATAAAATGCATGGAAAAATAAATCTAATTACATTTTTTTTAGATTTTCAATGTCATAGTAGTTTTCATGATACACTCATATCATCAATCATCCAACATCTTTAATTATTTTCTATTTTTAAGCAAGTCATGGTAAGGGTGATCACGATTTCCACCTATCCCCAATGGCTATGGTGAATAGGACGTAGATTGTTTTCACAACCCCTAAAAAACTCATATGATCGATCCTACTTGTAATTCCCTTCAAGGTACTATGTTCGTATGGATGTGGTTCCCTTCACTAGTTTAATCCTCGGGCACAAGTGATCTCACTAGTGTTCATTTATGTTGTTCTAAACATAGGAATGTTTTGGCCAAACTCCCTCCATATTAAACCCACATGTAATAAATGGAAAAAACTCACATATGATAATCATGCAAAACAACCAAGGGTAAAGCAACGACAAGACATGCCGATACACAATACACAACTTAATCACAATACACTAATATCAAAAACATAAATCTCATATTATTACAAGACATGTGAATTTCATAAATAAAACCTAATCAAAGCCGGAATTCAATCAAGACATTTTCATAAATTAATCAATAATCATGCCATCAATTAACCACCAAAACATAGAAAATAAAGATAATAAATAGGATTAGATTATACCTTAATGAAGTTTTACATTCATGAAGATCATCCACTCCTTGGTGTCTCCACCTTCTTGTAAAGCAAATAAAAATTCTAATCTAGAAAAACATTAAAACTACGGATGGATCCCAAAATTATCCACTCCTTGGTGTCTCCACCTTCTTGGAAAGCAAATAAAAATTCTAATCTAGAAAAACATTAAAACTACGGATGGATCCCTCATCCCGAAAGGGGGAGAGATCTTAACTATGGAGATCTTTAATTAAAAAGCTCTCTAAACTATTTAATGGGGAATTTAATGGATGAAGAAAAATTGGTCTTGATCAAAGAATGTGTGAGGAGGTATTATAGTGGTAAGGTGAGTGGAGTTTTATGATGATTTCCAATGTGGTACAAGAGTGAATTTTTTTGAATTTTTAGATTCCAGGAGAGGGATTAAATTTAAATCGGGCGAGAATTAATCACATGTGGTGGTTTGGCCAAGTGGTCGGAGGCGCCCTTGTGCGTGCATGACATCGAGATTAAGAATTGAGATTATTGTATCAACACTAAACTACACATGCAATAATGAAAAGGCAGAGAAAGGTATTCTATTTCTGGACTCAGAATGTTCACAACACACTTTCATTAACTGAATTACACCGAAGAAAGACCACAAGCGACCGAACAACGAAGAGCAACATAAAATTGTGTGGCATTTCATTCATGTGGTTACAGTTACTGGAAACAAAATCCATAACAAGCCATGATTTCATTCCACAGAACACAAAAGCTCTGACCGTAGCATCAATTGGATACAAAGTGCAAGTGCACACACGATGATGACGAACCGGAAATTTAACCACTTGAGATGATGCTCTAATATTGCGTAGATAGATGCTAGTTACTCTTACATTTGCTTTGGCATCGTCTCAGCTCCTGCACTCTTCAGCTCCTTCAACTTTCTATAACCCTTATCAGTTCCAAATATCCTGGAATTTTTTACAAGTATTAGAAACAAAAGAATTCTACGCAAACCACAAATCAATTATCAACCTATGCTAGAATCATGCCATTCACTCATCAAAAGCCCTGCTAAATAAATGTTTATCAAATAATGAACAAACATTATGCACCCTTTGGATGCACTCAAGAAATTTCTAAGCGATAAAGGAACACACGAGTAAGGAACATAATGCACATGGTAACAAAAGCAAAATCATAAAATGAAAAGAATTAATTGTACAGGAGAATTCAAAAAACCAGAGGCCCACAGGTAATTTATATAGTCAAAGTCAGCAGGAATATTTGGTCAAAAACATTTAAGTATGACCTTCACAATCTATATACTTCAACCATCTTCACTGCCATGATCACATGATGTGCAACACCAAGCAAACAAAAAATAATGGTTGACTAGACAAAACCGCCATTAGAGAGCATCAAGGCTTTTCTTACTGTAGTCTCAACCAGAACGTTTTTAATTTGTTCAAAGTGTAAATGATTCTTTAACTAATCAGATGCATGTAGGTTCCTTTTCCTAGTTTTCTTAAACATGGGTTTCTGGTAATTTAAAATATATATTCTGGTTACATTACAAAGGACCCAATCATGCCAGCCAGTAAGAACATATAAAAGTATCCGAGGAATGTGCATGAACTTCACTTATCACTTGATTACTTTACATGTAGGGAAATGTTGACAATGATAAGAATTTAGATTCAGTGATGAATCACTTCAGGTGCTGGTAAATTTCAAACCCATCACCCTCGGGATTCTTAAAAAGCGATACTTTAATTAATTTTAAGTAATGCTGGCTTCATGTTAACTACCACCCATGCTCCATCATTTTAAGTGTGTGAGAGACTACCCTAAACTTTTAGGAGGTGCTTGGTTCGAAATTGGGAATGAGAATAATAATTGGTATCACTGAGGGTCAATGATAATGGAAGTGATTATGATTGAAGGGTAGGGTATAGTTAATGAATCAATTGGAATGATCTACGAATTTTTATTCCTAAACCCCTAATCCAAGTTAATCAATGGCAACCAACATTTTTCATTCCCATTTGCCAACTACACTACCCCTTGCCAAGCAACCCTTGGTATATCACCTATACCATTCAAAGTAAACGAGTCCATACTGATTATATATTTTCATTCAATGGAAATTTTACTATGTCAAGGTCAAGGATAGCCATCAGATGTACAGAAAAAAAATGAAGGACAGCAAACTACAAAAAGTATTAGGAAATGCACTAACAAACTTTTTCAAGTCATTAAGCAGTAATCAATGGCTTTCTAATTAAAGTCCCAACTAATAACTACATGGTTAAACAATAGCTGAGCGTTTCACATTGTCGCACGTCTCAAATTCTGAAGTTATAAAGAAATCTCTAGAGCTCTAGTCTCCGAGATCAGAATTTGACAACACAAAATTAGCCTATACAATTTGCACTCACATGCTCATGATGAACCAACATAAACCAGTGCATAAGGTTCCCCTATTTCATAAGTGTCCTCTAGGATAAAATCAACCCAAGTTATTCTTTTCATTTTGATTGCAAAATTACATGATTAGCAATCTTCTGTGCTTAGTATTTTTTTCATATTTCATATTCTGCAAGGCTTATTCAATATTTCTCATGTTTAATGAATTGATATCAAAGATAGCCATAATTTAAAAACTAATGCTCATATCAAACTTCGGAAATGCATGAGTGAAAGTATTACTTAATCTTACCAGTCCATGTAAACAAAAGTTGATGCGTAGTTGCCACTCTTTGTGTACAGGAGTCGGTGATGATAGTCATGAAAATCAGCACTGAGAATCCAGAGAAGAGATTACTACAGATCTGAAGATGCTCTAGAAGCAGTAAAAATACATATAACACGAGCAAAATATTCTAGTATACAGACCCCCCATATAAAGGCAAGAAGTTCGAGAGACTCCAGGGAAAATGATATCCGCAATGTGCCTCAACAGTTTCAAGGACTCTAAGCACCATCCATAACCACAGCGTTATCAGATGAGGACCAGTGATGGCAGGACCAACTATTGTAGCAAACCCAAGAAACAGAATCTCAGCAGGGTGAGCATATTCAGAAGTCAAGCCAAAAGGTGTTGCATATCTGCACAGATTTCAATCATTAACGAGGGGATAAAAGGTAGTTTTGAAGGAGCAATTGCTGAACTTTACTCACTCGTGATGGACACTGTGGACATGCTGGTAAAGCCATTTTGTATGTAAAATCCTATGGCCCCAGTAGAAAACAAAGTCCTCCAGAATGAAGTAAAACAAAATCTGTGCTGACATTACTTTCCTGCAGAACCAACTAATGATTTACTCCCAGAAGACGGAGAATAAAAATCTGTTGCAACAGAAAGAGAACTCTGACCAAAAGGAGAATAAATTATTGAGATGGCAAAAAGGTTTTATTTAGTGTACAGTATCTCACGTGCTCAAAGGTTTTTAATTGATCAGATTTTACTGTGAGAAAAGCAGCAATAGTTTAGGATGATAATCCAACAAACCCTGAATACCTAAATCAATTCAGAGTAATTTACTTTAATAAAAATTATGCCAAGGCAATGCATGATTCTATTGTTATAGAAGTTCAGCATTTTACTAAGAACAATGAGAATATCAAACTTTCTGAAAATTAGCCTGGCCATGTTTTGCCCGAAGGCATGAGGCTCTATGTGATGCAGTTTTAGATGTTAAGCAAACTCATTCTACTATAAGGGTGATTAACAATTTTGTTCAGGATAAATTAAGTGCAGACATCTGACAAAAAATAAGTAGAACATATTGCTTCGACAACATCTAGGATTTTGAGCTATTTATTTGATTGCTAAAGTGTATCAATTTGGTAAATCAAGCTTTATATAAAGAACCTGAATATACCAGGACGGCAATGGAAGAGTACTTCGCATCCCCATGTGTCTGAAGACAGGATAAGATAGAATCATAACGGGTAGATTTACACAAAAGTGATAGAATAGTAGCCGAGTGATGCATTTCTCTTGAGCAGCAGGTGTATTGTTCTTAGTCTGCACCAACCAAGTAAAAATTAATTATAATTTGTGCCAATTACTTCCCAATGATCAGTGGCGCAATGAGAGGAATTTGCATGTTTTTAAAACAGAAAGTCCACACCTCACCAAGCTTCACTTATATGAGTTTCAGACATTCATGTTAAGTAAAACTCCTGTTCATTCCCAAAAATCTGTGTTTCACCTAAGATTTGTGCCACAATTATAACTCCATGTTTACCTTCACCACACCCATAAAATTTGAAACATAGGGAGTAATGTTTTATCTCCATATATTGCAACCGAGTAGTTTTGCACATGCAAAAAAGGAGTAGTAAGAAAAGAAGTGGCATTAAAAGGTGAATGAGAGGAATAATATCTATTTCATCTTACATTTCAGGACAAAAAGAGAGTTTAAAGAAAGATCAGATCATGATATTTCAGATTTACTTATGGTTGTAAATTCAGGTTGTTTGGTATGAAACTAAATAAATCAATGACATAAAGACAGTCACTCTCCAACAATTAACATTATCAAGGAAGTCAAGCCACTGGAGAGCTACCTGAATTTTGTATTTGCTCATCCATCCAGCCCTTTCCAGATATATAAATGGAAGCCCGGACAAGAAAAAGACGCTCTCATGAATAAAGAAACTTCCAAGACAAGCCAGTTGAAAGTCATCAAAATGGGTGATGAGGTACTGCAACAAATACAATATAGATTAAAAGACAAGGCTTTAATCACACACACAAAAAGAAAACTAGAAAGGATGAAATCATAACACTGAACCCATGTTGTCCTTTTCCAACATATATAAGCAAAAACGTTTTCATCTCCAACCACATTGGAATATTGCAGATAGTGTGTCCAGCATAAAATCATGACTTGATATTCAATAACAATAGCGAGGGATAAAACTAAAACTTAATGCCTCGAAGAATACGATTAATGGCAAGAACATCTTAAGTTTATGATCCAGATTCAACCAAAGTTTTTTTTTTTCTTACTTTTAATTAAAGAAAAACATAGAAGATGTTTCTTGACAAGGTTATTAATACTGATAGAATGGAAAGATATGAAAATCATTATTTGGAATCTGATAATTCCACTCCACAGGTTCTACCTCAAATAAAACCTTTAAACTCTTTATCAACCCCAAAAGGTCCAGACAACATGATTGTCTGCATTACCAATTTTATAGAATATGTATTTCTGCAACAACAAAAATTACTACAGAAACTACATTCCTGTTTGAGCTAAAAGAGGAATTCATGGATGAAAGAGGTATCAAACTTAACTTGTCAAGTTCTCTGAAGGGTTGCAACAAGCTCTGACAATAGACCAAAAATAAAATATTCACCTGACTGAAAATGAGATCGACACAAATGGCCACAAGAAAAAAAAAAAAAGGATTCATTTCGAACAGTCTCTTCATATTAACACAACCCAGGTTATAATCATGAAAAATACTCTTAAGAATGAGAAATACTGCTGTTCTCATGTCTTCTCAAATTAGAAATGGATTGTATTTTCATTATATGATAGGGGTTGGACAGAGTTGACTGCTTTGCAACTTTTGTATGACATTGAAAAGTATGTTCTGATTGTGCATACTTTGGGTGTTTTTCACTCACCGATTCTCTCATTTCAATTTGAAGAATAGGAAAAGATTCAATCTAATAAGAAAAATAGTTTTGCTTGGAGTTGTAACCCACACACTGACATGTGTGTGTCTGCAGATACATTAATAATTTAATATGCTGAATATATTTATATAAAAAATTGATTATAGGCAGATTTATCTTCATTTAAAGTGTTTGAGATTGAAGAGTAAATATAATGTAGTATCATTTTTTCTGAACACATCCTATACTGCTGTTAAAAGAGACCTGTTTCAGAATGCTTGAACACTGCTAAGAATAGGCAAAGAACAAGAACTAGTGAGATGGCAGAGCTAAAATATGTCCACCATGGCATTAGATACGGATATCGATAACATCAAGACCGTGATCAATACCCAAGGAAGTTAAACCTAAATTTACTAGGATTGAGGCAACACAAGGAAGGCCAGAAATTTTTTTTTTGTTTAACAAAGACTAAAGGAAAGTTTACAGATAATAATCAACATATTGCAGTTCACCCTTCAAGCTTCAATTTCACTTGTAAATAGTATAAGGAGGTTTTATTGTACAGTAGAACTTTTAAATTTTGACTCTATACCAGTCAAAGAATCCTCTGGTCAGTCAATGAAGAACAATTAGCACTAATTTTCATGACAGGAGGTATCATCCATCACTGTATGTGTGAAAGCACTGCCACTCACTCTCTTGTGATCGGCAATTCTGTCACATGTCCAGCAACTCTATACTCTTTTGAACATGCAAAACTTATTTACCAATATCCCAAGATACAGTGTGAATCAAGACTAAAAGACCTAGATAACAAGCCCAAACAATGAAGTTATTTGAATAATTTCAATCCTTGATTCCCTTAAAGTTCAATCAGTTAGGAAGTTTATAGTGCGGAAACGAAATTAGAGTGTTCTTCATCATGCAAATAAGAAGAAAAACTCAGGGTGAAATCGATTGATCTGAACAATCATCTGAAATCGGAGGCACATGCAGAGAGAAAAAAAAAGTGAAAAATAAAGAGCGAATTGGTATAAGAATTGATGGTAGAAGCAGTTACCGTCCAAGCAGAGTCGAGCATTGAGGCCATTGAAAATGAGGGAGAGATTGGGGAAGGGGGATGAGCGGTGGCGGTGATATTTGCAGAGGAGAGGGGGACTGGACTAGGTGAGGAGTGAGAGAACAATAAACGACGACGGGTCCATGACAGACGGACAGACTGTCAAGTGGGAATCTACGCTCATGGCCTCACCCTGCCTCTTCCCACTACTATATGTCATGTTACACTATAATATTATACACGGTGACAATTTGTGATGGTGGGTCATTAGTAAAAATAACACGTTTGTTTTTTTTCACGGATATTAATGAATATTTTATATGATATGTGAACTCATAGAGAAAATTAATAAATTTGTATGTTCACATATACTAAAACAAAGAAATGTACCCCCTCCGTCCCATCCTAATAGTTACGTTTGCTTTTTACACGAGGTATAGTATTTTAATGTGTATTGAGGTGAGAGAAATAATATTTTAATATAAAGTGGGCAGGTGTATTAGTGTAATGTGTGGGTTTATGGATAGAGAAGTAATTAATTTGTGTGGGTCTCATATACCAAAAAAGTTAATGTAACCATTAGAATGAGACGTCCAAAAAGAAAATATGTAACTATTAGGATGAGACGGAGGGAATAATCTTTAAATAGGATGGGACGGATCACAAACACGAGAAATTTCCTATTAACACGATATGATTAAAATATAATAAAAAAATAAAAGATTAATACTACGTGCACTAAAAAATTCTTAATTAATATGAGATACAAATATATAAAAATATTACTCCCTCCGTCTCAAAGACAAGTTCCCGGTTACTGTAGATACGGAGTTTAAGAAAAAATTACTTTTTGTTTTACTTTTAGGGGTTGTTTGATATTTTTAGGTAATAAATAAATTATAAAGTAAGTTATGTGAGTTGTAAAGTGGTGACAATTTTGAAATTAAAGTGTGTTGTGGGGTTATTGATTTGTGTGTATTTCCTTATTTGGGGGTGTGGACTTGTTTATGGGACGGACATAAATAGAAAGTGTGAATTTATTTATGGGACGGAGAGAGTACTATTAACTACAAAAATATATAGTGATATTCCAATATTACCCTTACAATATGCTGCACATAAATGTTTGTGTGCAGCAAAAGTGTGTGCAGTAAAAAAAGTGTGTGCAACAAAAAAGTGTGGTGGTCCGGCGGCGGTCCGGCGATTTTCCGGCAGCCGGCTGGTGGTCCGGTGGAGGTCCGATAGTTTGCCGGCGGTGGGTGAGGGTTTAGGGTTTGTGGTTTAAAAGTGTATGAGTTTAGGGTAATATTTGATATTTTACTTTAATATTTTGTATGTGAGAGTAATTTTTTTTAAATCAATGTATCTCACGGTAATTATGGGTACAAAGTGTGTACGTACAAGTAATTTTTTCAAGATAAAAATGCGGATTAAAAGTGATAAATTTTTTAATGGCAAAAGCTCCTGCGCCCCCGGGGACATGGAGGGATACCCCGTGTCCCCATGTGAGCACAACCCTCCCCCCTCCAAATCTATTTAAACCTATGTATTGCTAGAAGTTTAAATTGCAAAGGGGTATGAAAATTGCAAAGGCGTACGGAATGTGCTCCGTGCGCCCGTGCACAAGAGCCTCACTCTTTTTTAATACATACCATACATGCTTTAAAATTATTAATAAATATTTTTATCATTAATTCCCAAAAATTTCACAAATTTTATCTTACGTTTTTAACGAATTATTATTAACAAGTTAATTATAAAAAATAAGTACTCCTACATTAAAAATGAACACATAAGTCATAATTTACCCCTGAAATTAGATATGTTAAATGGACCAGCCCTAACGGGTTTTTGGCTTCGCGCTAAAGCATGTCTGTTTAAACGGGCTATGAAAAGGTGAACCTAACCCTAACCCTAACGGGCTACGGGTTAAATGGGCCGAGCTCGCGGACTGTATGATAAAAAATATTTAAAAAATTATAAATTATAATTTGTTATAAATAATATAACAAATTCAAAATAAACTAATACATTAATTATATTTTGAAAGAATTAAGATTAATATATGCAAAACATTGTTAAAACATATAAATTAAAAGAATTTGTGATAATTAAATTAATCTTAATATATTAATTTAAGCATTATTTTATTTATTAGAGAAAATTGTGGGTTAGAATGTGAAAAAGAATGAGAAAGAGATGAAAATTATAAGATAATGAGAGTTTGTCCAACGATGGGTTGGGGGTAGGGTGGGACGGGGTGGTTGATATATAGATTATGGATATTAAAATTAATTAAACATAATTAAAATAATAATTCCCAGCCCTACGAGCCGGCCCAGTTAGCTCACGATCCAACCCTATTAGCCCACGGGCTAATCGGTTCGGGCCAAAAAGCCCGAATATTAAACGGACTCAAATTTCTTGGCCATAATCCTAATTTTTTTGGGTTAATAGGGTCGGGTCCGCGGTTTTCGGGCTTATTAACAACTCTACCTGAAATAGCGTAGAAAAACTACTTATTAATATATTTACCTCAATTAATATTTTCTCCGTCCACTAACAAAAAAAATATACATTTACTTTTACATGTACCTTAAGGAATATAATATTTAATGTGTATGAGGGTCAGTTTGAAGAATTTTTCAGTTTTCTCAAATGAAATCGGCGAAACTCTAACAAGGCAAGCAAGTGTTTTCACCCCCCAAATCCTAGCAAGGATTACCTTGAAATGTGTGGGTGGGATGAAATGGAGTAGGGTAGCAGCAGTGTGGTAGGGAAAGTATAAGGAATACCTTAAGGAAATCTTGAGTGGCGATGGAAACAATAGCTGCGTTTGAAATCAACGAATGGACTTTTGCAGAAGCTGGAGTGAGGGTTGGGTGAAAATGAAATGTGACTAATGTTCTCTAGTCTCTCGAGTAATTATATCACTCTAGTGATTCTCAGTGTATTTTACCTTGTAATTTATGGTTTATTTTACTTTTAGCTTTATTCCATGAAACTTTACCGAGTTCCATGAAACTTTACCGAGCAGTCTTGTTATGGCGGTCCTCTTTTCAATTACAGAAATAATAGGGAATGCTATCCGCCATAACGCTATGTTCTTACCAAAGTATGGTTCCAAATCCGTCCACTAACAAAATATATTTTTGCTTTTACATGAATATAATATTTAATATGAATGAAGATAATTTTTTTTAGGTATATTTTATTTTTCTTCCATTTTGACGATAGCGCAAAAGAATGGTGTATTGTGTAATATTTAAAAAAAAAATCAATTTTTTTTCTTTTATTATTTTTTGTAGAACCATTATTTACTTAAAATAAAAAATGTTATAACTCTTGAGTTGAGACTTAAAATGATAAATTAAGTATCTTTCAACCACGAATGATGAATGGATGTATTCTTCTATACTCTCTCCCCCTCACGTTAAGATTTACTCCCTCCGTTCCGGAGAAAATGACACATTTTTTTTGGCACGGAGATTAAGGAGTATAATAGTTTAATGTAAAGTAAAGTAAAGTAAAGTGAGAGAAATAATATTTAATGTGTAGTGAGTAATTGTACTAGAGATGATATGTGGGCCCATGAGAATAGATTAATTTTTTTGTATGGGTCTCATGCATTAAAAAGGAAATATGTCAACTTTAGTGAGACAAATCAAAAAGGAAAGTGTGTCAATTTCTATGGGACGGAGGGAGTACTTTTTTTTATTATAGGTTGTCCTAAGTTAATATTTACGGTTTTTTTTATTAAGTTAGGATCACACAAAATAATTAATTATTCATGTAGGGCTACACACAATACCAATACAACTACGAACTTCACATTAAATATTATTTTTTTCACTTTACTACATATTAAAATATTATATCTCTTAATTTATATATAAAAACTAAATGTTAACATTAACTCGACACGGAGTATATATCATTGATTTTATGTGTAGATAATAGAGCGTCAACTGTCACATACCTCAAAACAAGCCTAAATTATCATCAATAGTAAGCTCTCACATGTGCTGACAAATATACCCTTGTGGAATAAAATCTGGGCAAAAGGTTTATGAGGTACATATAGATTTGTATGCTAGGCCACGTGGACATTTTAAACCTTTTCTAGGGTGGGGTTGTTCAAAAAGTTAGGCATTGAAGTCTATACATATGCCAACTTACATTAATTAATTTTAGAACAACAATCGAAGTTAAGACATTTCTGAGTTTAGTATAAATTAATTTTAGAGCAATGGTCGATGTTATAACATTTATGAGTTTGGCATAAATCTATTTCATGTAAACTCACTTTATTTATTTAAAAATTATAAATATAATTATATCCTTAAATATTTTAAATTATAAGAATAAATACGAGAGGAGACTAGGGTATAACCTGGTACTTGGTCCTCACCCTTCTTAGAGCAATGGTCATGTTATGATATTAATGTTGTTTTTTATTTTATTTTTAAATTTATTTATTTAAATTACTATTATACCCATAATCCTAAACCATAGGGATAAATTATACCCTAAAGCACAAGGGTAAAATTACAATAATACCCTAAACTCTAAACCCTAGGGGATAAATTATACTCTAAACAACAAGGGTAAAATTACAATTATATCCTAAACCCTAGGAGATAAATTATATTCTAAACCACAAGGGTAAAATTACAATCATACCTTAAACCTAGACCCTAGGGATTAATTATACCCTAAACTACAAGGGTAAAATTACAATTATACCCTAAATCCTAAACCCTAGAGATAAATTATACTCTAAACCATAAGGGTAAAATTGCAATTATATCCCTAAAATTAAATAATAAAAAATAACAGTAACAGGAATAGTTTAAAAAAAAAAGAGGAAAACACACACTGAAAGTGAAGGAAGGAGGTTGTACCGGGAGTTGTACCAAAAGGAGGCTGTATACAAGTCATTGTCTAAATACTAAATCCTAAAAATATAATAAAACAGTGTAAGTCAGTAGGGTATATATGGCTGATTATATGAGCTCGGTATATGGGAGTGTGTGTTATTGGGTAAATATAAAAATTAGTCCTGTAAGTATGACATTTTTTAACTTTAGTCCTTTTTTTGCAATTCTCAATTTTAGTCATTTTTTGTCCACTTTTATTCCTTTTTATCCAGTTTTGATCCTTTTGGTCCTTTTTCCAAAATGTGATCATTTTTTTGTCCACTTTTGATCCTAAATGTTATACACTTTCGGATCATTTTTGGACTTTTTTTTAACATGAATGACTAAATTTGTATAAAAATGACTAAATTTGCACTAAAAGGACCAAAACTGGACAAAAAAGATTAAAAGTGGACAAAAAATGACCAAAATTGAGAATTACAAATGAAAAATGACTAAAGTTGAAAAATGTCATACTTACAGGACTACTTTTGATATTTACCCGTGTGTTATTTTTTAATTAGTTATCATTTTACTTAAAAATTTAGTATCATTTTTAAATTAAACTTTAGAGATATTATAAATTTTAATTTATTGTAAATTATTCATAAAATAATTATTTGTTGACATATTATATCTTATTATTCATCTCATAAAATTCATTTCACCATTAGCTATTTGTCTTTCTTTTATTAATTAATAAAGTGCCCAGCATAAGAAGTAAGAAGGTTTTGGCCGTTGTAGGAATTGGCAACACTACTCTATAGGCATTAGCCGCATAGGAGTTAGGATAAATCTGGGTGGAGATAATAATTTTAAAATTAAAATAAAACATTTACTCCTTGCGTGTTAACGCTGACGTTTGTTTTTTGCATGGAGATTAAGAGATATAATATTTTAATGTGTAATGAGGTGAGCTAAATAATATTTAATGTAAAATGAATAGTTGTATTAGTGTTATGTGTGGACCCTACATGGAATAATTAATTGTTTTTGTGTAGATTCAACTTAACAAAAAAGAAAATATAAACCTTAACATAGGAGTAACTCAAAAAGAAAAACGTAAATCTTAACACGGGACGAGGGACTTTATGATATTATTTCACGAATATCAATTTTTGACACGACATATACTATATATATATATATAGAGGTCATTATTTATATTATATAATTTGGGATTAATTACTACTAGGTACACACTTTATACCCTAATTACTATTAGATACATTGATTTAAAATAATAATTATTATATATAAAATATTAAAGTAAAATACAAAATATACCCCTACACCCATACACTTTTAAACCACCAACCCTACCCCTCACCCACTCACCCGTCGGACCACCGTTGACCAGACGTTGACCGGTGTTGACCGGCGTTGACCGCCGCCGCCGGAGCTCCACCAAACCACCGCATTTTTTTACTGCACACACTTTTTTTTGCTGCACACTTTTATTCTACTGCACACACCTTGCTGCACACGAACACTTGTTGCACACAACATTTATGTGCAGCACATTTATAGGGGTAATATTGGAATATCACTATATATTTTTGTAGTTAGTAGTAATACTTTTGTATATTTGTATCTCATAATAATTAAGAGTTTTTTTTGTGTACCTAGTAGTAATCCTCCCAATTTGATAGACATATTTATTAAGAGCGAGTCGCTCTTTCTTTTTATATTTTTTTAATTTAATAACTAACTTATTAAAAATTATTACTAAAAAATTAATTTTTTATTTGTCCCTTAACTTTTATACATATTTATATTCAATAATTTAATGATAATTTTTAATTTAGATAAAAAAAATAATAATTTACATGAAATGTTGTTTTAAGGAACACTTGCATTAACTTAAAACAGTCTAACAGCAAAATAAGGATGAAAACCATTTAAAACCGCAATGTGAGATTTTTTTAATAAACCACCAAAGTTACATTTTTATAAAAATATAGCAGTGCAATTTAAATTTTAGATAATGAAAAAGTCTTATATGAAACAGTAATTATGTGAGACGGGTTAAACAGTTATTAAAGTATATTGTTATTTAGATAAAGTATGGTAATGGTTAAAGTATGTTTTTAAAGGTATGATAATTAATGAATTAAAATATATTTTTAAATTGTTATAATATGATTCATTATAACATACTTTACCTATATAACAATTATTATATCTTAACAATGGGTCGATCCGTTATAATCTGTCTCATATACTCATATACCTCTCTCTCTCTCTTATATACTCCTATACCCGTCTCACAAGAAAGTATCCATTGAATAAAAAGTGCAAGATAAGAATTCGAGTCCCACTTATCGTACCCAACAAATATGTATCAAAATTGACAAATTTGTGTGTGAATTTTAGTAGAAGTGACGGTTGAGTTGGTGGGTTAGAGAAAGTTGATTGTTGTGGGGAGCAATAATTGCTGGCCGGGCAAATTATTTGGGGTGAATTTTAGTAAGATGTTGTGAAATGAATCCAACCATCTAAAATGGATTATTTGTGAAGTGGATCATTTACGGTGGACTATTGATGAGACGGGTTGTGGTAAAATTTTGACGGGTTTTGCCTGAAAACCTAAACCCATTTTGACAAGTGTAAGTTGATTGACACGATTTCATAGAGCAACTCATATCTCAAAAGTTTAAACTTTAAATCCGAGAAAATATCAATTTTGGTTCTGTATTTTTTTCAAAATTTAATTTTAGTTCTGTAACTTTTGATATTTTCAATTTTAGTCATTTTAGTTTTAAATTTGGTCTTGTAACTTTTAAATTTTCAATTTTAGTCCTATAAGTTTCAAATTTAGTCCTGTATCTTTTTGAATTTTCAAAATTAGTCCTATTATAAATTATATCATATTTCAAAAGATACATGACTAATTTTGATAATTTAAAAAGATACAGGACTAAATTTAAAACTTATAGGACTAAAATTGAAAATTTAAAAGTTACATGGCCAAAATTGAAACTAAAAGAACTAAAATTGAAAATACCAAAAGTTACAGGACTAAAATTGGATTTTGAAAAAGATACCGGACCAAAAATGATATTTTATCCTTTAAATCATCTTGTAATGCCTTGAATTCCCTAATCACATGTACTCCCTTTCCTTCGTCCCGGGCAAACAACACCATTTGCTTTTTGCACATAAATTAAGGAGTATTATTATTTTATGTAAAGTGGATAGATGTATTAGAGAAATGTGATGAGTAGTTGTGGGTCATTGATGGACCCTTTTTACTAAAAGAGAAAAATTGTGCAATTTGAACGGGACACCAATATAGTAAAATGGTGCTATTTGGCGGGACGGAGGGAGTATATATGCGTGCATTTTTACAGTACTAGAATCAATAAACTAGTCGAGTTGGATAGTTGAATCTTAAATGTCATGTTACATTTTGGTATTACATTTTCTGTTATACGTGTTAAATGAATAATAATGTGGAAGAGGAAAATCTCAACCCGATTTCCAAAAAATTGTAGTCAATTATCAACCAATCAAACAAAAGGTTTACACTTGTTGAAAAATGTAATCTTGCTCAGTGCAATTTATCCTGCCAATCTGTGAAAGAAAGTCTTAAATAGATAATGATTCACTGTGAAATCATCAGACAAACTAATACAAAACTGTCTCACAAATGTTAAATTGTACAACCTATAGAATAAACTATTTCCAGATAAAGATAAGTGTCTATGTTTTCTTATCAGTTCACAAATGAATAATCATGTTCAATTAGGAAAATATAGTCCCACCAAATTGTAAAAATCATCTATCTCATCAAATAGTGAATCTTTATTAAACTCAAACATGGATCCAAACTAAATTATGAACTTAAATGTTTCAGATCTTAAGATGCAAACTTAGTAAAATTAAATGAAGAAGGAATACAATATAGTGATAAATGTGAACTACCAAAAACATAAACGTACATATAAGTAATGTCAATTGATTGCAAATTGGTGTTATTCACATTTCTTGAAAGAGTTGTTCAATCACACCGAGTATTGGATTTGATTTATACATTCAATGGATGAGCAGTTAATGGGAGATATACCTGTGTTCCTCTGTGGCGGCTTCAGAGTAAGGTGACGAAGAAAGACAATCTTCCGAACGCTGTTGAAGCCTCTGTGATGGGAGTTGTCCTATGGGCCTGTATGATAAGAAAGTCCTCACAACTTACCAATATTCCTTGCATGAACATTCCCCATCTTTGAAATGGTGGAAGCGATTAATATCCCTAACCAAAATCTCTCTATTTGCAAACTTGGTTATGAATTTAATGAAAGAGTGGCAGTCTTCACATAACCTCAGATTCTTGGTAACCCTGATGGTTTCTCCTTTACTGCAATTTAATAAACCATAAGCAACTGCTAATTTTTCACTATGGCCTAAGAGTAAACTCTGTTTTTCCTCAGTATCAAGATCATAAAGTACTTCTTTAGTCTGTGGAACATAACCCTTCTCCATCATCTCATTTGACAACTTTACTAAGAAAGCATAGATTTGCTCAATCTGTGGATTTAACTCATCATCGCACTTAAGCGCATAGATTTTCCGATTGACTTCAATCCAGCTGCAGCCAGACACCTTTTGGAGGCCCCTAGCTTCCAAAAGCATCTTTACTTTTTTCACCTCATCCCACATTTTGGCCTCTGCATAAATATCAGCCAAAAGCACATAATTCCCAGCATTTCTTGGTTCAAGCTCAAATAGCCTTCGGCTTGCTCGCTTTGCAAGTTCAATGTTGCGGTGAATTCTGCATGATCCAAGAAGAGAGCCCCAAACTATATGTCCTGGTTCATCCCTCATATCAGCTATCAATTTAGCCGCTTCATCTAATCGGTTAGCTCTGCCAAGAAGATCAACCATACAAGCATAATGCTCCACTGTAGGGTAAATTCCATGCTTCTTCGCCATGGAATCGAATAACGATTTGCCCTCGTCAACAAGTCCTGAATGGCTACAAGCTCCCAAAACACTAATGAAAGAGATTGGACTAGGTGACAAGCCTAACTGTATCATCTCCTGAAATGCTGCAAGAGCCTTTGATCCTAAGCCATGAATCCCATAACTTGAAATCAAAGAATTCCAAGAAACAACATCCCTCTTTTTCATCTGATGGAAAACATTTTCAGCCAATTTAAGATTACCACATCTAGCATACATAGTTATAAGGGCACTCATAACTGGTAAAATTGAATCAAGCCCTTTCCTGAGTATATAGCCATGTATCAACTTCCCCTGTTCCAATGCAGAAAGAGCAGCACAAGCTTGAAGGAGACTCACCATAGTGACTGAATTAGGCAACATATCACCATTCTCAAGCATCATCTCATTGAAAATCTCCAACGCTTCCAAAGGCATTCCATTCTTCGCAAAACACGCAATCATTGCTGTCCAAGAAACCAGATTCTTCACCGGCATGGAAGAGAACACGAGTTTCGCATTCTCCACACACCCAAATTTTGCATACATGTCAACTAAAGTGGTCATGATATGGACATGGCTTTCATAGCCATGTCGCAAAACATGTGCGTGGATCTCCTTCCCTTTCCACACAGAACAGAGTTTATCCTCTGAAACTACACAAGCCTTAAGCGTATATGTGTAAGTGAACCTATCAGAAGGTATCCCAATCTGATTCATTCTCCTGCATAGACTCAAGACCTCTTCTCCGTAACCCGATAGAGATAAAGCACGAAAAATGGCATTCCAGACAAATATGGTTCTGTTAGTAATTTCATCGAACACCTTGCGAGCGTCTTGAATGGAATCAAGTTCGGCATACATGTCGATGAGCTTCGTGGCCAAGAAGGGGTCATGATGATACCCATTTTCTGTAAGGTTTCTGTGAACAGTAGATGCATCTGGAAGACTCTTTTTTCGGGCACAAGATTGTATGAGAAGCTCGTATGTGTGCTGAGTTGGGTTCTGCTCGTGTGATAGCAAGTGGATTGCTTGCTTCAGTTTGCCCTTTTTGCAGAGTGATTGGATTGAAGGGTTCTTGTCGGTGGTGGAAATTTGGACAGTGAGCGTCGTAGGAGAATGGTTGAAAGCAGCGACATCGCGGCGGCGGCGGCGGTGTAACAGTGGGGGGAGATAAGTAGTTTGGAGAGTTTGTATTTGCAACATTAATTCGGAATCACTGCGTATTCTTCCCCCTCAATTCAGGGTAATGCAGTATTCCTTTGTACCAAAATTGGATTTTTCTGGAGTTGTTCTACCGCGATCTTCTCTCAAAAATCTAATCGGACAAGCCTTTTTTTTTTTTTTTCCAAAAAATAAGTAGGAGTATTTTATTAATAGCACGGGGCGAGAGAGTTGCACATACATGAAAATGAAAGATGTCATTACAACATGAGAAACTTGTAGAAATTTTTAGACATCATCAACACCTAGTATCAGTAATATTTTTCCTTAAAAAGAAATATTTTTCACATTTTTCTTATAAGAATATTTGGATGGTTCAACTGTTCAAGTATATGGGGAGCGGGCATTCTTGTAAAATTTTTAGATAAATTAATAAATATTATATATATATATATATATATATATATATATATATATATATATATAGGTTTCCTCCAAACTTTTGGATCCCAGATATTTGTATTTGCACCCAACTCTTACAACGCAAACACACATTTTAAGTTTTCTTCCAAAAGTTTGGATTCTAGGAAATTTGAGTATATGTGGGATCCCTTCTCAAAATCCCTTCTCAAAAATCCTTAGAATATATGTGGGATCCCATATGTAAAATGAAACACCAAATGCCACTAGAGTAGGGTGAGGTAAGAATAAGAGTCAACATCAGCAGACCTACATAATAGCAAGGCCATACACAATAATTAATCTTCAAGAGCAAGGTCAGTATTACATCTAACAATCTTCCACAATTTACAAAACAATCGGATTTACACAGTCGATTCATAAATTGCGATGAAGAAGAGAAGGAAAAAATTCATAAATTGCGATGAAGAAGAGAAGGAAAAAAAAACATTTCAAATTCTTTGATCGCCAATTGCTTCAAAATCATTCTTTCGTCGTCCACCTCAGGAAATCAGATTGCATGATGCTTACTAACCGTATTCATTGTACCCGAGTTCCAGCATAAGTTAGGTCACCATACGCAAGATCCCTGTAGAGGAGCAATAAAGGATCAGGAACATTTTCTATATTTCACAATAAACAGATAATAAGATACCAGAGAGGTAAGTCAATGGCCAGAAACATCATTCATATAAATCCATCCAAAAACTTTGTAATTAATTTTTTTATAATATCAGATTATAAACATGTGGTAGAAAGATTGAATGTTTATTGCCAAGATGCTGCGCCATATGTTCTCCAGAAAGATAAGAGCATGGCCCAGCGGATTTGTTCTTACAACGAAAAGAATTAACAAGACTTGGCATTTAATACTATCGTGCATACATGTAATTTTAACAAAACTCACCACTTCATGCATCTGCATATGCAGTAAAGAGCAAATGTGTTATACTAGAACACAAGAGAATACATGATAATTTATACCATGGGAGAAAATATGGATTCAGTGCTTGGTTATATAAAAGCACAAAAAGAGTATTACTATTTACAGCGCACCCTTTCTACTAGGATGCGTATCAAATTATATGCTTGTTTCTATGTTAAAGTCATTCCTCAATAAATCTATGAGGAAAAAAAGAGTAAAGGTTAGAATTCCAACCATATAAAAGATGTCTTCTTAGAGGTATGGACTGATATAAAACATTGACAATGCAAGTTTAAATAGATATTGGCGGTAAAAGAAAGTATTAAAAACCCAAATATGTGACCTCTCAAAATAAAGAGAAAGTTGGCAGTAAAATAGCAAGAAAACAGAATCTCGATAAAATCAACTCTTTTTGACCAATATATTACATTCACACACAAGCAAAGAACTCAAAGTGAAAGAAGAGCGATGAGAATCTGGCGTTACTTTCAGAACAAAATTGAAAAGATTTTTCATTAATAAAAAAATCCATGCACATGATAAAGCTTACAAAAAAGAACTTTTTCCCACTTTGATTGAAGTAATATGCCAGGAAAAATCATGCGTATTTAGGTACAAAATCTAACTACAGATTTTATACTAGTACACGACAATAAAAGAAAAATTACTGAAGAGCATGTAGATATTAAACTATAAAAGAATAAAAATATGTAAAGAAGTAAACTGACTCAATGACCAAGAACAGGAGAAAGCATATACAAGGAACAGAGTTATGAAACTATGAAGGCTTATACAAGGTAAACATTGTTGATCATAAGAAAGGGCATTGATTGATGAGCAAATAAGGGCTCTGTTCATCCATTAAGATAAATTTACAACATCACATTTTTCATCTGAAATGCTACGATTTTAATCTGGATTCAAATCAAGACAACTTCCACAATATATCTATTTTTTCAAAAAGGAACAGAAAAATGGTAGAAAGTGTCGGTGAAGAACATATTAAGAGCTAGAAACCGCTTGAAATACCAGCTGATGTCAAAATACAAGTGTAACAGAACTAAATCAACCAAACCTGGATATTCCTAGAGAACTGAAACACGGTTATCAAAATTTGTTTCACAAGAAGCGCTTTTTATCTGTTGGTTTTAGAATCTGAAATGAACACATCAAACTCTCATCAACACTCATCATAGCTCCAGCATTGTCAAATTCACCGCAATAGTTGGGAGCTGAAAATATGGTAACTAGCTGCCTGTCAGCAAAGAATTCATAGCCATCTTCTACAACCTGATCAAACAAGCACTAAATCATCAGAAAAAATTACAAACTCAGGAATTCTTAAGATAGAAAAAATCCGTACGGACCGTACCTGATGAGCACGACAAACAAGGTCCATGTCATGTTGCATAAGAAATTCAGCCACCTTATCTGAACCAAATGTGTATGAGACTCCCCTGTCATTCATCCCCCAGCCTTTCAGTTCTCTACTAGGATCGGACCAAAGTAGATCACAAAGCAGACCAGAGTCAGGAATATCAGTTGGGCGAGGTAAATTTCTTATTTGATCCAAGTCCGTTAGATCAGGAGAAAGACCACCATGCATGCAGAGTATCTTGTCATCTATAAGAGCTGCCACTGGAAGGCAGTTAAAGCAATCAGTGAAAACTTTCCATAGCCTGACATTGAAACGGCGTTTACATTCATCATAGAATCCATAAATCCTATTAATAGAAGCACATTCGTGATTTCCTCTCAAGAGAAAGAAGTTCTCAGGATATTTGATCTTGTACGCAAGGAGAAGGCATATTGTTTCTAAACTCTGTTTTCCACGATCAACATAGTCCCCTAAGAACAAATAATTGGCCTCTGGAGGAAATCCTCCGTATTCAAAGAGCCTCAAAAGATCTCCATATTGCCCATGAATGTCACCTGTAATTGAAGAGTACATAACTAAATTCCAATTTTCTCAAATCAAAATAAATAATGTCTGCTGTTCTACATAAACAAAAAAGGTTATTCTGATAATCAAAGATGCAACCATGCGAATGCTACTGACAAAAAAAATAAAAAATTCTTTTAGTTAAGGAATATATGCTGACTACTGCTGTTTTGGACTTACATGGTCTAATGAAGGAATGTAGGAGTTACAACTAAAAAAACAAAGAATCGAATTACCGAGCAAGTATAACAGCAATTGATTTCATCAACAGCGAACATTTAGGGCAAGCTTAAATTAATTATCTGTTGATGCTCAAACAAGAAGACAATAGTTTACACCACTGTATTATTGGTTCTCAAGTATATAGAAGAAGGCCGAAAGACAAGTATGTCGTTACTGCTTAAGTCAATGGTCATACAAGACATCCAAAATGGGTTTTACCAAAAAGACAAAATATTTATTGTTATTAATACAGCCGTCATAAAAATACTTAAATTACGAGGGATCTCTGATTGAAGCTGTAAAAAGAGAGCGATAGTAATCAACAGCAAGAAACCAACCATAGAATCATAAAATCCATTTCAAATTTCATCAACATATTACATCGAAGATTGAAGATCAATGGACTAACAAATAGTATACACAAGAAGATCAATGGAGTATAATGTTTTCTTCTTCTGTGCTTTGTATTAGATTGGATAACATAAGGTACATACTATAGAACTTAATTGAGTTTCTTCTCATAATAACCAATAGTATACACAAATGAAGAATATATAGACTAACTCAAAATGAGAAGTACTGTATAATTATTTAATATCAGCTGAAATGATTTAGCGTGCAAGATTCAGAAAATTGGATGTGCACTTTTGCCAGTGAAAAGATATGTTCTTTTTATCAACCTTCGTGATAGGCATCTTGTGTAATTTGGTGAATTCTGTAAACCCAGCAGGGGATTGAATAATGCATTGGAAGTCCAATAAATAAAATTGAGAAGCAACTCAGTGAGAGAATGGTTAAATTTTCAACAAAAGAATTAGTTCAAAAAACTTAGGAGCACAAAAAATAGAGGCAGGTCACAAAAGTTTGAGAAGAGAAGACATGGTTATCCACAATCAGAAGAGCACCAAAAGTTTTATCTTGTATTCAGTTCTTCGACAAGTTCTCTGGGCCGAATTCAACGCAGTTATACAAAATAGTATGAAGAACATTACGAATTCTAGATCAACTTCCTTGCCATATTAACCTAGAGTTAAACTCGGTCTCTGACAATGCATTAACAAATTCATATTTGGCAGCCATGTAACAACTAATTAAAGAATAAAAGATACGTGTGATACCTCCAGGACATTCCCTAGCTAGCTACGCAACTTGTTAAACATATTAATTGCTCATTTGAATAAAGAACTTTTTCCCTTCTTCAAAGGGAACAAAACACCAGCTAGAAAGGCAAAAACTTTTGCAAGCTAAGAATACATGCAAACACGGATAACAACCACTGATTCAGCTGCAACGAGAATGTAACAGAAAAAGAGAAAGAATACCACAGATCTTGATAGGTGCTTCGAGCTCGAGGAGATTAGGTTGTGAGAGGAAGATTTCACGCGATGAGGTGCAGAGAGCACGGATCTCATTTTCGGAGAGCTGCACCTGGCGCACCGTCCTCGCGTTCCGGAACTCCAACAGTCGATTGATGATGTCATCCAAGACGGCAGGTTCTATCCCCTGCCCATTCCCCGCCATTCTACACCCCTCTCTCTCTCTCTCTTACCTCCGATTACAAAAGCTATCAAACAAAAGAGCAAACCCTAGATTCCCAAATTAATGCCACAAAAAAAAAATTCAAATTCTTCCGGGTTCAATCCGTTGTCCTCGTAAACACAGCAGATGGGTCGGGTAAATAGGGTGCATACAGATTGCTGGAATGGAAAAACAAGGTTAGGTGGTGTTGCAGCGGGATGCGAGGAAAGGAGCAAAGTTCATGCAAATTAAGAGGAGCAGTAAAAAGATGGATTGATTGGTAGGGATGGTTACACTGATAGGAAGAAGAAGATGAAAGAAGAGGAGAAGAATGGTGGGAGTTGATGTGGTTGGTTGGAGAGTAGGGAGATTTCGGCACTGGACCCCCTTCCGTCTTCCACCTCTTCTTTCTTCAGTTGTATATTTCTCGTCGTTGGAATGATTGAATTCAAAATCTAGGGTTACAATACAAACTTCAAATGAATATTCAGCTCTATCTAATTTCTAAACGTCATTACTTACTGGGCCGCCCCCGCCTTTAATATTCTTTAATAATAAAAAATACTAGTAAAAAATAATTAAAAAAAAAAAACTCAACTCACATATTTTAGTAATTATATATTAAGTTGGCATTAAATCAATTAATTTATAATTGGATAAGTTCAATTTAATTTATGGAAAAGAATATCAAGGTGGAGATTCATTCCCAAATTTGATCAATTATATTAGCCATTATATTATGAGCATGATTTATTTTTGACAAGAAAGAAAAGTATATGCCGCATCCGTTTTTATATGTCCGTTGGCTTTATAGTTTTCTAAAAAAATTTATGTACGTAGTTCAAGTTTTCGCTCGATTCACCAAGAATCACTGGTATGACTATCGAAATCGTGAGCATCAGCATAAAGGTTCCAGATCCAAGTGGTAGTATCAGGCCATTTCGCTATTGTTCTTGAAAAATGACCAGGTTTGACCCTTCCTCGAAAGGATTGATCAAATTCTATTGAATCTGACTCATAGTGATCATTTATCAAAGAATGACTCTGGTTAGCGTGAAAAAGAGATCAAATACGTTCACTCTGGGGATGGAAGTCCATTATGTCAACTATGTTAGCTTCTAAATCTATTTATTCTATAGTGGATGATTGATGCATCTGGACAATTCACGTTAGTTTTTGTGAGACCATTGGAGAGTTATTGTCTATAAACTCTTCTGGTTATTTCGTTTTTATTTTGTTTATTCTGGTGTTCCTTCACGTACGAAGAACGCATCCTTGTAACGCGGAATCCGGAGGGAGTTCCAGCATCGAGTTCGAGAGATCTCGTCACAGCCTTGGAGGGAGTCCATCAAGTCCACGTGGTGACCAAATAAGTAATTAGGAGTTGTAAGGTATTATCAATTAGCATAAGAACGGAGTTCGTAGGTGTTGAATTGAAATACTTATAATTTTCTAATGAAAGAGATCTGAGGGATGAGGCGAAGCCTATCCCGTAGTTTTTAAATCGTGTGCTTATTAAGTCTTCCGCTGAATCTTTACGTTTATACTGTTCTTATTGTTCGAATGAACATCCGCACACAAGCACATATATTTAATAGTTTTTACAAACTCAGCTCATGTATTTTAGGTGGGCTAGAAAAGTTGTTTTTAAGTGTATAATGCGAGAAAAATATGAATAGAAAAGTGATAAATAAAATATAAAGTGTAAATTGTGAGTTAGGTCCATAGTGTATTAATAGAACATATTATACTCCCTCGTCCCATTTAAAGAAGATATTTTTTTCATTTTTATCGTCCCACCCAAAGGGTCCCCTTTCTTTTTTAATACACACATGGGTCCCACACACCCCCTCTAATATAGTTAAAATATGGGGCTCACACTCCCACTAATACAACTACCCACTACACATTAAATAATAATACTCCTTAATATATGTGCAAAAAAGCAAAAGATCCTCTTTTGACGGGACGGAGGGAGTAATACCCGAGACGATTCAAAATAAAAATTATGCGAGAATACTTTGGATGAGGAAATATACAAGCCCTCCGCTACAACGTATACACATTTTCCCTTAGTAGCTGCTACACATTTTATTTTATTTTTTTCTCTCTCCTGCATATATTTGTTTTGAGTTTAAATAAAGAAAAAATAATAGATTTAGAATTAGGTGGATTTAGTTATATATACTCCATCCATCCTCTTAAAATAGTTACATTTTATATTTTGGTTGTAGGATTTGTGGGTATACATGAGAATAACCGAAAACAAACAATATATAAGAGAAATATAGAAAGATGATAAAACAAAAATTACAAATGTAATAGGAGATGATTACGTAGTCTTCTTTTAAGCGTGCAAAATCTTTATATGAGTCGAGTTGAGATCAGATCTCTTTCCACTAGAAAAAACAAATCGTGGTAGTGCTTTGCTCTTGGGTGGATCTTGAAGGCGTTCTTGGGTGTATCTTTCCCAATGGTAAAATTAATGACTTTATCGTTTCCGACAAGACAGTACCGTAATTGCAGGAACTCCGACGAATAAAGACTGAAACGTCTTAATTATGAAATGTGATGCAAATGTGAGTGTGATGAATGGCATGCAAATGCACCCCTATTTATATAAGCTACAAAAACCACTCCGAGATTGTGGTCGAGATGGGTGAAAAATCACTGCATTGTGTTCCCACGTGTACGTTGACTGCAGTGTTCAGATTCATTCTCCCACGTGCTTATTGATTTAAGCATTAAAATAGAAAAAAAATCACTAAAATATATCAACTTCTTTTAAACTACATATCTACATTAATGTGCAAGTTGTACAAAAAGGTGGTTCGCCCATCCCAGGTGCCCCTGCACGCCGGTCCGACAGCATGTGAAGGAGGTTAATCATGTAACTCAACCGATCAACAAGGGTTAGACCTTTTAACCCACCACACAAGAAGCCCCTTAATTAAGAGATTGCTGCTGCGAGTGAGATTTTATCCTTATTCATTGTACAATCTGTCCTTTTGCTTGACCAGTTGAGCTGTCCATGTGGTCACACTAATGTGCAAGTTATTGTGCAACATGGGGATGGGGTACATGAAATAGGGTTGAGGAAATATGCAAGTATTTTGAAAAGAATTTATTTTAGAGTATTGTTAAATACACACCCCTTTTTATTAAATACACACCCTTTATCAAATACACACCCCATTTTAATTTTAATTTTTAATTTTATTTTATACACACCCCTTAAAAATACAAAATTACCCTTTTAAAAAATTAAGAAATATACCCCCATTAAAAGTCTCCGATCATCCCACGCCGACCACACTGCCTACCACGGCGTAATCACCGAAGATCCCCCGCCTTTCTTCTTATCCGTCAGTGATGAAGTGTCCGCAATCAATTCTGGATTAGCCGTCGAAAGACTACGGCTGGATTATCTTGATCTGAGTGCCGCTGGTCCAGAAAATAACGTCGACCTGAATTTCCTCCGTTTGATCATCGACAGAAATCAACACCCTCGATTTTGCAGCGTTACTTCTAGCTTAATCTCACAAAAGAGTAATCAAGATCCGTATACCAGAAATATCATTCTCATGATGTCTCTCAAATCTGCTACCTCCACTTACAGAAACATGAACTCCCAGGATAAGATTTCTGCGTGGATAAAATGGCCAGCTTATGTTAGGAGTACACTAAGTGATATGGGGTATCACTTTGGGAAAAATATTATCAAAAAGACTGAGTATTTCGAGGCTGACATTTTGGTAAACAACTATGAACCTATTCACGGTGATGCTGCTGCTTCTAATCCACCGGTGAGTGGTGGTGCCGCCGTGGGAGGTCAATTTAATTTAATTTCGAATTGTGTGTGTTAAATAAAATATATTAAGGGTAATTTAGATATTTTTAAAAATCCATATTTTAATTATAGGGATAATTTCATATTTAGTCCTGTAAGTATTGCTCAATGTCAAAAAGGTCCCAAAACTGACAAATTTATTCTCATATGAATTTTTCATCTAAATTGTTAATAGTTAACGAAATATTTTGAACCATTAACAAGACCAAAACGGACTATGTCTATTTTGAAACACAGAAAATAATATAAATTTGGTAGTTTATAATAATATAAGTTAATTTGGAATGAAAATTTTCGATTATAATATTCTTATGGGACCAAAATCGCTAGCTATTGGACCAGTATATTCCTACGAGACTATAATTGAATTAAAGGAATTTTTATGGGACTAAATGTGAAATTTTCCCTTTATTTATATAATAATAAAGGTGTGTATTTAATAAAGAGGGGTGTGTATTTAGTCAAACTTTTTATTTTATTTTATTTTTTATTAGTTTTTTTTTTTGAAAGCAATTTTGAAAAGAATTTAGGATAAACAAAAATGGAAAAAAAAAAAGGAGGGTTTCTTGTATTTCAGTGTCATAGCATTTAATTCCGCATTTAAATTAATTTCCAAAAAAAAAATGCGTTTAATCACTGGAGTAAATTATTGAGTCAATGCTTAATGCCTTGCATATCTTCAAATTTAAACTCAATTATCGCATATCAAATTGTTCATTCTGTATTTATTGCTTCAAAAATCTCAAGTAGCAGTCAATCAGTTGTTCGTAGACTTGTAGATTGGGTGGAATGTCAAAATAATATGATCATGTATAGAATCTAAAACCCCATTGCCATTTCTCTCATGATATTTCAAAGTTAAATATAATAGCAGATGTTATGCAATCTCGCTGAAATTACTTCTAATCGGCCTTCAAATGTGGCAGGAGAGATGAAAAAGGTATTTGATCGATATTTTGTCTGTTTTCCTTAACTTTTACGCTGAATGAAATGCTTTTTTTTTTTTTCTTTTTTGGGGGAAACGACAGAAATATTATTTTATTTTGCTTATTATTTTTAGACGAAGTGGAATCGGGTTGACTTCTGGTTGAACCGTTCAATCTGTTGTGAACAATCTGCGTCTGCTCTTTTTGAATTTGTCTCCTTTCCACCAATTTCTGAAATTTATTGGGAAATATTTGTATTATATGCAAAGCCTTGATTCTCTATGCAATGTTTACTTGTACTTTATAATCCCTTTATTTTTTTTTTGTATGTATGATTCGATCATGTTGATTATAGCTTTGTTTCCTCATAAATTTGAGTATTTCCTAGTTTTTAATTTATCTTGAATTGATTAGATTAATAACTTCAGCTTTTTTTACTTTGGTTTTTGAAGCTTCTGACATGGTGTAATTGAGCAATTTTGAAGCTTGCTATATCATTTGAGATCTCTCAGCTCCTCATTTCTCAAGGTTTTGAGGATAAAGGAAGGTGGACTGAGGTAAGAAATTTGGAATTGTTTAATCTGCTTTTGGATTATTGATTGTTTATTTAAATCTACTGGTAATCATTTTTGAAACTGTGAAACTATGCAATCTGCACCCAGAATGTGAAGAATTTGATTTGAAATCTGTATCTGAGATTTGAGCATGGTTGAAATCTGCTCTTGGAAATACCCATTAATGACACAGAAAAAGGTGAGCAATTCTGTAATGTAAAATGTAAATTCCAATTGTAGATTTCTCACTTTCTATGTTGTAGATTTTTCCTTGGTTTGAGTTCTGTATGCCTAGATTATGGTAACCTAGAATAATACAGTACTTTCTGAGAAAGTTTCTTTTAGGGAAAAAATTTATATTCCTACTCTTTGGAGATAGTTTGTTGGATAGTTTGTTGGAAAATAAGTTGCTGTATCCATTGATGTCTTGCAGATGGAACATGGTAACTTTGATTCAACTGAACCTGTGCAAGTAATGATTGAAACATCCTTCGAAAACGAGATGAATGATCTCCCTCGAAAGCAGAAATTGTCGTGTAGCATTGCTTGTCCGTTCTCGAAGCAAGAATACAGCAAGTCTGATAGAGCTCAACGATCAAAAACAGCCACTAAACTTTGTGGTCTTATAGTCTTTTACACCATAGTCATGTTAATCGAGATCATTGGAGGTCTGAAAGCCAACAGTCTAGCGATTCTTACCGATGCAGCTCACTTGCTATCCGATATTGCTGGATTTTCCATTTCTCTTTTCACTGTGTGGATATCTGGATGGGAAGCAACGCCTCAACAATCTTTTGGATATAATCGTCTTGAAGTGATTGGAGCCCTTCTATCCGTGCAGCTGATATGGCTCATCTCAGGCACTCTAATATATGAAGCACTCGAAAGACTTGTTATCAAACAAGTGCAAGTGAATGGCGAACTCATGTTTGCGATTGCTGCGTTTGGTTTCGTGGTGAATCTTATCTTGGTTCTGTGGCTCGGTCACGACTATTCTCATGGACGTGCTCATCATGACCATCATCACCATGAGCATTCCCATAATACTCATGAGGAAGACGGCCACAGCCATGAGATGGAAGAATTATGGAGAGGAGACCAAGAAAATACGAAGCTCGTATCAAGACCCCATGGGAGGAATGAAATGTTAAACATAAACCAAGGGGCTTACTTGCATCTTGTTACTGATCTCATACAATCTGTTGGTGTAATGGTTGCTGGGTCTATTATATGGTCGAAACCGAAGTGGTTAGTGGTGGATCTGGGTTGCACGCTTATCTTCTCCGTCGTTGCTCTGAGCACCACTCTGCCTATGCTGAGGAATATATTTTATGTACTGATGGAGAGGGCACCGAGTGACATCGATGCTGCTCGTCTTGAAAATGGCCTCAAGCTCATCGAAGGCGTTCGTGATGTTCACGATCTTCATGTCTGGGCTGTCACATTAGGGAAGTATGTATTGTCTTGTCATGTTGTGGTTGGACCTGAAGTTGGTCCTGATAAAATCCTGCATGATGTTAGAGAATACTGTGAAAACACATTCAACATTCATCATGTAACCGTACAGATTGAACAAGAATCTTGATATCTATTCTTCCTCAACTACACTTTATTTTTTGGGAAAAAAAAAGGAAAGAAAAGAAAAAGAAAACACTACACTTTCTTCTTTTGATCTTCCTTATCTCTGTGTGATGCTCTATGAAGTAACGAGATTAGATTACCTTTGAATTGAAGGATTGATTTGGCAAAATGATTTCAAAATTATTAGGATTTATAAGCCACAATAAATGAAGAAACTAGTGCAAGCAAGGAGCAAAACACAGTAAAAACCAAAAATAAATTAAGTAAAGCAACTACACGAGAAATATAATTAGTGGGAAAAAGAGTATCGATGTGATAGATTATTCAAAAAGAAATTTTTTATGTAAACGTCTTTAGCAATATAACTAAGAAAATTCGTTCAAATGAGAAAGAGCTTTGGTTGAGACAATGCCGTATGAATGAAATATAAGAGGTGTGAATCCTTAACCTTCAACCATGATTGTGGTTTAAGTTAAAACCTTACAACTGATATGTCTTATCATTTGGTTTTACTTGTTGGAATAGAATAAGTGGTGTCAATCCTTAACCTTCAATCATGATTTTGGTTTGAATTAAATCTTTTTAACTTATATGTCTAACAATTTGGTTCAACCTGTTAAATTTCAGGTTGAATTCGAATAGGCTGCAAAGGACTTACTCGATGGTCAGTGGTGGATCCAGCTGCCCATGCCGGGGTTGCCACATGAAGTTGTTGGCTTAGTAATGTGAGGGTTACAACTCGGAATTGTGGGTCTTGGCATATGAGTTGCAACCCAAAGTGTACTGTCCACAGGCGTCCGGGTCAAAATGAATTGATTGCTACAACATCTCACATCGATTCCACACAAAAGTATGAAATGAAACACAAATGGAAGGAAACCCTTCACCTTAACAACTTTTGTCTAAAGTTAAGCTTTCTATCTTACAGGCCTAACATTGTTTTCCCTATAGATATGGCTAGCACAAGAATGACATCAAATCATAATTTTGACTTCCAAGGAACCGAATTGGAATCCTAGAGAAAAAGAGTGACAAAATTACATTCCAAATTACATTTTTTTTTGTTAGTCGCATTCCAAATTACAAATGAGGAATATACACATGAAATGACAACGTGGTGTTAGCAAAAGATTTTGCACAGATAAAATCTCTTACTAAATCCAAAAGCTCTGGGGAAAGCTTCTCAAAAAAGTGATTATAAGCTTCCAAAATTTCCTAAAAACACCTACAAGCAAAATTTTAAACCCAAATGGCAAAACCTTAAAAAATCATCCCGGTGGAACTCTACCTAAATCAAGATCTACCCCCATTCAGCAAAAGATGCATAAGCAGTTTTCAAGATTTCCAAATAAAATTCCTCATTGCCGTTTCGTTTTCAGAAAAAAAAAAAAAAGTGCCCTACTGTTGTGGGAACATTTATGATCAATAGATTTTAATGACCTCATCAAGACAATCAATGGCAGGGACAGACAGAGTTGAAGGTGTGGTACTGTACTGGGATTTGAAAAAGAATGTATATTTGAGAAAAGAGTCAACATATGTGTGTTTATTAGCCATCAAGGGGTATAGAGGTACACCAGAAGATAACCCGGATAAAGAGACTATAACCCTCTTACAAAAACCACCTGTACTTCAACTCCATTCTACCCTACATTCTCAGTATCAAGTCATCTTGAGGAAACCAAAATTTTAGCAATAATTCATCATTCTTACATAAAACATTTACCCTAATAAACAACTAAATGATTTTCAATCTTCACCGCCACCTTTCCACTGCCACGGTAACAAAGTAGTATGCTACAAGTCCTCTGGAGAAAAAAAAACAGATATAAAATAAGCCAGAACAAAAGTTTTCAGCTGCTCTATCAAGTAGAACAGCAGCCTCTCTTTGCATTTCCAGATGAATCTGCAACATTAATGGTGGTACCCTGAGCGGGTACTGCAGTGGAAGCAGCAGCTTCCTGGGCTGCCAATGCCTTCTTGCTAATAATGTGGTATATTTCTGTCAAAATAGTTTGGAATGCCTTCTCGATGTTGAGTGCCTCCAATGCTGATGTCTCGAGGAACGAGAGCCCTTCCTTCTCGGCCAAATTCTGACCATCCTGTTCTGCAACTGCTCGGAGATGGTTGAGATCAGCTTTGTTTCCCGCCATCATGATAACAATGTTGGAATCCGCATGGTCTCTCAACTCATGGAGCCATCTTCGGACGTTCTCAAAGGTTTGCCTCTTGGTAATGTCATAAACAAGGAGTGCACCGACAGCTCCTCTGTAATAGGCACTTGTAATTGCTCGATACCTTTCTTGGCCTGCAGTGTCCCATATTTGGGCTTTGACAGTCTTTCCTTCTATCTGCATTGTGTGGCATTGATCAATCAGCTCCCATGTGAATCAGAAAATGTGCAAAGCACCCACAATCTAAACACGAATAATTTTCTTTACAAAAATTGATCTTTTGATGCAATCAATGTACACTTAGTCTCATTGTTTAAGTGGTTAATTAGACTGTATTGATCATCACACTCACAAATACTACGCCTCGGAGAGGAAAAACTTAAATCAGGATCAATTTAAGCAACTTCTCAAGAAAAGATCTGCTTGGACTCTATCCATCTATATTGAGAAAGCCTATTCCCTAATGATTGAGATAGGACATATCTGAAGAATTGTACAATTATCCAAATCCTTTTCTCTTCGAATACAAGACCGAATAAATGAAATGTCCCATTTAAGACACTCTGCTGGTAAGTCCATCCAATGTAATCCGAATTCAGTTATTAAACAGTATAAATCCAAAAGAGAAAAAAATTTCAAATGCATGCAAGTAACAAATAACTTCATCTCAGACCTATCTCCATTTCTAATAACTTAAGTTCTAATAAAAAATTATTTCTACATAAATGTTGATAGAATTCATGACCAAAAACTCCACTCAGAAGCTCACACAAGTGCTCTAAACCTCTCAAAGCTAATTGATCAAAGTTTTCAACCAGAAGCAAATGGAATTACATATACAAATAAAAGATAATAATTATCTTCATCAAACACAGAGAATTAAACCATTCCATAAACATCTATGCCATCATCCAAGGAAACATTGCACCTTAAAGAGTTAATTACAGCAAACGTAAATCAATACATAGAAAATTAAATTCGAGGAATGAATCACCTGAAGAGTTCGTGTGGCGAATTCAACTCCAATGGTGGATTTGGACTCCAAACAGAACTCATTTCTGGTAAAACGGGAAAGAATGTTGGATTTCCCAACTCCTGAATCACCGATCAACACGATCTTGAACAAGTAATCGTACTCATGATCCACTCTACTTGCCATCACCTTTTTCCACTCAGCTTAATAATTACCAATCAATTTTCCCCCCTTGTTTCCTCCTTTTCTGCTCCCTCACATACCTACACCCACAAAACCCGGGAAAAGCGACACTTAATCAGAAAATCCCAGATAGAAAACAATCAGATCTGCCCATTCCGATCCCCAGATAAACCCAAACCCACCGAATAAAGTTCACAAAAATGCAAAAATCGAATTGAAGACTTACCGCAAAGGAGAGATCTTGAGCAGATGAAGGGTGCGCAGGAATCAAAACAGGCGTTAACGGAAGAGAGATAAACGGAGAAAACGAAGGAAAGAGATTATATTTGGAAGAAAATGGGAGAAACGGCCAATGGGAGTCGTATGTATATGAATGAGGGGAGTGATTAATTAACCATTGTCGACTTTCCAACAAAATTTTATATGAATTGGTGGGGGGACGTGGAGATTCTTGAATTTTATTTATTTTTTTTTAATTTTTTTCTCTAAATTAATTGAAATGATTAATTTATTTATTGTTTTTTAAGATTGTTGGTTTAAATAATGGAAATGATTGAATGTTAGGGAGTTGACAAAGGATTGAGTTGGCAGTGGACCATAGCAGGGTTGGCAGACTGGCGAATAGGGTGGAAATGGGATTAATGGAATGTTAGTGCCATTCCATTTTTAGGGCAATATCTACTCCTACCCTTAACTTAGGTCTCCTATTTTTTTTAATTATTTTTTAATGTAAAATTGTACATTGTATATTTAAATTTTACTCTTTTAATATATAATAAAATTTTATTTTATAAAGAAAAATTAATTTTCATTTAAATAAAATAATTCTGTTTAAATTTTATTCGACCATTCATAGGTAATATATCCACTCGTTTTTCTTTTAAATAGAGTATTATTATTTTTCATATAAAATAGTTAATTGTATTAAAGATATAGGTGAAGTCTTTTTATCAAAAAAATAAAAATAAAAATTAATACTTTAGAATGAACGCCTAAAATAATGAAATTAATAATTTTGTTGGCGGATGAAGAGATCAGGATGGAGAGTATTATGTTGTGATTTTTTTTTTCTTACTTATTACGGATAACATTTTTTAAAAGCAATAATGTGAATTCATCACTCTAATAAAAAAAAATCATATTTAAAAATTAAAATTTGAGTATACTATGTTCACACAAACAAATTCTTATTTTAGACATGAATGTGAAGAATTAATTAATGGGATAAAGAATTAAAAGGGTGTTTGTCTGGGAAATAAAGGTTTTAAATTTTAGTTTACAAATTTGAATGAATTTGAAAGCATGTAAACATTGAAAATGGGTTTGTTTATGGTAATGCAAAATAAAATGACAAAGTCTTTGTTTTCACCCGGGAGTATGGAGCTTGCGAGTCCAAATTTAATTTTATATCATTTAAAAATAAATAATAAATAAAATAATAATAATAAATTTTTAATCAAACTTTAATACTCTTCATATTTCAATAACTTTTTTATTAAAAAAAAAATACTTTATATATTAAATAAAGTGTATAACTTTTAAAACATACTAAATGTTATACACTTAAGCACCTTACGAAAGATCAACTCAAATAAAAGTATACTCACTCCGTCCCATTTAAAGAGGGTTTTTTTTTTTTCCATTTTGGTCGTCCCACCCAAGGGGTTTCCTTTCCTTTTTTACACACATGAGACCACACACACCCTCTAATACAATTAAAATATTGGGCACATACTCCCACTAATACAACTACCCACTACACATTACTCCCTCCGTCCCAACAAGTATTTCACTTATTGGTGTGCGCGGAGTTTAAGAAAATTTTGTATTTTTATGTATAAAGTAATAAAGAGAATATATATTTTAGTTGATTTAATGAAAAATGTGTGTAAAGTTGTTGGGAGATGTGAAAAAGTAAGTATTATATTGAGATGTGTGTAAAAAGTGAGTATTGTTATAATATATTTTTTACCAAATTTAGTAAAAGTAAGGTGTGAAATACTTTGAGGGACGGATGAAAAAGGAAAGTGTGAAATACTTCGGGGGACGGAGGGAGTAAATAATAATACTTCTTAATCTACGTTGCAAAAAAGCAAAAGCCCCTCTTACGCCGGGACGGATATATATATTCTATACGATTAGACACAGAATTGGATGGGTCGGTTTTTTAAATTCGAATTGAAAAATTAATTATATCCTTAAATATTTTAAATTCTAAAATAAACATTAACTCTAAAAATATAATACTCCCTCCGTCCACCCGAAAGAAGGTTTTTTACTTTTGTGAACGTTGATTAAGGAGTATTATTATTTAATGTGTTGTGGGTAGTTGTATTAGTGGGAGTGTGGACCCTATATTTTAATTGTATTAGTGGGTGTGTGTGGTCCCATATGTGTAAAAAAGAAAATGACCCTCTTTGAAGTTGACGACCAAAATGAAAAAAATACCATCTTTCAAGTGGACGGAGGAGTAGTACATAAATTAATAGATGCATGATTAACCTGTGCTGGAACACCTTACCAATTTTATTTTATTTTAATAGATACAAAATTGGATTAAGCATACCTGGAGAAACGCCTCCTGCATTGGTTGGTGGATTTTTTTATAATTTGTTTGGTATTTATGTGATGTTTGAAGAAGGTTATTTAAATTGGTTTTGGATTTTTGAATATAATTTCTTTTAATTTAAGTTGTTCTTAAATAATTTGATCAATATTTAAATTTATGTAACTTGTAATGGTTGGAGATTGTTTCCATAAATTTTGTCAAGAATTCAAATTCAGGTGCAACTAACTTGAAATGATTATAAGAGATCTCTATATTTGGGTATGACCACAACTAATTAACAACAAAAATATGAATACTTTTATATTCATCAAACATGGGATGGTAACATACTAACATCGATTACCATATCATATAATTTAACTAAAATGTTTTATTATGAATCAAATTTTAAAAATTACATTGGCCTTTAAATTTATGCGATAGATGTATTGATGATTGTGGAATATTTTTGAGTACATTGTAATTATCATTCTTGTTCTCCCTAGTTTGAATCAAATTCTTTATTTATATTTTAATTCTATTACACTAAAAAAATAGTATTTTTTAGCAACCGAATTTACTAACGAAATTCAATCATTTGGGTAATTACCAATGAATTAGCAACAAAAATGACATTTTTGTTTTAGCATCGAAATGTCAACTGATTTATTTTCTATTTTAGTAACGGAATTCAATCCGTTGGTAATTACCAACGAATTACCAACGGAATTATTAACAACAGATTACCGACGGAATTATTCACCAACGGAATTGATTTTTCGTTGCTAAAAATTTACCAACCACCACTTTACCAACAGAATTTTACCAATAGATTCTGTTGCTGATCTGTTAGTAAGCAATTTAACAATAGAATTAAAGCTTTTACCAACGGAATATTCCGTTGGTAAAAAATAGTTATTTTTAGGAATTTTATCAATACAGGACCTGAAAAATAGGTAATCTATCAATTCGGGGCTTGAATTATGTATACTATCGATTATGAGCCTGAATTATGTAAAACTATCAATCTAGAGCCTGAACTTAGGCCTAAATTGATAAAATAGGTAATAATATTTGACAAATTCAGGCATTTGATTGATAATTTTACATATTTCAGGCCTTGGATTGATAGAAAAATAATCCATACTCCTAATTAATAGTTTACCCATAATTCGGCTCTTTAATTGATAAAAGTTCTTTTTTTTAAGTGTTATGCTCTATCTAATTGACAAATTTATTATTAATTAAATAAAAAGAAGAAGCAAGTTTGAATTAGATAATATAAGGGCTGGTCAAGTTATATATAGATAATTAATACAGTATTATTTTTAAATTATGAGTCATGAATTCTTATTTGTCGGTTAAGAATGTAACATTGTAACAGAAAATGAGAATCCATTAATAATGGACTTGTATTTCATTTCTCTTAGAACATGATATTTTTGTGATAATTTAGTATAACTTCAATACGACTTTTTGAATGATTAACACAAATCTAAATCTACAAATTATTTAATTATCATTCAGGAAATGAGAAATTTTCTAATTAGCTTGCAATTGAGATTAAGATAATTGTAAGAGTTAATATATAATTTTTTATTTTATATTATATACATGTTTCTTAATAATTATATATTTTTTCACACTCAATTTTTCATTAAAAAAATATTTTTATAACTTTTTATTCAATAGTATATACATGTTTTATAATAATTGCATATTTTTTTACATTCAATTTTTTTATTAAAAAACTAACAAAAAATTCACTAACAAAGTGTATATATTTTTATTTATAATTATATACGTTTTTGAAAGTTGGTGCACTATATCTGCACCAGATGCACATGAGTATTAGCCTAATTTTAATGATTTGATATTAAGTAGTCTCTTGTGCACTAATTAATAGCATAGGTCTTATTCATGAATTGATGGTCAATGGATGAGGAGTTGTATATATCATATCAATTTCTAACTTCTTTAGAATTTCAAGTAATATATTGCTGAGTTGGTCAATTGTATTACTATTATTAATAATTATAACAAAGAACATAAACATTGTTTGTTTGTTTTTCTTTTTTTTTAAATGAAATCAAATGTAGTAATATGGTTACGAATTTATATATTAATTTAAAATAATATATATATTTTATTAGTTAACCTTATACATACACTTGTAATTTTAGGTCTCCATATGTTACATTAAGTTCAAATTTTTGGTGATTTTAGGATGCACTTATGCACCCCTAGAGTTTATATATAGGTTTAAACAGTAATGCGTAGTTATTTTATTTAAATTTTAAAAAAATTATTTAATTTTATGGTAGAGATTAATTTAAAACATAATCAAAATTAATATTGGCTAATAATTTCCGTGTAAAGTGGACGTGCCGGAGTGGTTATCGGGCATGACTAGAAATCATGTGGGCTTTGCCCGCGCAGGTTCGAATCCTGCCGTCCACGCTTATAGTTTTTTGCCCCCTAAAAGAGGCCAATACGTCATAATTGATTTTTTTTCTTCTCTTTTAGTTTTTATAGGCCCATACAATTTGGACTTGTATGTTTGTTTGAGAACGCTACTAAAAATGGGCAACATCCTTTTCAAATGAGTCGGCCCAGATGCAGAGTTATCAAGAATTTTTAGTACATTTGAACTTGTTTGATAAGTTGTTGATTTGAGCCTAAACAAGCTCTAATTGAATCAAACATGAGCGGATAGGGTGTAAACGAGTATACTCGAATACACAATGATTATTAAACTTTATACATGTTTGAATTTATTTGATAAGGATTAATAGAGTTAAGACACAATAGTTTCACAATTTTAAACTTTATTTATTTTTTAAATCAAATTCAAGCTTAACTTTTAATTTTATCAAACACAATAATTTTTTTCGGATCATATTTGATATCTTTATCAAATCCAGCTAAACGAGGTTTCACCAAACACTTCGAGTCATTTGATTTTCACCAATATTTGAGAAGAAATAATTACCATAAAAATGCATAAAAGAGAAGCAATACATATATGAGAAGAGCAGATGGCACCAGAAGGAGCAACGGAGTAACAGCCGCCACCGTGTACCACCCCCAACAACACAAAATACCCACCTTAATCTGCACCAGATCCACCAGCGCCACCGTCAGGAACGCACACCCGAACACCGTACCGCCGGCCGCCGCCACAATCGCAGCTCGCAGCACCCGCAGGTTCACGTGCCCTCCGCCGTCGCCGGTTCCGATGGCCAGTTTAAGGGCGGAAGCGACGAGGCTAGAGAAGAGGAAGGCGACGAAGGAGTAGACGTGAGATTCGACGAAATGCTTGGCGGTGGCGGAGGTGGCGGCGCAGGCGGCGTCGGAGATGAGGGTGGTTTTGGGGTCGGAGGGGTTGAAGGCGATTCCGATGAAGGCGGCGAAAGTGAAGAGTGAGTTGACGTTTAGGGTTCCGTCCAAGGCCATTATGTGTACGGCGGTGCTGCTGATTTTGTGGCGGGGGGGTGTCATCTTTTTCGCGCTATTTTTTCTTTTCCCAATTTCTTTACTCATTTATTTATTTATTTATATATTTTGAAAAATAAGGGTGGGTTTAGGGGAGTGGCGTTTAAGTTTTGATTTAGTGTTTGCTCCCTTTTAAGTTAAGCAATAGTAACTCGCAAATGAATAATCGAGTAACTAAATTAAGATAAGATAGAAATTACATTTATGTGATTTTAAATAATTTCCGTATACTAATTTGTAATATATTTCTTAATAAATGTACCAATTAATTTTGATATTCAATTTTTAAAAAAAAATTAATTGAAAAATTTTGTTAAAAATTCACTAACAAACTGCATAAATTTTTATTTATGAGTTGATCTCCTTTATGAGTTGATCTCCTGTTTCTCCGGGAACACACCGTATAAATTCTTGTGTTCCCATGGGTGGTGTGTCCCCGGGAACACACCAGCTTCTGCCATTATTTATTAGTGTATAATATTATCTCCGTCTGCTTTTAAGGTGTTCCCATGGGTGGTGTGTCCTCGGGAACACACAAGTTTCTGCCATTATTTATTAGTATATAATACTCTCTCCGTCTGCTTTTAAGGTGTCATTATTTTTTAGTAAAAAAATATACAATATATCCCACTACTTCTCTCTAATACAAATACATACTTTACATATAATAATAATATTCCTTAATCTATGTGCAAAAAACAAACAACACCTCAAAATCGGATGGAGGGAGCAGTATATTTTTATTAGACAAAGATATTAGAGATATTACAGATCATGATCTAAAAGATCTCTAATATCTTAGTAAATATTCTGGGTATGTTTTCGTATCTTATTTATTTATTTCCTTATTTTGTAATTGTAAATATATTATATATATCGATGTAATATACTTCAAATCCCTCGAGATATTCAATTCTTACAAAAGATTTGTTTGAGCCCGTTAAAAAGTGATAATATTTTAAGAATGTGTAGGTTTTGCGTGAGACCATCTTACGTGTGAGATTATTTTATACTTTTTAAAATAATTATCATTCTCACTATAAAACTTTTACTATAAAATGTTATCACTTTTCATTACTATAAATTGTTTATGAAATAATATTATCACCTTTCATATATAAAAATTAACACTTTCTTATATACTATAAATAAATTGTTCATGTAATAACATTATCACTTTTCAATATAAAAACTAACACTTTCTTACCGTAAGGCGGTGTCATACAAATATTTTCTTTTAAGAAAATATAATACATAATCGTGCAGTGAATTAGTACGTCTTTTAAATTTTTATATTTAACAATTTATTATCTTTAAAATTGCTAAATTGATATGGTTACGTGCATTAAGTAACGGTCCCTTAGTAATTTTATCTTTCAAATGTTGAATGCATAAATAAATCTTTAAAAAAATCCTTGGAAACCCTAATTTGGTTGGGAGTTAATGATTGAAACGAAATTGATGGATGATATATAGTATTAAGTACTAGTATTAAACAAATTAATTGAGCAAACTTAGCATTACACTGAAAAAAGGAAAACAGAAAAATGGCCTTCTCGAGCGGAAAGCAGATTCTGGGTGACCTAAACAAGGACTCCTTCGTTGCCCTTCTGGCAAAGCTGATCGGCGAATCTAAGCATGTTCAGAACAACCCACCGGAGCTCATCCCGGAAGAGGATAGAATCGTCAATCACGTCCTCGATGTTCTCCGCCCATTCAGCACCGCCACTGGCGGTGGCCCTCTCATCATCAACCACGTCGCCTACAAGCCTAATAGGGGAAACCTCATCGTCGAGTATCCTGGAACTGAGCCCGGCAAAATTTTGTCATTCGTCGGAATGCATATGGATGTTGTCACTGCCAACCCTTCTGATTGGGTAACTCAATTGATTACCCTCAATTGTGAAAACTTCTCTTGTAGTTTCGATTTCTGTGGCTTGTTGTACTGTCTTAGTGTTCTTTATTTCCCTGTTGTGAGAGTTTATGTGAAAATATGTCACTTATCTTAATTTGGTTTCTGGTATTGGTTGAAAGTTGGCGTTGGGTTTGATCGTGATCTTAATTGCAAAAGAACATTCGAACCCTTAGAAATATTTTGCTATTTCTGGTATTAGGTGCAATTTTCGAATCAATTTCTGAAATTAGTGCATAATTGGGTGCCTTGTGCGGTGACACTAAGACACAAATTAGCATTTACACTTCAGGATCTTATAATCAGACTACACTTTCGAAAATTGCACTGATCTACAAAAATTAGTTAATGTTGCATCAAAATAGGTAAATTCATGGCCATTATTTTTAGACAATTGGCCAAAGTAACAAAAAGCTCTTCTTTTTATTTTTTTTGGGATGTTCTTTTGTATTGTTTAGAAGTATGGTTATTTGTGGATTTAAAATTTTAAAGTGATCAGTTATGATGATGTGAGGACATACTGGCTGCGTGGTTTTTATTTTAATTATTTTGAAAAGCAGATTCCATGTAAAATATTTTATGTGAAATGGGCTTATTGCAATATTATGTATCTCGAAGTCTAATTCTATATATGGGTAGAAATCTCTTTTGACATTCTGTCAGAAACTATGTATCTGAGATTTTTTTTTTTTTTGCAGGACTTTGATCCTTTTTCATTGGGTATTGAAGGCGACAAACTTAAAGGGCGTGGAACCACCGATTGTTTGGGGCATGTTGCTCTGGTAGCTGAGTTAATGAGGCGTCTGGGGGAGGCAAAACCTTTATTGAAGTCCACTGTGGTTGCTGTGTTTATTGCTAGTGAAGAGAATTCATCTATACCTGGGGTAGGGGTAGATGCATTAGTGAAGGATGGATTGCTTGACAAATTAAAGCAGGGGCCGCTGTAAGAATGACGAATCTCTTTCAGATGTTCAATTTAACTGGAAAGCTGAGTACATTTACATTGCAGTGAAAAAGTTTATCTCAACAGTTTTTTTTTTCTCTGTTTCAGGTTTTGGATTGATACTGCAGATAAACAACCTTGCATTGGTACTGGTGGGATGATTCCATGGAAGCTTCATACTTCTGGAAAGCTTTTTCATAGTGGTCTGGCTCACAAGGTGCTGTTTTTTTGTGTTTTTTTTTTTACTATAAATGAATTAGTGAATAGACAAATAATTGAGCATGGTTATTCTTAGATTGTATTATTTGAGGAGTGTATATAATGACTGAATTTTAAATGACTCTAGTAATAGATTTCCAATCTATAGCAATGCCTTGGAAAAAGATTATACTAATAACTTAGATGCCATGTGTTTTATACACTCTATAATTGTGTTTTGTATTTAGTTGCTCATTTGACTGTCATAGAGTTGCAGCATTTCAAGTGAAGAATTCTGTCCTAGGCTTTATGCAATTTATCATTTTGGATGCATTAGAAATGGGGTACAAGAATGGGTTTAGAATATAGTACTGGTGCATGAACATATAAATCAATATTAGAAGGTGATCTCAAGGGTTAAATACGTAATTTGTAATTAATTTCGGACTTTTAGTTGTTCAGTATTTTACATAATTACAGTACTTGTAAAATAGAATGCACAGGTATTGACCTGATCCTATAGAAGACACATTTTTAGCTTCAGTTGGGATAAATTGATTTCTTATTTAGTAAATAAAGCAACAAAATCTTGCTGGGTTACAGAGGTTTCGGATTTGTGGTCATAGACAGTATCTAATGCCTAAAATTCAATGTGTGATATTTCCAAATTGAAAAAAATACAATTACTTTGATAGTGTCTGCAATGTATAGAATTTCTTGTTTTCTGCTAATCTGCTTTTGTTTAAAAATTGGATATCTGCAGGCTGTAAATCCTTTGGAGCTAGCTATGGAGGCACTTAAAGTTATACAGTCACGGTTCTATAATGACTTTCCTCCTCATCCAAATGAAAAAGTATATGGATTTGCAACGCCATCAACCATGAAACCTACTCAGTGGAGTTGTAAGTTCTGGAATAATGTAACCTGGTTTATCATGATTGATTATTTTCTGCATTGGATTGCTTCTTATACCATCATGTTATTGACAGATCCAGGAGGTGGCATCAATCAAATTCCTGCTGAGTGTACAGTTTGTGGAGATGTTAGGTTATGTTTGTATAATTGAAGGGTTATTAAATAAGTATTTGCAGTATTATTGACTTCTAAATTTCTCTTTATTCTTGCAGGTTGACTCCATTTTATAGGTACCATATGCACTTCTTACAATTTGTTTGACTAAGATTTTTACTTGTTCATGTTCACTTTCTTTAATACAATATTACCATGGTTACAGTGTTACCGATGTAGTAAAGAAGCTTCAGGAATACGTTGAAGACCTGAACACTAACATAGAAAAGCTGGATACACGGGGGCCTGTTTCTAAATATGTTCTACCAGACGAGAACCTCAGAGGAAAGTGAGTTATCTACATTCACATATTTAATAGCACAACTCTTCTTTCTGAATTCCCATTGTTTTAAAAATCTCAGCAAGTTCATAGTTTGATTTTCCATTTCCTAAGATTGTTTATCTTCAATCAGTGGGTTCTGAAGTTTATAATTACCTGCATTTTCCTTATAAGTTTGGGTTATTTAACATTCTTTATTATTATATTATATTTTATTTTATTTTTAGGTTGACTATTACCTTTGATGAAGCGTCGTCTGGAGTGGCTTGCAATCTTGATTCTCGTGGCTTCCATGTCTTATGCAAAGCTACGGAAGAAGTGGTTGGATTTGTAAAACCCTATTCTATTACTGGTACCTTGCCACTCATCCGTGAATTACAGGTAGACACTCTATTTCTTATATCTGCCCCGCTTTCTTGTTTTTCTTGAAAAAATATAAGATCTCTCTAATTAACTTTGATTTTTTTTTTCTTACTGTAGAATGAGGGCTTTGATGTGCAGACTGCTGGCTACGGTAATATCGCTTCTCATTTGATGTTTTGTTCTATTATTTGATTTCGTGTTTAGTGGTTAAAGCCTACCTATGTAGAAGTGTCATTTCTTTTGTTTTTTTATAAAATAGTATCTGACTACGTCTAACGCACATGCATGCGTATGCCTAATATCTTACTGTATGACCAATGTAAATGAAGTTCTAATTCAATAAAATAGAAGGCAAATAGTTTTGGCCCTATCTCTATTTGTATTTTGAAATTACCCTTAACCCATAGGATTTGTTACCCACTTTGAGGTTAATATTCCCCTGAAACTCCTCAACTGGTATAATTTGGCGAGAAAACAAATGCAAAAGGTGTCATTTGCAAATTTTTGAAAGAGCTGGTTTTCTTTTGTTACATTTTATTGTCAAGCAATTATTCTTTAAGATCTTTGCTTAGCATCATTCTTTAGCTGTATTTGGTAGTCAATCTCAATCATGTTCTTTTCTATCTATCATTTAATTTATCTAATAAGTAAGCCATTTTGATATTTCGTTAAGAATCTTCCTTCTTTGAAGGTTCTCCATTTTAGCAAATGGATGTTAAAGCCATCAATCAAAATTTCCTTGATTTTTAGGACCTGCTAGTTCACTCTACATTGATTTGGTTGTGTATGAATAAATTGATCGTTTGTTGCTTATGTCTTGAACTAGTTGGCTGATGTTACACTGCATTGATTACTAATTAGTTAACCAAGGAGTGCTTGGTTGAGGGCTTAGAGGGGGTTGGTAAGGAATGAATGTGTGTGTTTGATCTTGGGTTGCGGAATGGTGAATAGTTGCCCGATCCCTCAATTTATGTGAATGCCCCATTCCTCAACATTTTGGGAGGAACCAGAGTCATTGCATATATTATGTATTTATTTATGCATGTAGTTGTGTGTGTGTGTTATTATTCGAACGCTCATCTAATCATATGGAAAACATCACTGTGTCTCCGTGTTGGATGAAACACATGCAGGCTTAATGGCTACGTACCATGCCAAGAATGAGTATTGCCTTCTATCGGACATGTGCCAGGGCTATGCAGTCTTTGTTAGCATCATATCTCAGTTGGAAGACTAGAACAAAACCGGAATGGATCGATTGATCGCTTCTTTATTGCTTTGGATATGAAACCCTCACTATGGTATCTTTCTAACTGAACAATAGTTATGTTTGAGTATCTTACCATGTCACACCATATTTATACGATCTATTACATCACCTTCTTCGTACCCCTTCTCATTTTAAATTTATAAAAATTGATTGTTATTCCGATAGGTTCTAAGTTCTAACACTCAGAAAAATGATCATTTAAAAATTTTAAATTGGTCATTATCATTCACTTGAAGGAATTCCTAACATTCTTTAAATATACGTATTTGTTGAGTATTAGAGGTATCAAGTAGTAGTAATATTTTTGAATAAAATAAATATTTTTTAATACTTTTATTACTTTGTATTAGTGGTTTCCCTATTAAAATCCATGGCATCAGAGGGTGGTGATGTCTAAGTGCAAAGACAATTTAGAAATTTGATCTAAAAGGTACAAAATTCGTTATATTTCCTATATTTTAAGGATAGATTTATTTATTTATTTATACTGTAAAATTTTAAAAACAAGGCTCATTGTTACTTCATACAAAGCATGAGGAATGACTGAATGAGAACAATATTATATGGATCGACTCGGTCTAATAGGACATAATAGATGAGTGCATATAAATATTTACAAAAGCTAAATAATTCCTTCCGGGCCTAATTTAATCAAATCTAGTTTAAAACTCTTTAATTTGCTTTAAAACTTGAAAACCAATTACAATCAACCTCAGCCAATATGTAAAATATGTCTAATAGTGGAAAATGGATAAGAATATCTTTTGTTATGATTAAATTCATGCTAAAAAGTGTGGTACATCAGTACATGTAATAATGATAGATATGCAATGCACATCTATGTGTCACTACCAAATCTCACATCCAAGTCATAGTGCAATGCCCATTTTCTCTTTGTCCTCGATAAATTCATGTTTAATAAATATATATTATACACTTAATATATCCAAAATATAACAACAGGGAGTAGTTCTTAGTTTCCTTATGCAAAATCTTTGTCTCTCCAAGAAACTCTTTCAATTTATTTAGTTAATGAGAAATTTTTGGGTGAAACCAATTTACAATGAGACTGTTTATTTTTTTATTAGTATATTATTTTTATTAAATATGTTATCAATTTTTTTTATTCTATAAATGACTCATAAAATAATTTAATTGAGCGAATATCAGTCTTCATCAAGTATTAGTATTTTTTTTATTAAAAATGTTATTATTTTTATACACAAAATCAATTTCATGAGAATGCATTATATAGTTGACAACATGAATGTTTACGTGCTAAAAACACTTTCTTTAAAAAATCAGCATATTTCACACATGTATATAAAAGTCGAAAATGGATAAGAAAATTATTGATGGGTATCTTTGGTAATGATTAATTTGATGCTAAGAAGTGGAATAATAATGATAGATACTCCCTCCGACTCACCATAATTTTTACATATCCTTTCTAAATTACACGTTAGATGTGAAAACTGTGTAGGTCTAGTTAATTAGACATGGGATGCACTTCTAGTATATCTATATCCAAAAGCATTTATGTCAATACCAAAGTCACATCCAAGATATAGTGCTATGCCCATTTTCTCTTTGTCACGTTTAAAAAGTTATATTTAATAGTACGTTATATTCAACACACTTGATAAACCCAAAATATCCATCATCTTTTGTAGGACTTAAAAAAAAGAAAAAAAATTAAAGAGCGAGTCATAACACATATAGCAGTTTCTATTCATACAAGGGATAATTGTATTTCATCTAAAATTTGTACTGAGAATATTATATTGTGAGAAGTAGTGCGGTAATAATTGGAAGATTAATGAAAAATAAAAAAAATATTAAAAAGTATTAAAGGTGAACTAGGAAAAAAAATATATTACGAGATTTTGAAAACGATAAATTTTATTCAGAAAACAAATAAATAAGTACAAATAAGAAATCAAAATTCAAAATAATTATAGTTTATTCAAATAATTGCACATTCCCACACTTTCATTACATATGATTTAAGGGCTAGATACCGAAGTTTTTTCTCCTCTAACATATATCTACTATCCTTATATATCCAATTGAATCCAACTTGAATTGTCTGAATTCTTCTTTCCCACCTTAACTATTCACTCTCTCGCTTCCATACTAATTCTACAAGGGCATTCGAAGAACAAGTGTAATTTTGTGGCTTAAAAGATTTAACTTACATAAAAAAGATATTATTTATTTTTAATTACATCATGAATATTTATTCGTAGTTCATTAAATTGTTATAATTTTTTATCAGTCATTATTATACTTTGTTAAAATGCTGTATTACTTTTAATTCATCTCATAAAATTCATTTTATACATGCCACGATGATCTCACATAAATTTAACATAAATAATCATCTTATTTACAATTTAAATACAAATACAAATTTCTAATTAATCAATGAGTACATCATGTTGACAAATGCCAAAAAATATCATCATCACACGAATTGAAAGAAGAAAAAAGAAACCACAGAAAATAGTAATTAATTATTCAGGAGTTCAAAACAAAAACTAATTTCTAACTAATCAGTGAGAACATTAGGTTACCAATATCATCATCATATTAGAAGGAAATAAATAAAGTAAAATAAAAATGATCCCCATAGTGATTAAATTCTTATAAGCGGTGTCATGTGACAAGTGTCGTTATGCGAATAGTAAAGAAATTACATTTATTCTATAGAGTAGTGTAGAGTTGGACTTTCTTTAATGATTTAAATTCAATTTAGTTTATTTTAAAAGGATTTCTTCCCAAATTTTAAAAGAATGCTTTAGCATGATACGAAAACATTAGTTCACTTTAATCAAAAACTCATGTGCGTCCACGTCAGATTACAAAAGTACAATTAAGGTAAGATGGAGATGAGATTAGATCTAGAAAATATTTGAAGATAAATTTGGAGTGTGACATACCCCACCCCACCCCCCATCTCTCAAGAATAAAAATTAGTCCAATAAAAATATAGGTGCAAAGGAATCGTGAGAAAGCATTTGGCAATACCCACCCAGCCAGGACCTGAAAAGCTAATCCCTAATTTTGGACTGTTGGGTAAACGGGTCAACCCTGTAGGTCACCCACATCCCAAACTCACCCTAATAACAACTATTTCTACCAATATTATTAAGAATTTTTTTCGTCTAATTTACGTCACTTTTGATATTGGTCCATTCGTTTTCTCTGTTTTAAAATCAGTCCATTAAATTTATAAAAATCGACCTTTTTGCTCATCGACCGGTTGTAGCGGGTAAGTAAGTCGATGAACTTGAAGTGGATTTATATTTTGTGTTTGTTTTTTAATTATAATTATGTGGCATATAATGCAACTAAGTATTAAAAAATTTTGTCCAGCAACTTATCCTTTTTTCAAATTGGTCCATATATTTTCTTAATTTTTAAAATAAGTCCATCAAGTTCATGAAATTTTACTTTTTCGTTCATTAACTGGCTTGGCTAGTGGGTGTATACAGTCATTCGTTTATACTTACGTGATTTTCATTTTCCATTTTTTTTAATTATAACATGTCATGTTAAACGTGGCATTTGATTTGAATGAAAATTTATTTTAAAAAACTTATAAAAGAATTTATATAAAAAAAATGCCACAAAAAGGAAGAAAAACAATAAAGGTGGGGAAAATCCTTCTTCTTTTCTAGCTATGGTAATATTCTTTTCTGAGCTCGTTGTTAGTTCGCGTAAAGTTAAAACTCATTGGGTGGAAAAGTTTTACAATTACGTGATACTCCATTTACATCACAAATCTGATTTATTTTTCTTTCAATTTTGATCATGGAATATTTTTTTAATAGAGTGAAAAATAAAAATAAGTAAAGTATGTAAAAATAAAAAGTTCAAAAACTAAAATTGAAACATAAAAGTTGTTGGACTAGAATTGATTTTCAACTAATTTATGTCTATATCTATATCAAACGATCAATAAACATGATTGCTAGGCTACAACTACATGCACACTAATTAGTATCACGTTAAATCTCAATTAAGAACCATTTCTTTGAAACTCAAAGGAAACCATTATTAATTTCAAATAAGTAGAAAGCTACACCAATCAAAGCTTAATTAGGAAAAAAAACTATATAAAATTATTTGAAGTACCTTGCATTTAAATTTTATTTTCTTCGATTAGATATAATATTTTTATTAGAATATCACTCCCTAATTAATTTCGCGAAATATATTCTTCAAGAAGGTTTCATACACATATTTTCTCTTTTAATTATAATTTACTTTTCTTGGCACTCTGTTAGTCCATGCACGTAAAGTTAAAATTCATTTTGTGAAAAAAAAAACTTTACATTTATATGAAAAGGAAAAAATAGATGTGGATATATAGAATGAAAACTAACTTTTTACAAAGCGTTATAACTCATATTACAATTTTTTTTACATGAAATAAGCATCTTCATAGACTTTACTTAATCATACGAAAAAAAAAAAACATTATACGTCGTGTACTCAAATATTAGCATTGCATCATTTCAAAAGTGGTAAAATAGGTGCAACAACTTTTTAATGTGAAAAACGTAATAATACCAACTATACAAACATTAAACATGAATTATTAATTCAAAGTAGTAGTCATCTAAACTCACTTTTGAAATTAAAGTCACGTTTGCAGCACGACGTCGTGTTAAAGAAAAGGCGAGGCTCCAACAATTGGCGGTTGATATGTAGACAAAATATATGTCCGACCACTAAACCCAACAACAGAACACAACAAATTAACCTCCCTAATTATGTTATTTAGCTCTAATTAAACATTAATTTAAAATTAAATTAAATTAATATGAATGTTATTCTGTATACAACACAACGTGACCTCCTTCTCCTATAATTTCCACTCCAACTCAACTGTTCCTACCATCCTTCTCTACCCTCTCTTATATATTTATTCCTCACAAGCTTATTTTCTTCGATCATCAACGACATTCATCCTAATTCGAGGCTTTTCCGCAATTTCTAGAGATTCGAATGGGGTTTGATTTCGAGGAGAGGAAAGCTTTGCGTTTCGCTGATTTATTTAAACTTCCAAACCCTAATAACGGAGAAGAAAATCAGAGTATGGCGACTCGGAGATGCGATGAGTGGAGCGCGAGTTCGTTCGGCCGTTCCTCGACCTTCGATTCGTCTTCGTCGGGTTTAAGCTCGCCTTTCGGTTCCGAGTTGGGCTCCTCCGAGAGCGAGGACGGCGATTTCATTGCTGAGTTGAGTCGTCAAATGGCCGAGTGCATGCTTCAGGAAGATGACGACTCGGTTGCCGATTCCGCTCCGAGTCACTCGATTTCGGATTTGGATCGAAATCGGAAGTCGTACATCGAGGTAAATATATGTTGATATGCATGTGTATTCATAATTTTGATTTTCCAATAAAAGTTTGGGAGAATTTGGTTATCATACTCTGTGTTTTTGTTTTTTGGCAGTTGAGAAATCAACATCCAATAAGGAAACAAGTCTCTGTTTCACGAGTGAAGGGAGGCGAGTTAACTCAGCAGATTCAGTTTCAGAAAACAGAGCAGGGTTACGGACGATACAGGGAGAGAAATTGGAGGAACGCGCAAGTCGGGTCGGGTATGCGGGCTGTGTTTCTGGGAAGATCTGGATCGAGGAAAGGGCCTTCTGGTACCGGAGTATTCTTGCCCCGTTTAGCTAACAACGACAAGCCTGAGCAGAAAAAGAAATCAGGTACCATTAATTAATTTATTAGGAGTAGTATAAATTAAATTCTAAATATATGGAGTAATTCTTTTTAAATAAATTATATATAATTTCTAACCCACATACTTTTCTGGGGATCAATTGTTGCCAACCATTATTAAAAAGTGTATATGTTGCAACTTTGAGCACAAAGGAATGTCCTTAAGTTGTTAAACAATTATAGTTGTTGGAATTATTTGATTAAATTATACTCAATACTAGTATATGTTACCTGCCTATTCCAAGATTTTTAATGGAAACCCATTTTATGACATCAATTTAGTACTTTATATATGTTTGAAACTATTGAGATATTCAATTTTAAACATAAGATTTAACAATTGATCATTAAATAGAGTTTCATTTTCTACTTTAGTAGCATATTAAAAAAAAAAGTGTACGTGCATTGTGAAATGAAAATGTATATATGACTAGGCCTAATTTACATGTCATAAAAATTGTCATGAAATTTGTGCAAGCCTATGTAGGTGCACTTCAAATCTCCTTATTTTTCTAATGAAAGATTCAATAAATTAAATATATATAAAAAATTCTTAATATTCATAAAAGATGTCTTATCTAATACTATTATATTGAATAAATAATTAGTTTAAAATAAAATACCTGCATATGTTATACTATATATAAATATATGGAATTATGGATGAAGGGTCATTTTCTGAATGTTTGAAAGGCTAACTCTCAACAGGTAGATTTCCATATTATTCTATCTTTCGCCTAATTCAAAATCGACCTAACAAAGTTAGTTCAAATACTCGTTTTTTTTTATTTTATTTTATTTTAAAGAATGTTCAGTTCAGATTCTTTGTTATTAATTTGATAATTTGTGAGACAAATTTAATTTCTCAAAATTTTCAATCCACACACTACAAAAAATAAGTCTCATCTTAGTTATCATTCCCATATATCCTTTTTCATGCAATACATCATATGTATAAGAATTGATGAATTCATAATATCATTACACTTGTTCCGTTGAAATAAATTTGTGTTTTATTATAAACTATCATTTTTATTAAAGAGTAATAATGTAAATATAATGCAATATTTATGTATGTATTTGAACAGGTTTATCGACTGTTTTGATACCTACAAGAGTTTTGGAGGCTCTTGACCACCACTTTAACCGGCTTTCAGATTCTGAAGCCTCGACACGTGGATCATCTCCTACAGGTACCATTTGCATTAACTCTTGTACATTAACGTGGACAAATTAATCATCCATAATTACTTTATTAATCATCACCACAGTTACTGAAAAACGGCGTCGTTTTGGTTGGCAGATAAGTGGTGCATGCCAAATAGGCAAGGTGGAAATAGACAACATTCCAAGTTCCAATTAGTTGGGGACATGAACAAGGTTGAAGCTGACACGCAATTACTACCCCAAGAATGGACCTATTAACACTAATTATATATATACATACCTCATATCATTAATCACTCTAAATAATGTTATTCTTATTCCTGTGTATAAATATGAAGTCAAATGAATAAGCTGACTGACTTCTATAATGCCATCATGATGTGCCTTCTCCTTTCCTTAATTAGCTTCTCATCATCTCATGCTGTATATATTTATATATATTGTCTTTTGGAGTTCAATCCAAGTTTATGATTTGCAAGTAAAACTTTAATAATTAATCCTCTCAACATAAAATTTTACACTACTAGGAGATCCATGTGTTAAATACTAGCCCGATTACATCAATATCTGAAATAATTCATAAAAATTAAGAGCTGCATTTTCTTGATAGTCATGAGATATTTAATTAATCTTCAAGCTGGAAAATGATTTGATGAAGTTCACCAATTCTTGTATTGCATTGTGGGAAGAACCTCCTTTGTTTATGCAGACCTGCAATTTTTGTTTCATCTTCTTTGCTCTCTCTCTCATCCCCTTCCCTTCTTCACCAACCATCACCTTCTTTATTGCTTTCTCCATGCAATTCCTCTCCAAGTCTTCCAACTCCACTCCTACTCTCCATTCATGGCTAATGTACCTGGCATTCGCCCCTTGGTCTGCGAAACACGGCCTGCAGATCATCGGAACTCCTTCCGACAAGCATTCCAACGTCGAGTTCCACCCACAATGACTCAAGAAACCTCCCACTGCTTCATGTGCCAAAACCTTCTTCTGAGGTGCCCATCCCACTATGCAACCTCTGTCTCTACTTATTTCAGGGAATTCTTCTGGTAAGAAATCCAATATGCAATCTGATCCATTCACTAATGAATCTCGAATCACCCATAAGAAGGGCTGATCACTGTTGGCCAGCCCCCATGCCATCTCAATCAAGTCCTTTTTGTCTATGGTTGCTAAACTACCTAAGCTGGCATACACCACTGAATTGGGAGCTTGTTTATCCAGCCAGGTTAGGCAGCTGGTGTCCTCCTCTGCTAAACTCGTTGGCAGGGAGGGAGCGATCTTGTGAAACGGGCCGATGGAGAAGAAAGGCGCGCCGCGGTAGTGGTGGTGCTGCAGTTGCTGCAGGGGTGTCTGATCCAGAATGTCCACTGAGTTCCATATGACTCCTGCTGATGACCTAATGTCCATGTAACTTCTAGTGAAATCTTGTACTACTTGTATGATTTCCATTGTTGCAGGAAGAGGTAGATCTTTGAACTGGATAGGAGCCCCCGGCACTGGCTCCTCCAGTCGAGCCTCTGTGGAGACGACGACGAATGATTAGCACTTCAACACACATATATATATATATATATATGGACATTATGATCATGAATCATTACCTTGTATGGGAAGTGTTCTGTTTTTAAGGAGTTGCAATGTGACATGTGATGAGTGGACATAGGCAGCACTATTAGTCCTGAGCACCATGGTAGGGATGTTGAGATCCTTAGCCACCTCATCAACAAAGTGCATTATCGTATCATACACGATGCAGACCGGACAAGTAGCTCTTGGAACGGTGCCTTGCAGTTGGAGTTCATGTCAGATATAGCACTTAGCATGTTGTTGAAGGAGGTGTCGGAGCAGGTGCAGGAAGAGGAAGTCGGAAGGGCGGGGGGAGTTGAACTCGGAGAAGCCTTGGGAGTGAAGGATGTGTCCCAGCTGAAGCATGGGAGTAATGTGGCCTTGGTAAAGGTTCTCACGTGAGGAGGGCATGGCATTTTTTGGTGAGATGAGATAATAGTCCTGAAAATGATTAGAGAATAAACATGTCAATCATAGTTGAATAGATATTAAGCTTCAAGATGTGAGTTAGGATAGACATAAGACCTAATTTGTTTTAGAAGCCTAATGCTCTGCCAATAAAAGGTTCACTCTTCCCCGGCATTAAAGTGAGAGTGAAAAATAGAGCTTTGTGTAGTTAAGAAATGGCTGAATTGTGCACATTATCACTTTATCAATAAGATGGTTTGCAAAATAAATATAGAAAATAAAGTCATAGTATGTTACAGAAAGTCAGGAAGAAAGTGGGAGCTATAAATTTAGGACAGAAGGAGAATGAAAAGAGAATAACATCAGACCAAGTCATTAATAAAATCTAGCAATGCGGCAGGAAAAAACATTCCATCAATCAAGCAGGAAGAGATTGAATACTGCATTTGACATTGTCAATTCATTTATGATATCATAAACCATCACCATCAAAAGAAACAAAGGTGTTATATATTGCCAGAAAATTTTTCTCCCAAATTCAATCTTGTTACAAGAGGAAAATAGGGAAGTGACAGGTTTTGACCTTGACGTCACTTTCAACAAAATGAGATCAAGTGTCAATTCTCAGGTGAGTAGAAAGTGGCAGGAGTTACATAGAAGCACTTACGTACAACAAACAAAACAAGTGTAAAGAAAAGGAAGAAAAAAAATGGCAAGACATGTCTCAATTTGTTCAAGTAAGCATCTAATTTGAGGGTTAATACAGAAATGTTTACATGAGGCTGCACAAACCATTTAAAGAAGCATTGAAATTTGAGATGTGGAGGACTCAATCAGTTTAATTCTCGCTTTAAATCACCTTTAAGTGTAGTTTCTAGGAGTAGTTGATGAATAAGGAAAATTTTAATCATTTGTATCAGTTTTCTAAAGCATTCAATGCTGGTTGTAATAAGGAAAATACCAAACTGAAAGGGAGCCCAAAAGCTTTCATAAGCCTTGTGTATATTTTACTTCTATGTATTTACTCAGCTAAAAAAATACATTAGTCATACTCTAAAGAGGGAAAGAAAAAAAAAAACATATTACTACATGTTTGTTCAATTTAAACTTTGACACATCTGAACTTGTTTTCTAAGAGGAAAATAAGATAATATGAGCATGTCTGAGAAGAAGTGTGATGATTGTTGCAGTTGATTTACATATTTGTAGATGAGAGTGATAATATGAAAATTTTTGTAGAAAATGAAAACGAGAAAAAAAAAAATTCATAACCAAATGCACACTTCCTCTCTCGTCTAGACTTCTTCTAACTTTTTTCTCAGAACAGGCATAATATCGCAAGCAAAATCAGCATATGTAACTCTAACAATAACTTCTGCAACATTGAAGGCATTAAGCGCAAATGCAATGTCTTAACAAATCTGAAATATAAGGCACAAGTCACCTAAACATTTAGCCTCATGTTTAAAAGTATACAGACAATAGGAAATATCATCACCTTATCATCCTCATCCCTTTCAGCTAGCTGTATCATGTAATCAAGGGCCATCATAAATCCTGTCTCCATCTGATCAACTCTCTTCCCAATCACTCCTTGAGCAGCCAACTCCTCGGATGCTTCATCCATGTTCATATCCTCCAATTACTCATACATGTATATAGGTCAGTAACTAATTCAGAAGTTCAAGTACGGAAATCAGCACGGAATGAAATGACCATGAAGTTCTGCAACCAATAATAAACAATATATAAGGGGGTGCAATATGATTTATTTTAAACTTGATCATACTTTCCGCCACTATAATTGGCATGTCATTGGCAGTTGTGAAGGTTTATGCCCCTGAATTAGCATCCAAGATAGCTATACTTGAAAAAATATGTTTCCCATAGAAGTTAGATGGCATGTGATGTCTTTCTATTTAGTAATAGCAATAAGTTGATTAACAACACTTGATATTAAACTAGCAATTCTGCACATACAATATACCCAACACAATTTCTTATGAAAAGCAATCCATTAACTTCTAAAGTCATACTGTTTGATTATCCATAGAGAGTAGAGTGCGGTGTTTGAACTCTTCAGACTTCAAAGAAGAAAATTATTGTAACCTGACAAAGCATGAGAATGTAGGCTTCATCCTAACGTAAAATTTTTAAAGGCATGGGTTCAGGTGTGATGGATGTTATAATTTCCACTGCACATATCCATTACTTTTTTACCGATCTACCAACAAACAATCTAGAAGTAGGCAGACTACTGAAATATCTCAAATTGAAGATTCAAAATTCCAAAAGTCATAAAGAAAATACATTATATTTGTGTTTCTTCAGAAGTGTTCCAGGCTTCCACCAGTGAATCTCAAAATCAAGATTGGGTTGATTCTTTATTATTGTATACCCATGGAATTTTTGTTTTGGAAATTGCTAAATACATTTGTGTTTCTTCAGAATCTTTGGTTCCTACTATTCTATATATTTCAGTCTTATCTGTCATAATCTTTAGTTCCTACTATTCTATATACTTCAGATAAGACTGTAGTCCCTTTTAGCTAGGGAAGGCCCAGCCCTATGATATTCAATTTGTTGTTCATGGTGAGCCAGGCCTTTCTATCTCTATACTTACTTAAAAGTAGATCATCCTTTAACTCCCTATTCAATTTAATAGTGTTAACCCTATTCAGTTTAATAGTGTAACTCCCTCCATTAAGAAAATAACTACAGCTACAACTGCCCTGCCCTCTTTCATAGAGCAAAGTGTCATATTATCTATTAAATGGTCTCATTTTACCTTTCCTGCCTTCAAAATCTTCCTCCTTAAAATGTTAACGTGCCTAATTGTCCAAAGGTTCAGTTGAATTGATGTTGACAATGTGTTTTATATTTTATGATTCATATTATGCTGCCGTACATGGATTTTTAATCTTGAATTTATCCATCAATTAATTATTTACAATTTCTTTCAGATAATGCCAATGCGACAAACAATGCGGCGTCAGACTCTGTATATATTTGATGGATCCATATTTTGATATGATTTTTTTTTTTATTTCTTATACATTTTTTATATTTTAAATATTATTTTTATTTGTGTAATTACTTTTGATAGGGAATTAATTCTCCCCACAATTTTTTTTATGACGAATTTCGCCTTCGGTGTTGGCTTTCAAGGTGATACTAGTACGATTTCATTCTCAATTTAATTGATCTTTTATATATTTAAAATTGTTTATAAATATAAATTTATTATTGTAGATATTTGCTACGCATTTGCCACAGGCGAAAATATTTTCGGGGTCAGTGGGCTAATTCTCTTAGAGCAGTCAGTACTCAACTACTACAGACCCCCTAGCATTATACTTGTCCGAATGTTGGTTGATAGGCTTAATTTTTAAGCATCCATGAAGAGTTTTTCGGATATCTCATTCACAATGGAACTTATTTGGGCATACAGATATCGTGGACGGGCATCAGAGTCCCCTATGCTCCGCCAGTACTTCCTTTTTGGGTACGTATGTGTGATTTTTGTATTTAATGCTTTTGTATTTTTTTTCTTAAATAATTTTTGCTTGCCAGGATTGAAGGGTATTTATCTCGAGTTACTTCTTCTATCCTAGTGCATCAGGAGTACATCTGCTTGGTCGCCATAATGTCACTTGACAAACATTATGGCGACATACAATATGGCGACATACAAAGCTGTATTGCTGATGCAATAGGATAGAAGGAGTAACTCGAGATAAATACCCTTCCATCATGCAAGCAAAAATTATTTAAGATAAAAAAATACAAAAATATTAAATACAAAAATCACACATACTTACCCATAAAGGAAAGCAAAAATTATTTAAGATAAAAAAATACAAAAATATTAAATACAAAAATCACACATACTTGCACAAAAAGGAAGTACTGGCGGAGCATAGGGGACTCTAATGCCCGTCCACGATATTTGTATGCCCAAATAAGTTTATGGATGGTTAAAAGCTAAGCCTATCCACCAATATTCGGACAAGTATAATGCCAGACGTCCGTAGTAGTTGAGTACTTATAAACAATTTTATTTTAAATATATAAAATATCAATTAAACAGAGAATGAAATCGTACTAATATCACCCTGATCGCACCGAAGGCAAAATTTGTCATAAAAAAAAAATTATAGGGAGAATGTAATTACACAAATAAAAATAATATTTAAAAGTGATATAGAAAATGTATAAGAAATAAAAAAAAACTCGCATCAAAATATGGATCCATCAAATCCACATACACAGTCTGACAACTTATTGTTGAGATTAAAATAATATGACATATTTTATATTTGAACCTCATAAATCATTATATATTAGTTATTACTATTCATTAAACAATTAATAATAATTATTATATAATTTCAGACCATTTAAATATGGTGTTATTAATTTACTCATCATATATTTTGAGTTTTATTTTAATTATAATTTTAATATTACAAAATTAAATAATCAATTTTCTTCTTTTTTCTCATAAATTTTCATAATATTCGATATATCGATAAATTAAAGGTATTGATATTTTAAACCTTGCATATAACATAACTGAACAAATCAGAAAATGAAAACACACAAAGTTTAAAGGAGCTCTCTTGAAGGGGTGGTACGGTGTCGAGCCACAAGCGCCCCTCGAAGACTTGTTCAAGGGGCAACCGGACAAGCAAGAGTAGCAGCCCGCTCAGTGACTCCTGTTCAAGGAGGAGCCCTGCAAAAATAAGTCAAACAAATCGACAACCCCAAAATAAAAAAGAATCAGTTGTGTAAAACACAAGAACAGAACAGAACAGAAAAAAATTGAAAAAGGGAAAAATACTCCCCTTCCCACGAGGACAGAACTGATCTGACCAACCACGGACGACGGCTGACGGACAGCGAACCCTAACACCGGCGGGATCTACTCCTCCCACCTGAATCTGGCCGGAACAGCAGGCCGGAACCACCGACGGACAGTGGACAGCTCCGGCGGACGAGCGGCTGCGCAGCGACGGACGGGCAGCGGCTAGGCGGCGGACTGAAGCGGCTTGCGGCGGCTGAACGCGAAAAATCAGCAGATCCGGTGGACGAGCGGCGGGCTGGCGGCGGTCAGAACTTATCTGACCGGCACCCTAGCGCCGGCGGAAACTACCTCTTCTTCCGGTGGTGAGCGAGCGACTGACGGCGACGAACGGCAAGCAGCAGACTCCGTGCCTCCCCTCCGACGGCGGCGCACAGCAGGCGGCTGAACTGACCTGCACGCGAACGGCGGACAGGTAGCGGCGGACAGCAGCGGCGCGTTTCTGCAGATCGCATTCCCGGCGGCTGACAGGAGCGGCTCCGAGCGACAGCGGTGGTGACCTCCGACGGACGGCGGTCGAGCAGCAGCTTCCGGATGGTCAGCGGAGGTACAACGTACAGCGGCGTCGGCAAACTGATCGGAATCCAAGCGCCGACGGAGGACAGCGATGGGCAGCAGCAGTGGTGGCGTACAGCGGACTAAGAGAACCCCGTTTCTCACCTCACGTGGCGAGATCCCTACCTCCGACGGACGGCGGCGCCACAGCAGTACTGAAATTACGGCTCAACTCATATTCCAATGTAAGCGGGCTGCTCAATGCAGCTGGTTCCCAAAAAGAAGGGCCAACAGCAGTGAATTTTGGAGGGAGAAGGAGGCCACCAACATCAACATTTGACCTAGTGTAGAGGACAACATTTTTGGGCCTCAAATATAATTTATCATGGGCCAAAACATTATGGGCTTAAGAGTACTAGCCCAACATTTCCAGCCACGCTTTCGTATACCGGTGCGGCGGAACGGGGATTTTCCGGAATTGGATTTGACCAGCGGAAATTTCGTGAGCTTTTAGGGGACGAAAGTTTGGTTTTTGGGCGAACTGAACGGCTGTGGCGTCGACGTCCATGCTGGTGGCCGTGGATCCAGCAACGGCGGTGGAGGGATCTTGCATCGTGCCGGAAAGATTGGATTTTCGTGTGTAAATTGAAAGCCTAGTTCAAATGTCTGTAGACATTGCTAGGTTTTGCCTCCCGCGTAGAAATTGTTAGGGTTTTGTATTCTGGGCTTATTGAGATGGGGCCAAATTTAATATTTGAAAGAATGCAGTTGAATGTTAGTAATTTTAGGCCCAATTCCTTTTACATCCGGTTATATAATTCTCCTGTAGTGTGTAAAATGAGCCCAAACTATTTTCATATTTTTAATGGTGTACCATTCTTTTCTTATTTTCTTATTATTTTTATTCTTTTTATGGTTTTTTGATCTGATAAAGTGCTGTACCATTTATATTCAGTTGTATTATTATCCTACTTCCTAAGGTGTAAAACTGTAACACCTATCATTTTACACCGTGTAATTTATGGGTCCCACCTCAATTATAAGGTTGTGGAGGAGTTATATCCCAAAACTTAGCTTATAATACAACCATATCATTAATTATTCTAACATATAAATTGAGCCTAGCTGATTAAAACCATCAGGGTGTCTCGCCCAACTATCTACTATAGAGATCGACATAGAAAGTAAATTAAAAAATGTGTTTTAAGTGATTTATATGTATTGTAAATAACTAACTGTTTGAAAATTGTATAATTATCTCAAGGTTTTAAATGAGCCAAAAGCTTTTTTAACATATATTTTATGTGGTGTACATTAATGTTAGCAAGTTGAATTCCCTAACATTATTAAGGGCCGTATAGTCACTGCCCATACACGATAATTAATGAAAAAAGTAAGTAGCAAAATGTGGTTCAAATAATTTTTGATAACCCACTTTTAAAGCACACTTAGCAAAAGGTCAATGTACATACACCTTAAATTCTAAGTTTTTTATTTCTAACTTAAATCCAAAATATATCTTTGTAAATTAAGTTGAATATATTATTCCATCTATCCATTTATTCTCCATTAATAGATGTGTTTGGGCTACTTGATAATTTATTATGTTTAAGAGGTCTCAGTAGGAGTGGTATCATGAGTTCAAGATTTCAGATCGTGAAATATGTATTTTTTTATACAAATTTAATTTAATTATATAACTTGAAATGTAAAATAACTTTATGAAACTCAATGAGTGAATCTTACACATGCAATTCAAATGCAATACATCTTGGTCGAGTAAAATTGAAATATCTTTGCCATTAAAAATCCCACACCATTGAAGAAGAATGAATGCACACACAAATTAAGATAATCTAGAAACTAGCTAACATAAATGAAGGCAAAATTAGACACAAAAAGTGTGAATCTTGAAATGAATCAATTATTATAAACAATAGAATCCATCATGTGGTAGCAGATAAGGGCCGTTTACCTTTTGGGTTAAGAGGGGTTATCACATGTAATCCATAAAAGAAATCTATTTACTTGCCATGTTATTATAGAAAGGTTAACATGCGGGCTTTTGTTGGGCCGGTGGTAATTCCACTATTGGGTGGGTTTATTTGTCAGCCCAATTTGGGGGGTTTATTTTTATCCCTGGGTTAAGGATAGTAAATTACTAAATTCTCCTCATTGATTTATTCATCTTCATTGAGTAATATGAAACCCTCTCCCCTATCCCCTTCCTAGTCTTCCTGTCTCCATCTCTCTTCTGCCATTGGCGGTGGCGGCGCCACGCGGTCGACGGCAACGTGATTCACGACGACAGTGAGAAGCGTTCACGTTTGGGGGCGAGAAACAGTGCTTGACAAATTGTTTGAATTTTCTTGATCTTAATTCACAAGAATTTGTATGTTGATGATTGCAAATTTCTTGTAGGTTGATCATTGCAAATTTTGACTGGTACGTGCAAGGATGGAGTGAGAGAAAAAGGTAGATTATGGAAGAAGCATAAACAGTGGAGAAAATTTTATATAATTTCAAGGGTAATTTTGTAAAAGTATTTTATTTAAACCTCCCAAGTAAACATGAAACTTAAAAAGTGTTAAACCATTAATCTATGGTTAATTTGACCATAGGTTGTGTTAACCCTGCAACGTAAGTAAACGGCCCCTAATATGGGTAATCTATATTGTTAAAAAACCATATTAGAATGTTTGGTAGTACATACACGTATACTTAGGGCCCTGTAATAAAACCCAAACTCAGATAAAAATACTGTTGCTCTTCACACAACGAATCTCGCCATTTGCATCCGATTCAGAATATGGATTGCACAGTAAAGGAAAGAAATTACGTATCTGTCCCCAAATTATAGACATTGAGCAGTCCATCAACCCTAATTTCAAATCCCCAAATTATAAACATTGAGCAGTCCATCAACCCTAATTTCAAATCCAAAACATATATGCACCTTCCATAGCGAACTAAAGAAGCAGTTATTGTTCAAGTTTTCCTACCACCAGCGTGAACTAAAGAAGCAGTTATTGTTCAATTCTTCACAGTGTGTTCGTAAAAGGCATAACGATGTACTTTGATCTCGGAGACGATGGTATCGAGACTTCATCTCTGTATCCCGAGTTGAAATTTATGACAGTCGAACTCGAACATCTCCTCCACATTTTCATAACCAATCCTCCAAATCCTACTCTGGCTGCATTTGAATAAAGATTCTACAAAGCCTGTTTGTGATTGATAATGGAATGATATTGACATACTGGCAAGAAATAATGTTTCTCTGGACCCCACAATGCCACTTGTTTAACGACAATGCCACTTGTTTAACGTTGTTGATCTTCAAACAATTGTGTTCTGATTTCATTTGATGATCAATGGATTACATGCCTATTCCGATGCTGACTGGGCAGGAAATAAAGATGATTACACCTCCACTGGGGCTTACATTGTCTATCTTGGTCGCAATCCTATCTCATGGAGTTCAAAGAAACAATCGACGTTCTTCCACCGAGACTGAGCATCATTCAATCGCCACAACTGCTGCTGAGCTTTGTTGGATAGGCTCACTACTAAAGGAACTCCAGATAATCCTCCCTCGATCACCATCTATTTATTGTGACAATGTTGGTGCTACACACTTGTGCTCAAATCCTGTTTTCCACTCACGCATTAATCATGTTGCGCTTGATTATCACTTCATCCGCCAACTACCTTGCATGGAAACTCCAGATTGAGGCGATTCTCATTGGATATGATCTATTTAAATTCATTGACGGGTCACACCCATGCCCACCTAAGACAATCACCACAGAAACAGTTGCTGCTCCTAACCCAGAATATCAACAATGGGTTCGACAAGATAAGTTATTTTTTGGTGCCCTTATTGGTTCTCTTTCTATACCTTTAATTCCACTTGTACAAAGTGCCTCTACTACTGCAGCGGCTTCGAATACACTTGCTCATACTTATGCCCGTCCATCCCGAGGCCATATCAAACAACTCAAAGATCAACTTCGTAGATCAACAAAAGGCTCTCAATCCATCATTGACTACATGAATTATGTGAAGACATGGGCTGAACAATTAGCTGCTCTTAGGAAACCAATAGATCATGAAGATCTCCTTGAAACCATCCTCGCCAGCCTTGATGATGATTATCGTCAAATTGTGGATGTTGTCGAAGGAAGAGAGACACCTATTTCCTTTGATGAAATCCATGAAAAATTGTTGAATCGTGAACTATCCCTCCAACAGTCACAAAATAACTCACTCCAACTACCTATCATGGTTAACCCAACAGCAACAAAACCTCGCCATTCTTTTGACTCTCATACTCAACGCCCACCAACTCCATTCTACTCTCAAAATCAGCAATCATCAAGGCAATCTTACCCAACTCCAAACTTTCGTACAACTTCACAACAAGGCCGCTCGACATGACCCTATCTTGGGAAATGCCAAGCTTGTCGTGAGCAGGGTCACTCAGCCTCCCGGTGTCCCAACTTTCAATTGGTACCTCTATCGGCAAATTTGTCTCAACCACCACCACCACCGCCATGATCAGCCACCTCACCATGGCAACCAAATGCTTATATTGCTACTGCAGGACAAGAACTTCAACCACCTTCATGGCTTCTTGATAATGGAGCCTCACATCATGTTACTGGTAATCTTGAAAATTTATCCATGCATTCAAACTACACAGGATCTGATGATACCATAATAGGCAACGTCACTGGCCTATCCATCTCTAAAATGGGTTCCACTTCTCTATCCACATCTTCTAGAAACTTTAATTTACATAATTTTTTGTTTGTTCCCACCATGAAACGAAATTTGATATCCATTTCCCAATTTTGCAAGACTAATAATGTTTCTATTGAATTTTTTTCTTTTTCCATTACTGTAAAGGACAATCTGACAGGAATGCATCTTCTGGTGGGAGAGTCTAAAGATGGAGTATATGAGTGGCCTCATTCTAATTCTCGCCCGTCCGCCTTATCCTCCATCAAAGAGTCATCTCCTAATTGGCAATATCGTCTTGGCCATCCATCTGAATCAATCTTACATGTTTTGTTGTCCCGCTTTGATTTAAAAGTCTTCATCCACCCGCCTGAAACATGCTCCATGTAATTCTTGTTATTGCAAAAAAAGTCAAAAACTTGCATTTACAAAATCTTCGTTAACCTCCAAATTCCCTTTGCAAGTCATCTATTCTGATGTTTGGACATCTCCAATCTACTCAATTGATGGCTTCAAATATTATGTCATTTTTGTTGACCACTACACCTATAAGGATGTAATTGGTTTATGAGAATATATTTTTATTCACACATTTACAAGTATATATATACCAGTTTACAGAGGCATGATATATCAATTACAAATAAATATCTAGCACTAATTAAGAGATACAATAAATAAGTACACGACACATTGCAAGGAAGAGAGTTAATATACAACATATTGCAAGGCTGTACATCTCATGATACTCTATCATGCCCCCGCAAGATGGAGCTCTTGGAAGAGAGACCAATCTTGGACAGCAGCGAGTGGAAACGGGATCGGCTGAGTGGTTTAGTGAGAGCATTAGCTAGTTGATCAATAGAAGACACATGGGTTACATGGAGATCACCTGTTTGAACCAGTTGGCGGATGAAGTGATAATCAAGCGCAACATGCTTCATGCGTGAGTGAAAAACATGATTTGAGCACAAGTGTGTAGCACCAACATAGTCACAATAAATAGATGGTGATCGAGGGAGGATTATCTGGAGTTCCTTTAGTAGTGAGCCTATCCAACAAAGCTCAGCAGCAGTTGTGGCGATTGAACGATACTCAGCCTCGGTGGAAGAACGTGCAACTGTCGATTGTTTCTTTGAACTCCATGAGATAGGATTGCGACCAAGATAGACAATGTAAGCCCCAGTGGAGGTGTAATCATCTTTATTTCCTGCCCAGTCAGCATCGGAATAGACATGTAACACCAGCGGTGATTGGCGATAAAGAAGAATACCTTGATGAATTGTACCACACAAATAACGCAATAAGCGTTTCACAGCAGTCCAACGGTCAGAAGTGGGCCGGTGCATGAACTGTGATAACTTATTCACCGTGTAGGCAATATCAGGTCGAGTAAGAGAAAGATATTGAAGGCTGCCAACCACCGTACGATATTCAGACGAATCTGTGAGGGCTGTTCCTGACAGCAAAGTAAGAGTAGGAGATGCTGCCATTGGTGTAGAGACAAGACTAGCATCAGTCATTCTAGTGCGAGCAAGTAGGTCTGCAATATACCGTCTCTGTGATAATAAAATTCCCATGGAGCATGGTATAACTTCAACACCAAGAAAATAATGAAGACTACCAAGGTCTTTGATCGAGAATCGACTAGCTAGTGCGTCGATGAAATTTTAAACTTGATTCTCTTCACTTCCTGTCACAATAATATCATCTACGTAAACTAGGACATAGATAGTGACATTACCCTTGCTATAGGTAAACAATGAAGTGTCAGCCACAGAGTTGCAGAAGCCAGATATGGTAAGAAAATTACGAAGCTCAATATACCATGCACGGGGTGCTTGTTTAAGGCCATAGATTGCTTGTCGAAGCTTACAAACATAATTAGGTCGATCACGATCAACAAAACCTTGAGGTTGAGATATGCAAACATCATCAGGTAAAGATCCCTATAAAAAAGCATTGTTAACATCTAGTTGCCGAAGAGGCCAACCCCGACAAATTGCAGTGATAAAACAAGTCGGATGGTGACTGGTTTGACAACAGGACTAAAAGTCTCATTGTAATCAACACCAGGATGTTGATGAAATCCCTTTGCTACTAGCCTCGCCTTAAACATGTCCACAGAACCATCAGAATTACGTTTAATTCGGAAAATCCACTTGCTACCAACCACATTCTGCTTATTTGAAGGAGGCACAAGCTCTCATGTTCCATTAGAAACTAATGCATCAAATTCAGCTGACATGGCCTGTCTCCATCGTGCATATATGTCTTAATTATACTAATTAACTAAATTATACTGGAGTGTAATTTCCTGCTTTTTTGTCATAATTTTATATTCTAAATTAGGCCGGAGTACGTTCCGGTTCAGTACGGTAGACTCAATCAACCCATCAATTTGCTCGTCGGTCCACCCAAACCGGCGTCGGATTTCACCATCAATAACTTGTTTATGAACAACATTTTATCATGTTCCTCAAACAACAAATACGTCAAATGTGAAATACTTTAATTTTCAGAAAAAGGATATTGGCCTATTTTAATTCTAAAGCTCAAAGCTGATAAAAAAATCACAATTTCGATAGCTTGTTTAAATAGAACAGATTATTGTAAAGCAGTTTCTTGTGTTCTATTCTATGCCTCATCTACATTCAGATGTATTATTTAAATTCAATCAACAGCAGCAGAAACATATGTTAAAATCTTGAAAAAGTGAAACAAATTAAATGGGACGTACACTGTGTTACATCTTCAACAACTTGTAACTTGCCTAGGCAAAATCCATAGGAGAAAGAAAAGTCAGACCTTAAAGAACCTACAAACATAAAGAATCAAGATATATAATACATGACCTAGAATAATATATTGACATTTTGGTTCTTCTAAAAATTACTTGCATAGAAATAACCTCATTATCAACCAAATAATAAGAAATGAAGGCTGCAAGAAAAGCAATTGCTCAACAACTACAAAATTATAGTGCTATTGAGAGAAATCCAAACAAAAGTACATAAACACCAGAGTCTTGCATTATATATACTTAAAGAGAGTCCCAATTGTGAAAATGGTGGTGACAACAAAAGACATTGCAAATTGAATTAAAAAAAAGAACAAAGAAAAAGAAATCTCAACAACACATCTAGTCATGTAATAAACACGGTGTAAATACACATTCTTACTTAAAAAACAAAATAAATTTCAAGTAAGTCACTCTAAAAGGATGAATTTGAGCATTTAAGCAGCAAGCTAAAAGAGAAGAGTGGGGGGTGTTGAAAAGGACTGGATTATCTTAAAAATATTCCACCATGACACTCATAGCTAATAAATTGTCTTTTCAAAAATAGAATAAAACCATCATTTGTGTACTCAGGAGTGATAGCTTAAAAATTTTTTAAAAAAAATTCAGTGTCTTCAATTTAAGAATCAAAACTAAGAAACTTGAAACATATTCCATCAATCTAGCTTTTCAAAAGTCCATATAGAGAGAAAATGAGGCTATATAGTTAAAAATTCGCTGAAGTTGTACTGCATTATATCCACACCTAATTTCAAGTCATTGCAAATTAATCTCACCCTTCGTTTTGCTAACGATGTTGTGGATTTTTTGTATACTGCCCCCTCAGCATAATTGAACATTTGATATCATCGTTGTGGCTGAAAAGAGCATAATCACATTGTTATTATTAAAATTGGGTGAAATATAAATGAGATAGAGAAACCAAATTGACTATAATGCACATGACATTTAATAACAATAGAAAACTCAAATGATGTATCATGTAACAAAATATAAGCCAATAAGTTTTTAAAGGGTGACGGTCTAGCATACCTTAGGGAACTCATCATCAAAGTTATGAATCTTCAGCCAGAATTATATAGACAGCAGAAAGAGAAAAAATATTATCTTCAAAAGTAATCCATGAGTGTCTAGCCATTGGTTAACAGCAACTTTACATTCCTGGCTAACAACTCCAGCAACCCCTACAGCATGCTTAATTATCGTGACCACAATCTAAAAGGAACCAGTATTGGCAAGCATATAAATACTTAAATGAGCATTTTTTCCATGTCATTGCAAATTAATCTCACCCTTCGTTTTGCTAACGATGTTGTGGATTTTTTGTATGCAGCCCCCCCCCCCCTCAGCGTAATGACGGTCCAGCATACCTTAGAGAACTCCTTACCAAAGTTTTGAATCCTCAGCCAGTATTATAAAGACAACAAAAAGAGAAAGAACATTATCTACAAAAGTAAATCCATGATTGTCTAGCCATATTGGTTAACAGCAACTTTACATGCCTGGCAACCAACTCCAGCAGCCCCTATAACATGGTTAATTATCGTGACCACCGTCTAAAAGAAACCAGTATTGGCAAGCATATAAATACTAAAAATGAGCGTTTATGTCCTGTCGGGTGAAACAAAGCAGTAACTAAAATCAAAAGAAGAAATCTCAAAATACCTAGAGTAATAAAAAGAGCAGCACAAAGTTCATCACAAAAATCTAGAAGCAACTTTGCCATGCCATTTCCAGTTCCTAGAATTAGAACCACATTGCATTTAACATTTTAAACTCTTAGACTCAGAATAATTGCCTTTGCTTGAAGCATAATACAAAAGCAAAAGAGATAAACCTAGCGGTACTACTCCAAGAAGATGAGCAACTAAACAATTTCTTTTATCAATTTAAAGAATTTGCAACAAATTATAACATTTGACTTTTAATAATGTGACGTATAACTAAATCAAGTAAATATATATGTAGATATTTTCTAATTATTTGAAAGAATCTTGATTTGTATATTTTTTTAAATGTTACTTTATAATATAATGCAACTGAAAACTATTTATTACTCTCCATATCTCTCTAAAAAAATGTACAATCACATAGGCGTAATTTTGTCTCTTTACTGTATATTTATATAGTTGTTGATATATCATTTTTTTAATAGTATTTAAGTGATGATCAAAATATGTAACTCTTAGTTATAAATTTTTAAAAAACTAATGTAATATATATATATATATATATATATATATATATATATATATATATATATATATATATTATAAATAAAATAAATTTACATATAATATTATTTTAATTTTTATAAATTTATAATGAATTTATTTTTTATTTAATTTTATTAGTTTCAAATTATATAAACAACTAAAGAAAACAAATTTTATAATTCATATGTCATAATTTAATAATTAAGATATATGTAAATAACTATATATTAATATACTAAATTTTAAAAATTAATAAATATTTAGAAACTCAATTTTATTGTTATTTGATATGAAATATTGATTTAACTTAAAGAACTTAAGTTTTCGATTCTATACATGAATTAGTTTTTTAATCTCTTATTTTCTAGAGTTAAAAATCTATTAAAGAGTACTTGAATCGTCGATCCTCTTCCACTTGAAGAATACTTAAATCAATACTTTAGAGGTAGATCTTAAAAGAATATATACTTGAATCGATTTTTAAGAGGTAATACTTGAATCAATTTTTTCTTCTTGAAGAATCAATTCTTTAGATATAAATTGATTAAAGTTTTTTTTCTCATTTTGAAGAATTGATTCTTAAAATGTAAATCGATTCAAGCATACTTAAACCAGTTCTCTTCCTCTTGAAGAATATTTGAATCAATTTTTATGAGTTAGATCGAATCTCTACTTAATTTGCTCTATCGAAATAAATTTTTATACTTTCATAAATTAATTCTCTAGAGAAACTTGAAGAAATCTCCTATTAATAGAATGTGAGTATTTAGAATGAATAACCAAAAAGTCTTATTTATAGATGGGGTGGAGAGAATATTATATGGAATATTCTTTTTCCTTTATATATATAATTTAATTTGATATTAATTAATTTATTGCATTAAAAGATTTAGCAATTAATTAATGATACCCAAATAAATAAATAAAATATAAAAAATTTAATTATTATTAAAAATTTATATATATATATATATATATATATATATATATATATATATATATATATATATATATATATATATATATAACCATAAATTATTATTTTTATACATATACTAATTGTGAATATGATATTTTTCAAATTTGAATCAACTTTTTCTACTATGAATTTATAATTTTTAATGGAATAATATTAAAATAAATATTAAATAAAGTGAAACATGTAATCTTTCTTGGTAGTATAAAAACACAAAAATAATAAGAAAGACTACTCCACAAATTATATACTTCCTCTTTCTAATTTAAAGACTTTTATTTTTTATTTGAATTAAGGAGCATTTTATTAAATCTATACTATTCTATTAAGCGACTTGTAGAGAGGAGTGGCTGTTAGGCTAATTTTACGCACTCCAATTAAATCTCCAAGTGTAGGAATGTCAATTGCAGAGGCAAGTACCCCACTTAAAATTATATCGTTCCCACTGAGAGATCAAAGTAAATAAAAGCAAGGAATTTTCAAGATTGAATCAAGAGAGAAGTAACAGCTCTATGGTTTCAAGTGTAGTACAATTGATTTGGTCTCCTAGACGTCCTATTGTTCATTCATGCTATTTTAATGGAATACATCACAAGATGCCACGTGAACAGTTTTGAACCTCCTTCCTAGATACTAATAAGGCAAACTTAATAAACCTCCGGATGGTCAGTTCGACTAACATATATTCTCTGAAAGTACTACTCAAACTTATTCACTTCCTACTTGATTTCCTAATTGCATTGTTCCACTAAGAATATCAAGTATTTTATTTACCAGCCCTTAGGATTATCGTGTTCACGGGCAAACTACTCTAATCCCTAACAAACAGATAATATTAAGTATGCATGCACACAAGCTAACACAACATACCAAGCATTACGGGCAACATCAATAGCATGCTATGAAGATGTTACAAATGTTTAACATAATCTAAATAAATCAAATAAACGAGAATCAACAATAGTATAAATTCACAATATTTGTCGAGAGTTCCAAACCAACTACCCTAACCTTCAATCCTTAGAACTGTAAAAGGTTTCTAGCCCATGAGGTCATAAATAACCCTCATAGCTAACAAATTCATAACAAAATCAACAAAAGAAGAAATTAAGAAAAGAATACGAGATCTTAGTACGTGATTTACGTTCTCCCTCCGCCTCTTCGATTGGATTGCTCTCTCAACCGCACTGGAATCTTTCCTTGGACCGATGAAATTGATGGGTAGATGAAATCTGATGTGTGCGGATGGATGGATGATACATGATTTCACGATGTGTTTCTGTTGTGAATGATCGATCCTCTCCTCTCCAGGTGTTCTGATCCTTTATATACTTTGGGCCACGAAAACTGACTTGACTGAGCTCTTTTACACGTTCTCAATTACAAGAGATTAAAAATCTCGATTTTTGGCCCAAACTTACGCAACACCAGTTGGAATGCTCAACTCGAGTGGCCAACACGACTCGTGTTGCATTGAGCTGCAACTCGTGTACCCTAACACGAGTCGTGTTGTCAATCCGTGTACTCGCCTGTCAAGTCGTGTCGCAATGCTCTGAAACTGGATCTCCTTCGAACCCCAACACGAGTCGTGTTGCAAGTCGTGTAATGACTTGCCAACTCGTATTGGCTCTCTGGACAAATTCTGACGTTGTTCTGCCTCACACAACTTATCACACGGCTTGCTTCAGACGCAACACGACTTGTGTAACACGTCGTGCTGCACATCATAAGTCGTGTTGGCTCTCTGATCACTTCTGACTTCCTACGGCACTCAACACGACTCGATTTGTCAAGTCGTGCTGACCCACGGAACTCGAGTAAAGCTCTTTTCTACTCATTTCTTTTTTGTCTTCGGTTCTGCTTCATTTCTACCCTATTTTAACCTTCAAAACTCAACAAAACCCATTAGTAGTACCATAATTATGTCAAATATATAAACTACACAATCCGACACGAATATATGGCCTTTCCTTAACAAAAATAAGGTATTGTGAGATCGAAAAACGTAAATTCCCACTCTCATCAGTGGCATGTTTTCTGTGGGTTGCCGGTAAAAAAGAGAGGCTACGTGTTTACTTCTCCGTGTTATGTCATTCTCTGCCTTTGCACATGCCTAAGAATACAACCTCTGTAGTCACAACTCTCTCTTATTTTCTGGAAGCTTGGTATCCTCTGGCTTTCGTCTTCAGTCGCCTTGCCCTTTTCCACCTGATCGGTTCTTCTTTTCTTCGAAGATCTTTTCTCCGTCTCAGGCTTTCCTAATGTCGGCTTTGATATAAATTCGACAAGGCACGTTGAACCCTAATTTATGACCCAACATTCGAGTGTAAATTTTCACAGTTTTTTTTGTTTGATCAATTTTCATTTCAAATTTTGATTTGCTATCGTAGTGTTACGAAATTTTAGCCTGGACCTTTCACCTCATCACGAGATACGGTGGGAGACGACCCATCAGCCACACCCAGGCGCCACAACCACCACATCTTCAGCTTCGGCACTCAGGTATGAAATTATGATCTCAAAAATGTCACTTTTGTTTTCATCCATTGAACACTTTTTGTTTATATCTGCACATGATTTTTTTCCTTATCTTAGTCTTCATTCACTGCACATATAGCTCAAGAGAAACCCCAAACTCCCCCTGCTTTTAAATTATTTGCCCTTTGTTGGTGTCGGGCTTAATTCTTGTTGGATTATGTGAACTTTTAAAACTTTTTTAGCATTCAGGACGCTTTCTGTTTATAACTTGTTATTTTACCCTATTAAATTGTTGAATCGACATGGTGTTGTTTGAGGAGTTGTTTGTGTTTTATGACTTTCTAATGACTGCTAGATGACTCTATGTTTATGGAATGTGCAATAAGTTGGACTGATTCAATTGCATGCGTTGATTCTTTTAGCAATTATGTGAGAATACAATGCATATTTAGTTTGCTATAACTTCAATTCAACTTTATATATTCACATTATTTTACTATGTGAATTGATTCATTTTCATTTAACGAAAACAATGACAGCAGCAGCACCCGAAGCTGTGTTTTTATTTAATATGGAGTATTAAATTGCGAACTTGATTAAAATTTTTATTCTTTTCTTTTAACTTATTTGACTATTGTATTTAATAACCAATAAAGAGGGAGTAATATTATCCGTTTAAAATGATATTTACCAGGGTCCAGAATATGTAAATGTTCTTTCAAAGCCAAAATGAATTCAAATTTCAAAGTGGAAAAACAAATTCTATCACGAGTCATAACTGAGATAAAATTCAAGAATGAGGTGAAAACAAAATATATTATTCGAAATATGTACAAATGTGATATGAATGAGAATTTACTCGACTCATACAATCTATGCACTCGTGAATATCTAAACCAAGCTTTATTAATAATATTAATATTAATGTTGTCATCATCATTAACAAAATTAAAATGAAGTGGCCCGCTAGACCGCTCCTTGACGACGTCGTTTACCCGGGTGACATTCAAATTCGAATTTATCGAGCCATCACCAGATTTCGTAATTACCCCGTTGTCCTCGCCCAAACCAGAATATTCCGAGCACGTCCCTTCCGGCGGCCCCCTCACCACCAACCAACCACCGTCCGATTCCCAATTCGCCCCTGCCCCCGAAACTAATTCCCGAATTCTCTCATCTGCCCCTAGATTCTCAATCTCGTTTTCATCCTCACCGTCCAATTTATCTTCCCTCTGAAAGTCTGATTCGATCCACTGCAACACGCTACGTGGCGACGAATCAGGAGCGGTAGTCCTCATCGAAAGGAATGGATGCTGCAGCAGCTGATCGCAGCTCCACCTTTCCGTGTAATCCCTCCTCAAACACTTGTCCAGAAGGTCGATCGCGAGAGCCGGAAGCTGAGCCGGAAACAGAGGCAGCTCGTCAGAGTAGCCGATTCTGTAAACCGAGTGAGGCTCGGCTTCCCACGGCGGCTTACCCGTCACCGCTTCGATCACGGTGCACCCCAGCGACCACACGTCCGACTCCGGCCCCTGCCGCTCCCCCCGCACCGCCTCCGGAGCCATCCACAGCGGGCTTCCGCGGCACGCGGCGGAAGCGGAGCCAAATTCCGCAGCCGAGCCGAAGTCGGCGAGCCGGGCGGAGCCGGATGAGTGGCCTAAAAGGACGTTTTTGCCCTTGACGTCGCAATGCGTAATGCCTCTGTTGTGAAGGTAACAGAGTGCGGAAACTAAGCACCAGGTGAAGTGGGCGATTGAAGCGATGGAACAGGTTACGTCGGCGAGGGTGCCGGCGGGGAGGTACTCCATGTGCAAGTTCCTGAAGGCGGTGACCGGAGAGCCCTCTGAGGTGGTGTCGTCGCCGAGGTAGGTGACGATGAAAGGTGAGGAGAGGGATTTCAGAATCTTGATTTCGTTCTCCAGAGCGGCCACCTGGGAAGGGTGGGCGGAGGAGAGGTTGACGGACTTGACGGCGAAATGGTGGTTGTCGGAGATCCGACGTGCTACGTGGACAGCTCCGAAAGCTCCTCTGCCTATGCAGGAGCCTCTGAGCCAAGGGGTTTGCGATTGCGGGTGAGTTTCCATGGGAATGGATTAATGGTGTGATGATGACTTGTCCTGTCCTGTGTGAAAAGGAGATATATATATATATAGTTGGTACTTGGTTGCAAGGAAGTGTAGATTATGTGGGTATAAGAAGAGAAGGCGTGTTTGTGTTTGTTAGATGTAAGTGAAATCCATTATCCATATCCACTAATTTATCGGTGGCGATTCGGTTTATTCTGTTGTTCGGATTGAGACAACTTTACTTTACATTGACGAGGAGAGGATTAGGAGGCGTTTGCCAGAATTTTGGTGGGATATTATATCATATCTATCTAATCTATTAGGAACTCCACATGTTGTCGTCACATTCAATTAATCCTACTCAGTACTATCTGCCAAATCTAATGTCACCATACATTGAACCTTTTATAATTTTATCTCATGCGCAATTATTTTGTGTAGTAATTTCTATTCATATTAGGTATACAGGAACATGTAAAAATAAATAAAAATCCAAGCGTTAGTGTTAATGTCTATGTTTTAAGTATTACTATCTCTATCTTATATATCAAAAGAAAATATAACTTGTTTATGTTTCTTTCCTAAGTATTATAGTATCATTCTATATATATATATATATTCTATTATCAAGGTTGATGTTTCTCATCTAAAAGAAATGTAATATCATTTTCTATGTGGCTTATTTAAAATTACGAGATAAAGGTGGAATTTGATGACGTGACAAACATAAATTAATAATAAAAAGCTAAATAACAATTCATCCCACCTAAAAAACTCATCTAGTGGGATGACTTTGATTTGATCCTTAAACATCATTATTATGAGCGGTTATAAAAAAACCCATCCTGTGGGATTTACTTTGATTTGATCCTTAAATGTCATTATTATGAGCGGTTGAGTTGACCATGGTAAGAATGCATGTGCATGTGCATGAATGACAGCGGGCTTTGAAATTGGTATTGGTTGACCGGGTTGACTTGAGTTGACTCACCCAAAACTCAACGATTGGATAGTTTCAAAAATCGGTGGAGATGTCCATTTTCCTACGCTCTTACCACTTCCTAATACTTATCTGCACCCCACTACGAATCACGTCTTATTTCTTATTTTATATTTAACCGTATGAATTATTTAAATTTACCACGTTGTTTTAAGAAAATAATTTTATTAACATTAAGAATTGTAAATATAATATAGGTTATATATAATTTTCATGTACTAAAATTTTTTTAAGTGGAACATATTATGTTATATACTTTCATAAATTTTACTATTATATGATCAATCATAAAATTCGACTAATTTACAAATATTCATAGGATAAACGTGATAACACATAATCATGTGTTATAGGAAATTCTTACCGCTATCTTAAACCCTTATAATTTATTTTCATTTGTCACATCAACTCGAAGCAAATTAAAAGGTACACCTTATATTTTAAGACAGTTGTAAAACACGTCCATTTGTTATTAAAATATATTTATTATATATAAAATATATTTATAGTAAATTTTAACATTCTAAAAATATATCGTATGCATAATTCGTCATACTTTAAAAAATATATATTCTTAATAACTAGTAAGCAGTTCTTATTTATATAGCGATCAGACTTTAATAATCTAAATAACCCAGTGTCACAAAGACTTTGTATTAATTATTTGTTAACACATTGGAAAGCACTATTTGAGAGCATGGGCAACTAAAACAAAGTTGGCAGTCTCCACTCCTCCACATGGAGGAGAAAGAGAGAGTTGGGTGGGTGGTGGGGGGGTTAAGGGAATTGCAAGGCTGAGATTATTTGGCAAGAAGAAATAAGAGGTGGAAGTGTAACATATTCTCTTCTATTACATGTGAAGCAGATTTTGCCCTCTTCATTGTTGACGTGCACCCACCGCATCCACCTCTATTATTTTTCAACAACAAATATTCTTCATATTTATTCTCCTTTTAAGTACACTATATTAATTAGATTAAAACAAATATTCTTTTGTCATATATGCTCTATACATAAAATAATTGAACCATATATTCCTCATTTCAAATGCATTTTATAAACTAATAATTCCTAGTTAATAATTACTTATAAGATTTTTAAAAATAATAATAATAAACATATTTGATCATATATATGAGAAAAGCTTAATCACTTTAAACAAATATATAAGTACATATAAATGAATTATATTTATATATGTTATTGCAGCATAGGTTTTAGTTGCACGGGAACAATATCCATATGAAATGTTTTTCAATGATTGGACATAATTGTTTATCCCTTTTTGATGCCCCACATATACATATTGAGTATTTGCACATATCCATTGCTATCTTTTACAAGATTAGGACATATACACAGCATAGTGTTGCATTTATTTTTTATTTAATTTTTTTTGCATTTATTTTTTATTTAATTTTTTTTTATTTTGGACATTTCTTACCATTTGTTACTTGGATTGCCAAAAAAGCCCATATTCATTGTGAATGTATATAGTTCGGATTAGGCAACTGAAAAAGACATTAATATTGACCATGTTCATGTTGCTTGGGATGTTAGTTAAAATCTAACATGGTTATTTGGGATGTCATTTATATTTTTTATAAAATTGGAAGTATTTTAGAATTTTGATGCTAAGCTTTAGAGCAGGTTGACGTTGAATAATTGTGTTAGGTGCTGAAAAATAAATTCTCAAATAAAAATTAAATCTTTAAGAATATAAAAGATCGAAATTGTAGGACAAAATGTTCTATTTTCTCAAAATTTTCAATTAATTTATAAAAGAAGTACTTCCTCCGTCTCGGTCAAACTGCACCGTTTGACTGTTTGACTGCATAAAGCTCTCACAAAAGTTATAGTAAATGGTGCAATATGAACGAGACAGAGTGAGTATTTATTTTGTATCTAATATTCAAAAGTTAATAGAAATTCATCTTAATTTTTCGAAATAATAGTAAAATAGAATCATGGATTTTGATATTGAATTAATTGATTAAAATTGATAGTGTATATAGATAGATATATATTCTCTGAATATCTTTAGAGATATGATCAAGGGTTACTATATTTGTAATCTTGTATAAATATGGTTGATGTATTCTATACAATACACAGGAATTATTATCCTACAAAAGTTAATTACAAACATAAGTATAATTATTATTTTAATCAAACATCATTAAACTTTTTTCATTAAATAAAAGTGAAAAAACTTTTTTCATTAAATAAAAGTGAAAAAATATTATTTGCTTAAAAGGATTAATATTTAGGAGTATTATATAGATGCATAAAATAATTTAGAAAATAACAATGGGGAAGACAGAGCTGTGAATTTAAGCAAAGTTAGATTTTCAGTCCATCCGATATTCCAACCCATACGTCGCGGGGCTGGATCTTGGAGCGGGTTGTTTTCTCACATTACTCCTCACAAATGGGATTTAATTTTTTATTTAGATTAGACACAGTCTCTTGTGATACGGTTATTACGTGAGAGAAGTTGTGAAACGAGACGATTCATTGTTAAAGTATTATTATTATATAAGTAAATATTGTTAGTTAAGTATGTTTTTTATATGATAATAATAATGCATTGAAATATGTTTTTAAAGGTGTTATAGTATAATTAATTATAAATATACTTTTAACTAATGATAAACATACAACTTCACTTATATAACAAATATGCACAATAGATCGATACTTAACAAGTAGCTATTAAGATTATTGAGTCGTGTCTATAAGATAATATAAACGTTTAATATTTGATATAATTAAACACGTATAATCCATGTAAATTATAAAATTACAAAATGAACTAAAGAACGGAATATCTGAATTCTGATACATTAATTGGAGTTAATGCTAATTTTATGATTCTTACATAAATCCTAGACTTTGAGAGGCCCGGTAATAAATATCTAAAAAGGCTTTCGGAATTTAGGCTGGAGCCCATGGATTCTAAATCGAGTGGGCTTTGCTTAGCGAATTTGGGCCTAGCCTGAGTATTTAAGTCAATATATATTGATGCTTAATTTGGGAAGAAAAAAAAAGTTGCAAATTCTTTTAGACAAATTTTCATATGAAACGAGTCGACCAATTATTAAAGTAAGATTGTTATATGTGAAAAATATATTTATTAATAGTTAAATTATATTTTTAAAAAGTATGATCAATGATGAATTTAAATATAATTTTAGAATTTTATAGTCAAGTTCGATCTTTTTATTTAAGAGACCCGGTGCAAATATTATTTTAGACTTTTCACTATTATAAAAAGCATGGAGTAATAATAAATTGTTATATGAATATAATTATATAGAGAAAAAGTACAAAATTTATTGTATAACAATAATAGATGTCACATGACAAGATAAAAACTAATTCAGTCTCATACTTTGTTTATGGGCCAAGACTTGTGCGAGACCGTCTCACACAAGACTGTACGTGAGACGGATAAAAATTTTTTAGATTATTATCACTTTCGCCATAAAATGTTGTCACTTTTTATTTTATAATGTAATTTGTTCATTAAACAATTCATTGTACCATTATAACTTTTTATTGATTGAGTATCGTTTTTGAGTATCACATAAGCCCTTATGTGAGACGTACTCATACAAGACCTAATTATGTTCATTTCTCATCCCAAGAAAAATAAAAAGTTCAATTTAATAGCATGTGTTCTAAAATAGAGAAAAAAAACTTCATTTTCGTCAATTTTCGTTGTCATTGATAATCACATCCGGTTTCGGTGATTTCAGTATTTTTTAAGTCAATAAAACGAGTGCGAATCATTATGATATCATCATGTACTTCCTCCATCCCGTTCAAGGGTGCGTTTTGCTTTTTACACGTTTATTATTTAATGTATAGTGGGTAGTTATATTAGTGCAAGTGTGGGCCCCATATTTTAATTGTATTAGTGGGTGTATATGAGACTCATATATATAAAAAAGAAAAGATATTCCTTTAGGTGGAACATTCAAAATAGTAAAAAAAACCTTGAGTGGGAGAGAGGGTAATATTCAAAGGATATCAATTCGAATTTTTCACGTTTTTTAATGTACAAATTTTATGTTGTATCATACTAAATTGTTTCCAGTTTTTTAATTTAGATTTATGATTATCAAATTTATTCCTTATCACTATTTTTTAGGCACATCACATCCTACTTTTTCACATAAATTATCTATTAGTGTTGTTGAATTTACTAATTCTACCTAATTCTAAATATCACTTTCTTATTAATCCTATTTATACCCAAAATAAACATTTAATAATTAATAATCGAGATACACATAAAAGAGAATAACATTATAACTTAAAAAAATACAAATACTCCCTCCATCCGATTCTAAGGTATCAATTTGCCTTTTGCACGTGGATTAAGGAGTATTATTATTATATATAAAGTGGATAGTTGTATTAGAGGGAAGTGGTAAGTCATATTTTATAATTTTTTACTAAATAGGAGAAATGAATACTTTTGAAGCGGACGTAAAAAATAATAACATTAGAAGCGTATAGAGAAAGTATTTGATTTCTTTCCCCTTCATTTCACTCATTAACTTAATTATACAGCATACAAGAAATGGTATTAAAAAAAAAAAAAGACATAAATGATATAACAAAATTAACATATGAAAGCAGACGTAGTTTAGTAGCTATCAAAAATGCTATTTAAAAAATTAAAAGAATGAAAATGCATCCCCCGAGTCAAAGGTTAGGTAGAAATTTGAGGTGTTTAAAGATAGAATGTTAAATTGCATGGTGGCTAATTAATCACAACACTTTCGTGTATTTATTACTTAACTTTTCATAATGGAATCCTTCCTTTTAAACATTATCTTGATATACTTCCTCCGTCCCATCCATATTGCACCGTTTACTGTTGCTTTTGTGAGAGCTTTATACAGTCAAACGGTGCAGTTTGATCGGGACGAAGGGAATATATAATTGTGAAGTATTCCCTTATAAAATTTTCAAAAACATATGTGTCAAGCTCTCATGCAATTCTAAATTTTAAAACACAAGTGTTTACATATCATTGGTTGAAACTAATTTATTATCATTAAATACTATAAAATATTAATTAAAGTAGGTATAAAAAGCCTTTTTTTTTTTAATTTGACGATAATTTTAATGTATTTAAAGTATTTTATATTTCAATTATTTATAAAGATACACTGTAGAATTAATTTTTTATTTAAAAAATATGAATAATGAATAAATAATTAATACAATGTGTATAAATATTTTGAAAATTTAATTGGTTGAATAATTAATGAATGAATAGTTTAATATCTACTTAATATTAATTTTATTTCTAATCATTTGTCTATTCGTTTAAATTAGAATATTTTTTTTAAAAAAGAGTATATATTATTATTATTTTTATATAAAAAAGTACGGTATTAATTATAAAACTTAAAAATATTGTATATGAGTGCATTTACTATTAATATATTAATATGTTTATATTTTAAAAATATATTTTAAATTTAAAATAAAATTTTTATAGACCGCACGCGGTTACTATACTAGTTAATAATAATTTTTCTGTTTTCTGGTACTTTTTGCTATTGCAGATTTTTATAAATTGAACAACTATATATACAAACTATTATAATTTGATTCATATATTGAAGCACATAATATAGTCAATGAAGTGTTGGAATATTTAATGAAATACTTGAAGCATTTTAAATTAGGTTGTGTCACAATTATGAATACTCAATCTAGAAGAGAGAATTTTATTTCTAAGGCATGCATGCACAATACGTGGAAGATTTATCATATATATATAATTTTTAAAATTTTTGATGCGTCCCATTTAATTAATTAAAGGGAAATACTTGTGTGAGACCGTCTCACATAAACCCTTACGTAAGACGGTGAGAAAGTGATAACTTTTATAAAGAAAAGTAATAATGAATTAATAAAAAGTGACAATGCTATTTCATGAACAATTTATAATATATATAAAAAGTGATAACATTTTATAGCTAAAGCGATGACATTTTATAACAAAATTGATAACTATTTTAAAAAGTAAAAAATGATTTCACGGGTCTCACGCAAGACCTACCCTTAATTAAATACCTTGTTTCGAAAATCAGTTTAGATATTTGTATATTTAAAGATATTTTCAAGATCTAAAATTTCAACTTCAAATATTTTAAGGCAAAAACTCTTGTAACTGTCCCGCTTAACTGTTTTTTAAAGGTGGATTAGAATTGATAATATTTTTTTAATAAAGAGTACTTTGTAAAAGATAATTATCTTGCAATCGAGATGATACTTTAATACAATAAAAAATTACTCTTCTTATACAAAATTATAAACTCTATATAAAAAGTAATAAGTTTTTTTTAGAAATGAAATTTCATTTATTTCGGGTATGAAATTTACCTCAAAATTTACAAAGTATGTGCACACGATTAGTGTACCAAAACTAACAAAATAAACTACAATAGTAATCTATACTAAAAAAGTTATAGGATTTTCACTCTATATGAGAACTGAGTCATTTTTTAACCCTTCATTTTTCAACTTCTACAAATAGAAAATAATATTACTAGAAATAAATGAGGATAGTGGGCAGTAAGAATTTTAAAAATGATTTCCTGCCCACATTTTAAAAGTGAGTTTAAAAACGTTCAAAATAACAGAAATACCCTTAACTCGATATTGACACGATATTAATTTTAAAAAAATTATTATCGAATTAAATTTTTTACTTGACTCGATACATATAATTTGACTTGATTGTGATTTTTTTAATATCGAATCAATGATTTTTCTGTTAATTTGAGCATTTCTTAACTTTTTCTTAAAAAGTTGATAAAAAAGATTTTAAAAAACTGAATTTCACCCTATTACTAATATGAATAAACTCTTTAACGTAGAGCAAACCTAATTAATTGAAAGAGTAACTTTGGTATTCTAAAGCAATATACAACTGTAGCATCTCTCAAAATTAATAGTTATAATTAAGGATAAATTAGTTATAATATTTAAGTGATAAATAAGAAAATAAAAAAAATTAGTTTTATTATCTATTCAAATAATATTTGATTAAAACTCCATATAGTTCGTGAATTTCATCAGTGTTAGGTAAAAGGACACTAGCTAATAATACACACACTAGGTTAATATTAATCATTATAATAAATAATTGCAAATGAACAATATAGCAGCTATCCAAGGAAAAATACAACGTAAGACTTGACTGCCATGTTTCTTGGGCCAGACTTACTAAGAAACATTAATTGATATGAATAATAAACTCGTGGAATTCTTTTATACAACTAAATTAACTAATTTTCACTTTATTTCATTTTTTTATTACTACATATGGAAAATGAATTTTGATTGGACTGAATTATTAATTTATATATATTTCGGCGTTCATGAAGTGAAAGTAAAATTTATCTTTCTGAAATTTTATATTTAAAATATAAAAGTCAATAATTAATTTTAGAGAAAGTTAAAATCTAAATCCAAACAATAAAAATAAAAAAAAATTCACATTATTTATTAAATTTATTAAATTCACCTAATCTTAAATCTAAGAGTCGTATTCCTACTCACACCTAAAATAAACAGCACCAAGTAAAATAGGAACTTGGAATATATATATATATATATATATATATATATATATATATATATATATATATATATATAGGCAAAAACTTGTGTACGCCCGGGCGCACGGAAGCACACTTCGTGTGCTTTTAGAATTTTGTGTTAAATTGTATACCCTTTAGTATAAAGATGTGTACCCTTTATTTTCCGAAGAAAAATAAAAAATATAATGAAAAGTGTATACACTTTAGAAAATGGTGTATCCTTATTAATTAAAGTGTATACCCTTTAAATAAAATAATGTACCCTTATCTATAATACTAAATTCTAAAAACGCACGGCGTGCGCCCGGGCGCACGCAAGCCTCACTCAAAAATATATACTATTGCACAAGCATGTCTTACGATAAGATGATATTACATCTTTTTAATTAGTTATCACTTTTTATTAAAAATGTTATCACTTAATACACTTTTTAGAGGCAACTAGTGTAGTAGTAGGACCTTCTGTACCATATTTTTGGTAGAACTTACTCCTTTAATTAATCCGTGGTCCCTCTCCTCCTTTAAGGTTAATTTTTTTTTCTGGTTTTTTTTATTTTTATTATATTTAAAAAATCATTATACTCTAAATCTAAACCTTAAAGTTGAAATGGCCATGAACTATAAGGGTAAAATTTACCCTAGAATTATTTGGGTGTCCTTGAATTAGGGTTCTTCAATATTTGTTTTGAATAAATTGCTTTGATTGTTCTTTAATTCGGTTGTGTTATTAATTCTTGTTCGATATCCCCATTTTCACTCATTCATGTTTTTAAATTTTTTTATTTTTTTTATAAATTTAATATACTTGAATCGGATTATGAGTAAAATGAGTGCCATTAATTTTTCTGATGTGTAAAATTTAGTCTAAGTTTTCAATACTTCCTCATCAGTACGAAGGCTTTGAAGGAGTTCAGCAATGGTGAGGGTGATTACAAATTATAGAAATTGAAATTTTAATTAGAAAATTGGAAATTCACAAATTAAAAGAAGGGTATAAAACGTATACAAATATAAACAAAAACATATACAATTATGAACAAAAATGTATACAATTTAATTTTTAGTTTTTTAATGAAAAATTAAGTGTAAAAAATATACAATTATTAAAAAATATGTATACACTATTAAATAAAAAGTTATACACATATGGATGCTAGTTTTTTTAATGAAAAACTTAGTTTGAAAAAAGTATACAATTATTTAGAAACACGTATTCTAAATAGAATAACATACATACAAAATAGAATAAAAAATTATACACATATGGTGCACCCTTACACCCAAATGCATCTAATATCAACTCATAATAATATTATTACTACTTTTTATATAATCTAACAAACAAATTCAATTATTCATATTATTTCCTTATATTAGCCTACATAAGTACTACTTTTGTATCTCATCTTACCCGGTCAAACGGCCTAAATTGATAATAAAAAATTATTGCACTATTATCGATTTTTATCAATTAATATTACTTTATGTTAAAGTACGAGTATTACTTTATACTTTTCTCATATACAAATCTTAGCCACAACTTTATACATATAATAGGAGCAAAATGATCTATGATTTACTGAAAAATGTAAAAAGACCCCGCTTTTGCAATCAAAACACGTTTCTTATGAATTTCTACATCGGACAACATTTCACCTTTCCGAATTTTACTTTAATTATGTACTATTTGTTTGTGTGCATGTACTCATATTAAATACTTCATCCGTATCATAGGAGTTGACACACTTTTTTTTGTTTGTCTTTCTAAAGTTGACACATTTTCTTTTTAATACATGAGACTATACAAAAACAATTAATCTATTTTCATGGGCTTCATATATCACCTCTAATACAACTACTCACTACGCATTAAATATTATTTCTCTCACTTCACTTTACTCCACTTTACATTAAATTATTATACTCATAATCTTTGTGCCAAAAAAAATTATACCAACTTCCATGGGACGAAAATTCTTGCAATATATTCCACGAAAATTCTTGCAATATATTCCACGATGTAGAAATAGCATGTACATCTATAAATAACATGATATATCATGAGTTTACTCATTAACTTCAATTAATTCTGCAGATCGATTAAGCACTTTATTTCATTTAGCTGCATAATGAAAAACAAAAACCCTCTCTCCATCGACACTCCACCCGCTACAACCGGGTATTTACATTTTTTTCATGAATTTATTTGCATAGTATTTGTGTATTTGATGATTTATATACTACTGTATGTCCTAAGAAATTAATTAATTCAAAAGTAACATTTAATGAAATATAGATTTATATTTTACATTTTCTGCAGATTGGCGGTGCAAGTAGACACCCCCTCCGCCGCCACCACGGCGGCGGTGGATCCGTCGACCACGAGGGTTGGCGGAGTAAAAACGAGCGTCCACGTGACGGCCCTAGACGGCATAGTGAACGTGAACTCCCTCTTCACCATGGCCACCTTCATCGGGTTCTCCATGACGATCCCGGAGGCGGCCACAGCAGCCTCCCGGTCAGAATGCACGACCGGGAGGGACACGATACGGAAGCTGATCGTGTTCGAAGTGGTGTCGTTTAGCTTCTTTCTATTCTCCTCCTTGGTGGCGCAGAGCCTGAAGCTGTCGATCAACCTGATCAACAACATGGATCCGAACGACCCGCACAAGGCGGACATAGACCCGGATCTGCTTAGGTACGGGCTGTTCGGGTCGGCCATCGGGTCGGTCATGGGGTGCGCGTTCCTGATGCTTTCGATGGTGGATTTTATCCGGGTCAAGCTGGGGGAGTATTCGTGTGGGGGCGAACCCGTTTATGCTTTGGTGGTGCTGGTTGTGTTTACCGGATCCGGGCTTTTTTGCTATGTGGTTACTGCCATTTATGCTTCCTTCTTTGTTGAAGTCTCTAGTAAGAACTCCACCAATATTCAAACCTCTAATTAATTAATTTAATTTTGTAACTTAAGTATTCTTAGCAACATGAATTAGCTTAGCTAGCAATAATTTAAAACTATCTTCTTTTATTTTATCAGTAAATTAAAGAGGCCTACTTTGTGGCCCGTGGTCACCCATGACCCTCTCAAATGTGGGAATCGAGCTCATCCCCTTATATGTGGGCCCCGAATCGAGCTCATCCCCTTATATGTGGGCCCCGCCCCCTCGTGTGAGAGGGTCATGGGTGACCACGGATCACCCAAAAATTACCCGAGAATTAATGTACTGAGTTTCGTAAAACAATTATCAAGGTTTTTTGTTCGATCTTGTATGGTGGTGGAAAAAGCTGACAGTGACATATATACTGTATTTAATTTTCCGTGTGTTCTAATATTAATTCGATACATTATCTATTAAACATTAATTAATTAATTTCTAAATTCTTAAGAACTTGTTGAACACAAGTCATTCCACTTAGATTCTCTAATCCACCCCATGTTACATCTAATGTTATATGGAGTGAAATGAGACACTGTTCCACCCCATGTTACATCTAGTGTTACATAGGGTGAAATGGGACATTATGTAACACTAGATGTAACATGAGGTGGAATAGAGAATTTGAATTGAAGTCATTCATGCATCTCTACTATATATCCCAAAAAATGGAAAAGATGATCTGATCCGAAAGAAAATTCGATCAAACATGCAAATATAAAAATTTAGCTGACATTTGATTCGGAAGGACTAATATCAACATTTTTTTTAGATATCACTTTTGTTTTTCTTAATTTCTTAATTATGTATTAAATTAAAATTTATATGGTATAGTTTCACAAAACTGTACTGTGTTCAATTTTATTTTATTTTTTGATATCGAGGTTTCAGGCTTACGCCTGACTAGTTCTCGAGGAAACAGTTCCGGCCCCTCAGAATTACCTCCAAGTAAACCGCGGTAGCCACACAATGGACTCCAGGTTCCCAATATCCTCAACTACTGCGCACAAGGAGTCGATCAGTGATTGCTCCATACTGACCCTCCGGTAGCAACACAATGGATCTCAGGTTCTCAATATCCTCAACTACTGCGCACAAGGAGTCGATCAGTGATTGCTTCATGCTGACCCCCGGTAGCCACACAATGGATACTGTGTTCAATTCTTGTTCACCAATTCTGTTCATATTATTATCACTTTTCTTAAATAATAAAAAATTTGAATAATTTTTTTTTATAAGTCTAACAAAATAAGATGCCGATTAGTTATGCGGAGAAGTCATGTCAACCTTATTCTTATGTTTTTTTTATGAAACCAAATTCACACTTTTTATTTTTTATTATTGTTATAGACTAAGTTTAAACTTTTTAAATTCACACTTTTATTTTTGTCTCAACTCAAACATACTTTTTATTGTTTATTGTTGTTATAGACTAAGTTTAAACTTTTTAAATTCACTCTTTTATTTTTGTCTCAACTCAAACTTACGCTTTCTATTTTGATCAATTCTTAATTCAATTTTACACCCCATAAAAGGACATGAATTCAACCAATATATGTTTAATTTAAAAATTATCATCCATTTTATAATACACAACATATTTATATTTTATTTGTTATCCAAATATATTAAATTATCTCCAAAAGTAAATAAAAGGTGGCAAAGACTTGTATGAGATTGCTCACTTAAACTTTTACGTTAGATGGATAAAAAGTGATAATACTATTATCACTTTCTTTATAAAATATTATCACTTTTACTATAAAATATTATCACTTTTTATTTATACTATAAATTGTTCATGAAATAATTCACTGCACCAGTATTACTTTTCATCGATTGAGGATTACTTTTCATTAATGATGTTATCATTTTTTATCCGTCTCACATAAAACTTCCGTAAAACGGTCTCATAAAAGACTTGCCTATAAAAATACTCACTTTATTACATAAACAAATTCACACGTACATTTTTATCAATCCTATAAATAGGTTTTCATCACAAATAAAGTGATAGTAATACCACTCAATTCTACAATCCCACCATCTACTTTAATTCCAAAATTATTTTATCATACATTTACCATTCACGTAACTTAATTTATCATTACACTTTAATTAAATGTGAGATTGAGATTGTGATGGATGAAGAAATTTATTTCTAATAAGTTTAATAAATTAGCAGTACAGGAATGGAGGTAATAAAAAAAAATCCATGTGAAAAATTTCCTATAAAGACTAAAGTTGACTAGTTGAGAATATTTAGTAGGTGGTACAAAAATCCATGTGATATTAATTAGTGAGTCGTATGCATACATCACATCACACCAATACAAAGTAAAACTTTTAACGTTTAGTGTCGGCTCAAATGCAATAGCCATCTTAATTAATTCCCTTTTTTTATTATTTTTTGTTAATTGGTTCCTTTATTGATTTATTCTTTATTATATGGTCGCTTTAGGTTAATTAAACCCAACAATAAAGATGAAGTGATTGTGGTCAAGGTATGAGGTGAAAAGTCATTATTAATCCATAGGCTTTGATTCGTGTCTTTGGTAAAGAAAAAAAATACCTTCAAATACAATTAGTAAATTTTTTAATGTATGTAAAGCAATTTTAATTTTTGCCCTAAAAAAGATAAATAATTAAATTTTATTCTATAATTAATTAATTGTTTTAATTTTTGCTCAATTTTCTCCTGAATTTGCCACGTCATGCTTCAATTTGGGGGTTTTCGGTAGGTCAATCCGACGTGAGAATTTTGACTTTTTTGAACCAATGAATCCGCCACGTCATATCTAACCTATTTATTATTTTTTTTCCCAATCAGCATAATATTTATTAAATTAGAAATATAAAATAAAAAAGAAAAATCAATAAAATAAATTAAAACATGTAAAATGAATTTAAAAAAAAGGATTAGACGTGTTTTAACATGTGAATTAACGAGAACAGAGCAGAACGCAGCGCATCGCCGCCTAATCATCCGCCGCCGATGCGCCGCCGTCAACGATGGCGGCGAAAATAGCTTCCCCTGTTGCGCAGCCAGGGACGATTTCACCCTCGGAATGGATCGGTGAGAACGAGCGACTCAGAAAAGAAAACGGTCAACTCAACAAAGAGCTAACAACAGCAAACCTAACAACAGCAGCAACGAAGAGCAACCGCACAGCTGTAAATCACAGGCGGCGGAGAACGCGACGAAGCTGTTGGATCTACTACCGATGACGAGATTCTGCGAGGAGATGCAGACGGCAGTGGCCTTCGCGGCGGCAAACGACGGCGAGAATTCAACATCAGATCGGCGGTAGAGGAGATCAGCGCGAGACTGTTCGGGGTGCCCATCGGGATGAAGCGTGGGAGGGAGAACGAAGGAAGCTCGGCGGAGCAGGAGATGATGGATCTGCACTAGGAGATATGATTTAGCAGGAGATGAAGGAAGTTCGTGTGGTTAGGGTTGCAGATTTGGGATTTCACTTGTTAACAGGTTTAATTTATTTTTTTTAATTCATTTTACAGGTTTTAATTTATTTTATTGATTTTTTTTTTAATTTTTCTTTTTCATTTTATATTTCTAATTTAATTACATATTATGCTGATTGAGAAATGAAAAAAAAAAAAATAAATAGGTGGGTATGACGTGGCGGATTTATTGACTAAGAAAAAGTCAAAATTGTCACGTCGAATTGACCAGTCGGAAACCCCAAATTGAAGCATGACGTGGCGGATTCCGGTGAAATTTACATTTTTCGGCGATAATTGGACAAATTGAAATAATTCATTAGTTATAGGGCAAAATTGAACCACTTATCTTTTTAGGACAAAAATCGAAGTTTTGCTTAGTTATAAAGCAAAAAATGAATTTAACTCTAAAGTTCACTTAAAAGAAAGTTAAATAATAAAGAATAAAATTTGCGTGTCCTCGACAAGCGCACCGTGCGCCTAGATCCAACGACCTCAAAAAGTTGTACTTTTTAACATAAATGTTATACGTTTTAGTATAAAATTAGTTTATACTCTTAATTTTTCAAAAAAAAATAAATTATTATTCAAACATTAATATTATTCATATTTCAACTAATTCTTTCATCATTATAAATTAAAGTGTATACACTTTAGAAAAAAAAATTGCTATTTAACATCTTATGTGCTTGGACACACAAAAGATCAACTTAATAATAAATTTAACCTTTAAAATTATAGAGAATTATAATAAAAATGAATTTTTAACCCATACCCAACTTAATAGTACTCCCTCCTACCGATCCAAAAATTTTTATTTTATTATTCGGGGCAGTCAATTGACTCGCTCCAAAGATATCCATACTCCTTTTTAATAAAATGGGTCATCTTATGACCCACCACTTCCATCTAATACAACTACTTATCATACAATATAATAATAATACTTCTTAATTTATATGTGAAAAGCAAACAGATACCTTTCAAGTGGCCGAAAGAAGTATAAAATATATTTTACTATATACTCTCTTCGTCCCAAAATAATTTTTTAAATTACGCGCACAAAAAAATGTATAATAATTCGTTGGATGGAGAGAGTATATTTTTTCATAAATTATTAAAGTACTTAATTTTTTTGCTAGCACATCCCATTTGCAATTTCTGGATCCACCAATATTTACGGTTTAATGCTAATTCTATGTATAATCGCACATCGGATCTTTTGTGTCTTTTCCTTGCATTATGTTCTGTGTCACACATTTAAGTGATTAACACGTAAGAGGGGAAATAAATTCAATTATTGCCTTTAGGGTTTTAGCTTTAGGATATAGTATTTCTCTCATACATGTCGTACATCTAACGATGTGACACAGAAGATGATGTATCAAAATGACATAAAGAGAAGGTGATGTACCAAAATGACATAAAGAATCTAAACCGCTATAATTGTAATTTCAGCATTATTGTGAATATTAATACCAAAATGACACAAAGAAATGGAGTAGTATTATATTTGTGATTCATGATTTATTTAAATTCAAAATTTGGAATTTACCTTTAAATATAATATTATTTCTTTTAATTTTCAAACCAATAAGAAAATAAATATCTAATGACGCCCTATATTGAGATAATATTAATATTGTACGAAATTTTGGTTGAATCCAATTTTGTTTCTATAACTTTTATTTTTTTAATTAATTTTTATTCTTTAATTTTTCACTTAATTCTTTTGCAAATTTTTTGAAAAAATTTATAGAATTTGAAAGTTCTGTAAGTTTGAATTTTTTATTTTTCTTTTGCAAAAGATTAAAATTGATAATTTGACTAGTTATAATGAGACTAAAATTTACATAAAAATTTAAAATAAAAAAAAATTGTTAAAAAGTTAATAGTAATTTTACTAATAAGTACTGTATATGACCAAAATTGATATCTTCGTCTCTTCTATATTTCAACGTTTACGATATTTTGATTATTAATTAATACTTTAGTACATGCTCAACATCAAATTTGACTGCTTTTCAATATAGTAACGACAATACTTTCTAGGCCTAGCTAATTATTAATTAATTACTTGTTTAAACTCATCATAATTCACTTTTGTTCATCATCACAACTATTAATCATTAAAATAATGTGAGTGGATGGTAATTATAATAATACAAATCTGGACAGTGCAGATCAATTGATTATATATACAACTCCATTAATGGAAGCACACAAATTTAATTTTACAGGAGATTAAATTAATAGTAATTCTGTAATGAACAGAATTTCGAGCAGGAAGCCGTTGTCCATCGCCCCCATCGACTCCCCCACCATTGATGGGTAATAATAACAAATTCTTGTTATTCAATTTTTCTTAATTATATGATTTAATTTGATCATTAATATTAATTACTGATTTATTATAACATAACATTAATTGTGTTCTTAAACTCGCTACGTACAGCTTAGAGCTGCAATCAAAACGCAGCAGTAGCACCTCCCCCGCCACTCCCGCAGCAGCGGCGGCGACGACTTCAGCCGTCGCCACCGCGGGCGGGTTAAAGACGAGTGTCCACGTGACGGCTCTGGACGGCATAGTGAACGTGAACTCCCTTTTCACCATGGCCATCTTCATCGGCTTCTCCCTCACCGTACCGGCGGCGGCTACCGCCTCCTCACGGGTGGAGTGCCGCACAAGCGGCGAGACGGTGAGGCGGCTGATCGTATTCGAAGTGATGTCGTTTAGTTTCTTTCTGTTCTCCTCTCTGATAGCTCAGAGCTTGAAGCTGGCCATCAACTTGCTCAACAACATGGACCCGAACGACCCGCACAAAGCGGATATCGACCCGAATTACCTGAGATACGGGCTGTTCGGGTCGGCCGTCGGGTCGGTTCTGGGTTGCACGTTCCTGATGCTTTCGATCGTGGATTTTATTCAGGTGAAGTTGGGGGCGTTGTCTTGCGGCGGCAAGCCGGTGTTTGCGGTGGCGATTCTGGCTGTGTTCGTCGGATCTGCGCTTCTGATATATGTGACAACGGCCGTGTATGCTTCCTTCTTTGTGCAGATAACAACTAAGAATGCTAAACAGCTGAATTAATCACTTATTAATTATTAATGTTCATTTGCACATAATTGTAATTTCATATTTTAGTTAATTATTACTTACGTATGAAGAATAACATGACTAAGTTGCACCTAATGGTTTATGCACCAACTTTTATTCGTGATCATATACTCTCTGTTGATGATTTAGGTAACGAAAGAACTTGCAATAATTTTAGGGAACTTCTTGCAAATGAACGCACATGAATACTCATGTGAATAATTTTTTATGTCATTATTTGAATGATCGGCATGATTAAGGAAAAAAAAAAAAAACTGATCATTGCCTTTACATTGATACTTCCCATTTTTAGGATATAATTTCCTTTATAATCCATCATTTCTATTTTAAAATTGTCTTTCTCATTTTCTATTTTTGTTTATTCCATCATCAATATTATAATCTTAAAATATATCTTAATTACAAAATTGACACCCTCACATAACAACCTAATATACTTTATAATTTTCTTTTCACCTAAAAACATACTCCCCCTCCCGAGCAAAGGTCTCTATTTACTTTTTACACATAAATTAAGGAGTATTATTATTTTATGTGTAGTGGTTGTATTAATAGTGAGTGGTGAGCCATATGTGAGACTCTTTTATTAAAATAAAAAAATAAAGACCTAAAAATGAGATACCCAATATAATAAAATATGGACTTTTTGGTGAAATTGAGGAAGTAATATTATATTCAAATATCAACAAAGTTAGCATAAAAAAACACTATTTTTCTCGTATATGTGTAAACTAATGCGAGACAATGAGAAATAATTTTAGATTTAGTCCCGTAAGAATTGCTCAATGTCAAAAAGGTCTCAAAACTGACAGATTTAGTCCCATAGGAATTTTTCATCAAAATCTGTTAATAGTTGACGAAATATTCTGAATCATTTACAAGACCAAAATGGATTATGTCTATGTTGAAAGACAGAAAATAATATAAATCTAATAGTTTATAATAATATAAGTTAATTTGAAATGAAAATTTTTGAAAATTATGATTATAATATTCTTATGAGACCAAAACCGCTAGGTATGAGACCAGTGTATTCCTACGGGACTATAATTGAACTGAAGGAATTCTTATGGGACCCAATGTGATATTTTCCCGAAACAATAGGCATATAATTAAACAAAGTATAGTACTTTTTCTGTTTCAAGGTTAATTCGTTTAAACAATGGGCATATAATTAAACAAATTATAGTACTTTCTCTGTTTCAAGGTTAATTCGTTTGTCCCACAATACCTTTCATACAGAAAACAAAACGTTATCCAATAAAAAATTATTTTAATTTCAAATTTGTCATTCCTAACACTCATAACAATACTCTCCAAAATTCAATAATATTGGTAAAAAAATCAACTTTTTCTTAAACAACGTAGAATAATAAAGATGAAACTTTTTATGGAACGAGTATTATATTAATTCAAAATCTAATTCAATTAAATTTAAATTTCAATCTTAACTAAATAATCATATGCTCCCTATTCCATTATATAATCACATTTTATTAAATAGAGCATCTACAAATATTATTATATTTTTATTTTTTGTTGATGTGACTATTCATTGATTTTTGTATACTGAAAGTTTGTTCTCAAGTGTAAGGAATCAATTGTATTTAACGTGTGACCAAGTCAAATAGCCTACTATTAATTTTACTACTACTAATTAACAACTACTCCCTCCGTCCGGTTCTAAGGTATCCATTTGCTTTTTGCACGTGAATTAAAGAGTATTATTATATGTAAAGTGGGTAGTTGTATTAGAGGAATGTGGTTGGCCATATTGTGTACTTTTTTACTAAATAGAAAAAATTGATACCTTTGAAGCGGACGCCAAAAATAGTAATATAGATACTGTAGGTAATTAAATTTTATTGCTTAATAAATATAAATGCAAAGAAAAATATATTAAATATTGATTAAATATTTATTTATTAAGAAATTTAAATAAATTAATTTCTAAAATAAATGAATAAATAATTAATAATTAATATAATTATTTGGGCCCAAATCCAAGTCAAATTGGCTCAATTCAAGACAAGTGGGTCTAACTCAAGTCAACAAGCTCAACAAATCAAATCCAGTAGACCTAACTAAATTAAATAGGCTCAAGTCAAATCCTACATGCTTAATTAAATTAAATAGGCCCGTATCCAATCCAACAGGCTTAATTAAAGGAGAAAAGCCCAATGTATATTTTCAAGGAGAAAATATCTCACAAGTGGTTATTTTATCTACCTATAAATAAGGACCTTCAGTCCTCATTCCATTCATCTTGAAAATCCTAAAAACCCGGAGAGCTCTGAAGAAACTCAGAATCTCTACGAATATCAAGTTACTCTTCAAAGATCAATCTAGAAACGACATTCAATCTGAGATTAAAGTACGTAGCCCTTCAGATTCAACGTTTCTTCAAATCAAGTTCATCCAATGATATTCGTGAAGTCAACAATGTTCTACCAAATTGAACGGCGTTCTTCGTGATAAATTTTCAAGTCAACGTTTGATCCGAATAAAGGCTCAACGCCTCCGAATAAATGTTTTCAAGCTTCAAGTCCCAAACCCGAGCTCGGACAAGTTTCATCCGAAGATCCAGCTCTGAAAGTTGAAAGAATCAAGAAGTCAACTCAAAAGAGGAATCTGAGGATAGTTAGAAACTGTTCACTCAAATTCTCAAGTTCAATACATCTTAGATTTTCTTTGTAATTTCTTTTATATTTATTATTTTAATAAATACAAAATTTTGTTGTTACAAATTTTGGCACGCTCGGTGGGACAGTTTCTACCTCTCATCTCCTCTTCACATAAGCAAAGCAAGATGGTTCCGTTAAAAGTCAAAGTCAATAGATCAGTTTCTGTCTCCAAGTCTTCGGAACTACAAGTTGAAGACGTTAATGTTACAACCAGAAGCATGTCAAAGAATGTGTGGTCTGAAGTCTCCTTGGAGACAAATTCTTCAGTTGGAGTTTTCCCCAAAGGAATACCTTATAATAATCAAGATGATAAAAATGAAGAGGGTAACCTTGCTAGCTCAACTCCTCTATCTGAAGAAAGTACATCGTCTGATTTATCTATACCCTCAATTATGGCAACAAACACTTTGTCTGTCGATGAACAATTGGCAAGCTTAACTGAATCTGTTGCTGCACTTGTCAAACAGAACCAAGAACAAAGTACTTTGATCTTAAAACTAATGGAGAAAATGGCTGGTTCCGAAACAAGCCAGGCAAACGAAAAACAAGATGAAGATGCTAAAAATAAAGTGAATGACTCCGTGAAACGTCAGTCGATGGGAAAAAGGGTGATTGAAGAAGAATTGAACATCTCTCATGATGGAATGGTTACTATCAGCCAGCGGGACAATGAAGGACTAATTTGAAGAGAGCTCGAAGCCTTTATTTACTTATGCTAAGCCTTTTACTAGGAGGGTTGACAACTTGAGGATGCCACCGAAATATCAACCCACAAGTTCCAACAATTTGATGGCAAAGTTAATCCAAGGCAACATATAGCACATTTAATTAAAACGTGCAATGATGCCGGAACTTACGGAGATCATATGGTGAGACAATTCGTTCGTTCTCTAAAGGAAAATGCTTTTGAATGGTACACCGACTTGAAAGCCGATTCTATAGATAGTTGGGATCAGATGGAACATCAATTCCTTAATTGTTTCTATAGTACTAGGAGAACGGTTAGCATGATAGAGTTGACTAACACCCATCAATTAAAAGAAGAGCCAGTAATTGAGTACATTAATCGATGGAGAAATCTGAGCTTAAATTGTAAAGATTGACTGTCTGAAGTTTCTGGCATTGAGATGTGAACACAAGGAATATAGTGGAGCCTTCGTTACATACTTCAAGGAATTAAGCCTAAAACCTTTGAAGACTTGGACACAAGAGCTCACGACATGGAGCTAAGTATAGGGATAAGTGTAGTTGTAGAGCCACCGATTCCAGGATCCTACAAGTACAAAGAAAAGCAAGAGACCAGGAAAGGGGGCAAACCCTACAACAAATCTTCTGAAAAGGAGTCCATGGCGACAAATGCATCAACTGTCAAGTTTCGAAGGAATGAGAATAAAAAAGATGATAGAGTGAAGAATGATTCCCAAGAAAGGGGGCAAAGAAGATTGACATTAAAAGAGATGCAAGAAAGGAAGTACTGATTCGGATGTCCCAGGCATATTTGATGATCTGTTCACAGATAAACTTATCGAGCTTCCTGAAATGAAGCGACCAGAAGAAGCGAGATAAATTGACAATCCAAAATACTGCAAGTATCATAGACTGGTAGGTCATTCTATCAAAGATTGCTTTGTCTTTAAAGAAAAAGTTATGCGATTGGTTGAGCAAGGGAAGATCTTTCTGGATGAAGATGCAACTGCAAACTCTACTTCTGCAGATGGTGAAAATAATTCTTCATGTCGCATGGCAAACGAAGCTCAACTACTTAAGGTTGAGCCTGGAGTTGAAAGCGATACCCATATTATGAAGATTACCTTCACAGAGGATGACTTACTGCTCGGTTCACAATCTCACAACCGACCCTTGTTCGTAACTGGTTGCACTCAAGAGCAAAGGATGAATCAAATATTGATTGATGGAGGTTCAGCGGTCAATATCTTGCCTCTAATGACATTGAAGAAATTAGGGATTCCAACCGATGAACTCAGCAGTAGTCGATTGACGATTCATGGGTTCAATCAAGAAGGTCAGAGAACACTTGGTACAATAGTATTGGATTTAATGATAGATAAGATGGCCTCAACAGTTCTGTTTCATATCATTGATGCTAAAACATCATATAACATGCTCTTGGGGCGCCTATGGTTGCATGAAAATTGAGTGATTCCTTCTACACTACATCAATGCTTCAAATACAGCGATGGAGGTAACATAAAAATGTGCTTGGTGATGAAAGACCATTCACAGAAGCCGAGTCATATTTTGCAGACGCTAGATATTTTCTGAAAAGTAGCAAGGCTGTCAAACAAGAAAAAAATTCATCGCCAGAGAAAAGCGATGATAAACAAGAAAAAGATAATGCAGATGATGTTTCATCCACGCAGTCTAATGAAAGCAAACAGTTGATCAAGACTGTAGAAGGGTTGACACTACCCCTGACCAAGATTGACACTGAGAAGCCCTCTTCTCCTCCACTCAAAGGGTTCACCTGCCCAATTCAAGGAGCTAAAACTGAGCATGGAGATGTATTTGAGGAGGCAGTTTCCAAATTATATAGCCCACAAGCTTACAAACTTCTTATGAAAGCTGGATATGACCCTCAAGAAAAAGCTGTGATAAACTAACCGTCTCATAAGACTCCTAGTGGATTTAATACCGCTCAAGAGATATTGAAAAGTAATAGTCGTACTTCCAAGTATGCTAAAATAGGTTTGGGATATGCTCCACAAAAACCTATGCGCATTGCGATCAAAAGGGCTAACACGAACTACATCACTGAAGATGAGATCCTTTCTGAAGAAGACGAATCTTATAAAGAGGATAGAAAGACAGAGAGAGTCTCAGTCTTTGAAAGACTCAGACCAACGGGAGTTAAAAAGACTACCAAACTCCCAAGTTTCCCAAAGATACATAGTTGGATCCCATCTCGTATGAAAAGACGACACTTTCTGACTGTATCATGTGATACAATTTTGAAAGCTTAGCGAACAATAGTCTTCACCTGAAGTGAAGAAGATGATCGTGAAAGTATAGACTTATCAGATGTTGTTCATTCCATTATCATGCAAACAGATCTACATAGTGCAGAAAGAGATCTAAGAAACAAGATCGTCGAAATGAGAGATGGCTATGTAGTGGAGAGCATTGTTAAAGTGGGAGAAAATGAACAAGTTGGGTCTAATCCGCATTTTCAAAGGCAAGAATTCCGGGAGGAAGTTGCCGCGGTAAATCATGTCACTATACGAAAGGAGACCTCAAATGAAGAGGAAGATGCTGATGATGCTCCTCCAGAATTTGAAGAAGGTGTCAAATCTACTGTTGATCAATTGAAAGAGATTAATTTGGGTGATGCTAATGACCCACGTCCAACCTAATCCCTCAGTCCCATGGCAAGGGTAGTTTTTACTTTTTGGCACGTGAATTAAGAAGTATTATTATTTAATGTGTAGTGGGTAGTTGTATTAGTGGAAGTATGGGCCCATGTTTTAATTGTATTAGAGGAGATGAGTGGGTCCCATGTATATAAAAAAGAAAGAGGACCCTTTGGGTGGGACGACTAAAATGGAAAAAAGAGACCCTTACTGTGGGACGGAGGGAGTATATAAGTGCTTTGTTGACAGCTGGTGAAGAAAAAGCTTACATTGAGCTTCTTCAAGAGTTCAGAGACGTGTTTGCATGGTCGTTCAAGAAAATGTCTGGATTAGATCTAAAAGTGGCAGTTCATTATTTAGCAGTAAAGGAAGGAACCAAACCAGTTAAGCAAATGCATTGCCGATTTGCTTCTTGAGACGGGCAAGATACGAGAAGTGATTCCATTGTTCCGGTGGATTAGATCTAAAAGTGGTCGTTCAAGGAAATGCAGAGTTGATTCCATTGATTGAAGTTGAGGTTAATAAGCTTCTTGAGACGGGCAAGATACGAGAAGTTAAGTATCCCACTTGGCTCTCTAACATTGTTCCGGTGAGAAAAGACAAATGGACAGCTCAGAGTGTATGTTGACTTTCGTGATTTGAACTTGGCATGCCCAAAAGATGATTTTACACTCCCGATTACTAAACTTATGATTGATGCAACAACCGGGCATGAAGTCCTTTCATTCATGGATGGATCATCTGGTTACAATCAAATTAACCTGGCTCCTGAAGACCAAGAGAAAACAGCATTCCGTACTCCAAAGAGGATATATTGCTATAATATTATGTCATTTGGCTTGAAGAATGCTGGTGCCACTTACCAACGAGCCATGCAAAATGCTTAAGTGCGCCTTTGGAGTCTCTTCCGAGAAGTTCCTCGGATTCATTGTCCGACATCGTGGCATTGAGATTGACAAAGCAAAAATTGATGCAATCATGAAGATGCAGGTGCCTCGAAACGTATATGAACTCAAGAGTTTGCAAGGAAAATTGGCATACCTGAGGAGATTCATATCAAACTTAGCCGGTCGATGTCAACCATTTAGCCATTTAATGAAGAAAGGCGGCCCATTTGAATAGGATGAAGCTTGTACTAATGTCTTTAACAGCATTAAAGCATACTTGATGAAACCACCAGTGTTGGTTGCTCCGATAGCCGAATGTCCATTAATTCTCTATATTGCGGCTCAAGAACGATCAGTGGGAGCCCTGCTTGTACGAAATAGTGATGAAGGAAAGGAGTGTGTGTTGTACTATCTGAGTTGGACAATGACTCCAAATGAGTTAAAATATTCACCAATTGAAAAGAACTATCTTGCTCTTATCTTTGCAATTCAGAAATTAAGACACTACTTTCAGGCTCATACTATTTACTTGGTCTCAAAGGCCAACCCATTAAAAGTTCGTTATGTCAAAGTCAGTGCTCTCTGATAGGCTTGCAAGGTGGTATCTCCAATTGCAACAATTTGAAATTATATGTCCTTCAAAAAGCGGTGAAAGGGCAAGTGTTGGCAGATTTCTTGGCTGATCATCCTATGTCTGCCGAATGGGAGTTGTCTGATGACCTCCCCGATGAAGATATATTGGCTATTGAAATTAGTCCTCCTTGGAAGATGTATTTCGATGGAGCTGCTCATAGAGAATGAGTGGTATTCGTGACCTCAGATGGAGGAGTTCTGCCATATTCATTCAGTCTAACTGAAAATTGCTCTAACAACGTAGCCGAATATCAAGCTCTTATACTTGGCTTGGAGATGGCAGTAGATGTTAAACAACGACACCTTAAGGTATATGGAGATTCGTTGTTGATAATCAATTAGTTGCTTGGCTTATATGAGGTTAGGAAACCCGAGCTACTTCCGTATTATAACTATGCTCAAAGGCTTATGAACTGGCTTGAAGATGTAGAAATTGAATATTTGCCAAGGAGCAAGAACAAGTAAGTCGATGCTTTGGCAAAGCTAGCATCAACTATAGCAATGCCTGAAGCACATTTTCAAGTACCGATCTGCAAAAGTTGGGTGGTACCTCCCTTCTTTGAAAAATAAGATTTTGAAGAAGTTGAGTATTGCGCCATAGAGGTCTTTGATATCGAGAAAGAAGACTGGCGTCAACTGTTTATTAATTACTTGAAGTATGATAAGCTCCCCAATGATCCACACCTAAGGGTTGATATCAGATGTAGAGCACCACAATTCTTCTATTATAAAGATACACTCTAAAGAAGATCGTTTGATGGTATTCTCTTGAGATGCTTAAGTGATGAAGAAGCTATTCGAGCTATGGAGGAAGTTCATTCTGGAGTATGTGGCGCCCATTAATCTGGACCCAAGTTACATTTCAGAATCAAGAGGATGGGATATTACTGGCCTTCTATGGTGAATGATTGCATAGACTATGCACAAAGATGTCAGCCATGTCAGTTTCATTTAAATCTCATTCATCTACCTCTCAAACCATTACATCTAATAGTTTCTTCGTGACCATTTGATGCATGAGGCTTAGATGTGGTGGGGCCATTAACAAAGTCTTCTGGAGGCCATCTTTATATTCTAGCTGCCACTGATTACTTTTTCAAGTAGGCGGAAGTGGTACCCTTAAGAGAAGTGAAGAAAGAAAATGTTGCTGATTTCATCCGCATCAACATCATGTACAGATATGGAGTGCCTCGGTACATCATCACTGATAATGGAAGGCCATTCAGCAACTCTTTTACTGACAATCTCTGTGAGAAATTTGACTTCAAGCAAAAGAAGTCTTCTATGTACAATGCAACAGCTAATGGGCTCGCTGAAGCTTTCAACAAGACGCTATGTAATATGTTGAAGAAGATAATCTCGAAGTCAAAACGAGACTGGCATGAAAGGATTCATGAAGCTTTATAGGCGTATCGAACTACTTATAGAACTCCTACTCAAGCTACTCCGTATTCTTTAGTATATGCGGTTGAAGCTGTGGTGCCCCTTGAAAAGCAAATCCCATCTTTAAGAATAACTATACAAAAAGGCTTGACTGAAGAAGAGAACTCACGACTGCGTCTCGAAGAGTTAGAAACACTTGATGAAAAGAGGTTGGAAGCACAACAGAAACTTGAGTGCTATCAAGCTCGCCTTTCTAGAACGTTTAACAAAAAAGTGAGGATACGTTCTTTTCAAGTCGGAGACTTAGTCCTTTCAGTAAGAAGGCCTATTGTCATCACTCACCGAGTTGAAAATAAATTCTAACCCAAGTGGGATGGCCCACATGTTGTGAAAGAAGTATAAACAAATGGTGCATACAAGTTGATAGCTGAAGATGGTGTGAGAATTGGCCCCATAAATGGCAAATTCCTGAAACGCTACTACGCGTAATCCAGTCAAAATCCAAGGGATGCTCCGTGACGCACGAGCCTAAACTGCATGTTACTCCTGGTCCACACGAGTATGAACTGTGTACGACACCCACCAAAGGTAATTATACGTGGTTAAACTGTTAATTCACCCCAGGTATTTTAAGTGGTTAAATCATTAAATACCCTACTTTGTCTAAAGTGGTTAAAGAATAGACACTCTTGGCCCGTATGAGTATAAATTGTGTACGGCACCCCCCTCCAAATCAAATCATGTCCTCTTGAACTACGTTATGACTTGATCCTCTTTAAAGAGATACGTAGACAGCTTAGCACTCTGCAAAGTTCAGTCATAATTCAGGTTATTCACATCAAGTTAGTGAGACAAGCAGCAAGATGAAATATAAAGGAGTTGAGAGGAAAAGGCAAAAAAGTTGACTGCAGATTTGGGTGAAGAAGTTCAAAAAAAAAGGACGATCAAATTCTTGGAGTGTTGAAATAACTCGAAAATTCTCATAATGATGAAGTCCAAATGTTAAGGGGGCAATTAAATTAATTTGTTTCTAAGCTTGATTTACTTAAGCCCAAAATATGAATTTAAATTTTTAACTTGGCCCATGAACATAAATGTCTTTTCTTGATGAGGCCCAATGTAAAGTCAGATTGGCGGGCCCAATTGAGGTTTTGAGGCAAGTTTTGGTAAAGCCCAAATAATAGACCAAGATTGATCATTAAAGGATATTCTAAAGCCCAAATTGATGAAGCCCAAGTTGGTTTATTGCATAAGGGGTCAAATTAACCCAGAAGGAAAGTCAAATTGGATCTCAATCAATTAAATCTCTCTCTCTCTCTGCAGAGAGATGTATCTGCCGTTTCAAAGGGAAACTCTTTTCTCTCTTCAGTCAATCAAAGGAATTTTCCTTCCTTTATCTTTACAAATTCACGTGAATTTCAAAGGGGAAAAAAGGAAAAGTTTCCTTGCTTGCATCCAAGATTCGAAAGGAGGAAGCCTCTCCCTTCAAAGGTATTTCACTCCGCCTCACGCCACGGTTGTTGCTGATTTCCATCAGATCTGCTCAGAGCCCCAACGAGCAGCCACAACCGAACGTGGTCCCGCCAAAAACGCACCCTTCGAACTAGTCGTCGACTGCTTGCTGCCGCCGGAAATCGCTGCCATCCCCGTCGCTTCCAGCCGGAAACCCAAGAGGGTAGAACTGTCGTCGACTGCTTGCTGTTGTAGTTATGGCGTAAGGGTTGATGTTGCAATTGTAATAATCCCTTGGAAGGAAATCTGCAGAAAGGAAATTAAATTGTACTATATGATCGTGTGGATAACTCTTGCAAGGATTACGTGAGTATCTTGAGTCATTCTTATCTCTTCAAGTGAAAGAAGATTCGTTTAATTATTGTGGAGTTAAATTTGATTGAGATGGTTAGATAAGGATTCAAGCATATTTACTGCAAATATAATGGTACATCCAATCCTAGAAGTTAAAGATAGAAGCAAAGTTTGTTTGGGATATGATTTGGCTGGGATTATCAGATTATGTTTTGAAAGGGGTTATACGGTACTATATAAGTGAAGAAGATCTGATGTGAATTTCTTTTGCATGAATATTTATCCCCAACAAATATGAGTTTACACGAAGATTCAATAGAGATGAAGTAATCTTGCCATACATTTGAAGTGGATTTGGTATATCTACAGTTTAAAATAATTGCTCAAGAAATAAAATTGGATGGCCTGCATGGAGCGGGTAATCTTACGCTGTCATCAGGCTTATACTGGGCCAAAGTTGTATAAAAAATAATGTTGCTATTTCTCCGCTTCAAGCCATTTTCAGTGAACAAATAATTAAATTTTATTGCCTAATAAATATAAATGCAAAAGAATATATATAAATATTGATTAAATATTTATTTATTAAGGAATTTAGATAAATTAATTCCTAAAATAAATGAATAAATAATTAATAATCAATATAATTATTTAGGCCCAAATCCAAGTCAAATGGACTCAATTCAAGTCAAGTGGGTCTAACTCAAGTCAAAAAGTCCAACAAATCAAATCTAGCAGGCCTAATTAAATTAAATAGACCAAAGTTAAATCCTACAGGCTTCATTAAATTAAATATGTCCGTATCCAGTCCAGGAGACTTAATTAAAGGAGAAAAGTCAATGTATCTTTTCAAGGAGACAAGTGATTATTTTCTCTACCTATAAATAAGGACCTTCAGTCTTCATTCCATTCATCTTGAAAATAAATAAGGACCTTCAGTCCTCATTCCATTCATCTTGAAAATCCTGAAAACCCGGAGAGCTCTGAAGAAACTCGAAATCTCTACGAAGATCAAATTACTCTTCAAAGATCAATCTAGAAAAGGCATTCAATCTGAGATTAAGGTGCGGAGCCCATTCAATCTGAGATTAAGGTGCGGAGCCCTTCAGATTCAACGTTTCTTCAAATCAAGTTCATCCAACGATATTCGTGAAATCAACGGTGTTCTACCAAATTGAACGGCGTTCTTCGTGATAAATCTTCAAGTCAACGTTTGATCCGAATAAAGGCTCGACACCTCCAGATAAATGTTTTCAAGCTTCAAGTCCCAAACCCGAGCTCGGACAAGCTTCATCCGAAGATCCGGCTCCGAAAGTTGAAAGAGTCAAGAAGTCAACTCAAGAGAGGAATCAGAGGATAGTTAAAAACTGTTCACTCAAATTCTCAAGTTCAATCCATCTTGGATTTTTTTTTGTAATTTCTTTTGTGTTTATTATTTTAATAAATACAAAATTTTGTTGTTATAGATAAGCGGACGGAGGGAGTAACATTTATCAATCATTAAAAAAAATGAAAAAAAAAAAGAAAGAAAGAGGAGGTATCCTCCCTACTGAGGTTAACCTCTTCCTAGCTTCTTGCCTTCTGCAGGATCTCTTACCTACCCCCGGGCTTCCACGCTACGAGTTATGTCTGTGCTTTGGGTTTGTCGACTTATTTTGGGCCTCCTTCTATTTGGGCCTTCTCAATTTATTGGTATTGTAGTTGGGCTTTGTATATTTGGGCTGTCGATCTAAACTCCCATAACATGTAACATACATGGGTTGTCTAATAAAGAAAATTAGATGATCCAGTTTAGTAGATGTGTTTAGCAAACACATTAGATTTCTTTTCAATCTAATTATATAATATTTGGAGTTTAGGCAACTCTTTACCTCTCTCATTTATATTTAAATAAAAAGGGAATTTTTTACTGATAAAAAAATTAAAACACTTAATCATTCAGTTTATGAAAAATAAATATCAAACGACGCCCAATAGTTCAACGTTTAAACTGTTTTAATAATAATTCATTAATATACTACCACATGGTCCACGTCAAATTTGATGCTTTTCAATATAATGACAATACTTTCTCGGCCTAATTACTTGTTTAAACTCGTAACTATAATTAACTTTTGTTCATCATTACAACTATTAATCATTAAAATATCACGTAAATGAAAACTGTGAGGGGATGGAATCAACTAATTAATGTGCCCTAATTAAGTTCTTAATTCCATGTGTTACTATAATACTAATACTAATCTGGGCAGTTCATGTGATCAATTGATATATATATATATATATATATATATATATATATATATATATATATATATATATATATATATATATATATATGACAACTCCATTGGAATCAGACAACAGCAAATCAAATTAATATTTCTGTGATATTAGCAAAATGGCGAGCAAGAAGCAGTTGTCCATCGCCATCCACCATTGATGGGTAAATAATATTATAACACATATACTACATTAATGTGTTTATTCAATTTTGTGATTTAATTTGAACATTAATATTAATTACTGATTAATTAATTACATTATATTATTGTGATATTTAACTCGCTTCGTACAGTTCAGAGCTGCAATCAAAACCCACCACCACCCCCTCGGCGGCGACTCCAGCCGTCGCCGCCGCGGGCGGGCTGAAGACGAGCGTCCACGTGACAGCTCTAGACGGCATAGTGAACGTGAACTCCCTCTTCACGATGGCCATCTTCATCGGCTTCTCCCTCACCGTCCCGGAGGCGGCCACCGCCGCCTCGCGGGCGGAGTACCGCACCAGCGGCGAGACGGTGAGGCGGCTGATCGTATTCGAAGTGATGTCGTTTAGTTTCTTTCTATTCTCCTCTCTGATAGCTCAAACCCTGAAGCTGGCCATCAACCTGCTCAACAACATGGATCCCAACGACCCGCACAAAGCGGATATCGACCCGAATTACTTGAGATTCTGGCTGTTCGGGTCAGCCGTCGGGTCGGTTCTGGGTTGCTCGTTCCTGATGCTTTCAATTGTGGATTTTATTCAGGTGAAGTTGGGGGCGCTGTCTTGCGGCGGCAAGCCGGTGTTTGCGGTGGTGATTCTGGCGGTGTTCGTCGGATCAGCACTAAGAATGCTAAACATCAGAATTAATCACCCCATAATTAATTTTAGTTGCACCTAATTGTGTTTTCATTTCTTAAATAATTACGTAAGATTCAAATAATATGACTAAGTTGCTACATAATTGACGGTTTATGTACCAACTTCTGTTCGTGATTATATACTCTCTGTTGTAATGTTTTTAAGGCAAGAACTTGCAATGATTTAATTGTGAATTTTCTATGTCATTTTCATACGTCATCTATCACGCGTTAATTATATGATTTCATCGGAATGCCCCCAAGGATTTAAGCTATCTTTTTAGTATAATTTCCCTCTCTCTCCAATGTATCATTCATCCAACTGTGTGGTATAGGAGATGATGTATCAAAATGACACCGAAAATTCAAATCGAATGGGAATGATTATAAGTTTTGTTAATTCTATTAAAATTACACTATTTTTATTTATCTGACATAACTATCTGCAGAACGATTGTGTGAGACGATGAATAAAAAAATTTAGTTGGGTTTAAAATAACGCTGCACAACACGATTTTATTTTTATTAGTAAAATTAATTGAGTTATATCTTAGATCAATTGGCTCTTGGTTGGTTTTTGAGGTTGATTCTATTGGTTGTATGACAATCTAAGTTTTACATTGGTTAGAAGTGGGGATAGCGATAAGTTTATAAGTGCATATAAACTCAACTGTTGTGCATAGACCATGCATGCACAAGCTTGCATGGCACAGTTCAGCAAATACACACATGGAGGATGGTGATTGAGAAGCAATAAGTATGTTCAACGGTTGTGATAATCTATTGGCAAGAGGAAAGAACCATTGGATCAATTCTTGAGAAAAGGAAGTTTTGCAGCACATGGGGTGGAGAATCCATTCGGTTGAGCAGTTAGTTTTGTTGCATAACAACCAATCCAGCTGGTGAATCACATGGAACAGTTGAGAGCAAGTATAAGGGGCATTAGCAACGTATTGATGACTGATGAGGCATTCTATTCCATTAGTTCATCTCTCTCAAGAATTAGGGTTCTTAGAAGTTTAGCTCATCATCTTCTTTGAGTTTTGTAACTGATTCATCTTCATAGTGATTTTACTTCTCCTTAAAGTGGATGTAGATCTTTAAGATCGAACCAATATACATCCTTGTGTTCTTATTCGTTTTGATTTTAGTTTCAATTGATTCAATACGTGAGAGAGTGTGAGGAAGATAGAGTGTGCAAGTGTGATCAAATAGTAGCTCAAACTTGCTTGCATTCATAAGAATTGGCCGTCTGTAGGAAACCAAGAAGAAGAAGAAGATTCAGCGGAGAAGAAGATCAAATGGTTACAACTAAGTTTGATATTGAAAAGTTTTCAGAGAAGGCAGACTTCAGTCTGTGGAGGATGAAGATGGAGGCCATCTTGGTTCAACAAGGATTATCAGATGCAATCAAACCACTCCCTGAAAATCAAGCTGCAGCAGTTGATGTTGTTGCCCTTGTAGCAGATCAAGAACAACAATCAAAGGCTAGAAGTACACTTATCTTGTGTCTTGGAGACAAAGTCCTGAGGGAAATTTCAAAGGAAGCTACAGCCAGAGGAGTATGGAAGAAATTGAAAGAGCTGTACATGGTTAAAAGTTTGGCCAATCAATTGTACATGAAGCAGAAACTATACTCCTTCAAGGTATCAGAAGATAAGTCAATCATTGGTCAATTAGATGAGTTTAATAAGATCATTGATGATCTAGAAAATATTGATGTGGCTCTGTCAACTGAAGATAAAGCTGTCATCCTCATGTCAGCCCTTCCAAAGTCCTTTGAAGGATTAAGAGATACACTCTTGTTTGCTAATGCTGAATCAATCTCTTTTGAGCAAGTCTTGTTAGCAGTCAAGGCAAAGGTGCTTCATAGGAATCCAGATCAACAAGCTATTGCAGAAGGTTTAGTAGCAAAAAAACAGAATCAGTGAAGCAAGAATAATAAGAGTAGCAATGCTGATAAGAGGAAGTCAGAAAAGAATCAGAGTGCTCCATCAGATGAGGAAGAAAACAAGAAGTGCTATCACTGCAATAAGTCTGGACATTTCAAGAAACAATGTTTCAAATGGAAAGCAATGGTGGCAAAGAAGATAGCTGAAAAAGGAGGAAATAAAAGGCCTCATGCAAATCAGGTAACAACTAATCAAGTTGGTTCAGATTCTGATTTCATTGAAGCCATGTCAGTTTATTCTAGTTCAATATCAGAAGAATGAGTTATGGATTCAGGATGCACATTTCATATGACTTCTAGAAAAGATTGGTTTACTGAATTAAGATCACAAGATGAAGGATCAGTCATGCTAGGTGATGATCACACCTGTAAGATTGAAGGAATAGGTTCTGTCAAACTTAAAATGTTTGATGGGAAAATCAGGTTGCTAACAAATGTCAGATATGTACCAAGTTTGAGAAGAAATCTAATATCTCTTGGAATGTTAGTTTCTCAAGGTTATGAGTGTCATTTAAAGGGATAAACACTTACTATCATAAAAGAAAAGTCAGTAGTTGTTAAAGGTTTTAAGAGGTTTGATCTGTACTTCTTAGATGGTTATGCAGTGACTGGACAAATTAATGTAACTAAGGATGATAGTAGTGTTAATATTTGACATGGAAGGCTTGGTCATATAAGTAAAAGAGGCTTGCAAGAACTTACAAGACAGAGGCTGCTTGAGATCAGTTCAACTTGCAAGTTAGATCAGTGTGAAGCTTGCATATTAGGCAAGTCAAAGAGGTTGAAATTTGGTGCAGCTGAACATAATACCAAAGCTAGGTTGGAATATATCCATTCTGATCTTTGGGGACCTTCCAAGACCTCAACAATAGGGGGTGGAAGATATTTCATATCATTCATTAATGACTATTCAAGAAAGGTACGGATAAGGGTATTAAAGACAAAGGATGAAGTATTACCAACTTTTAAAGTTTGGTTGATAGAAACAGAACTTCAGACTAGAAACAAGGTTAAATGTTTAAGGACAGATAATAAGCTTGAGTTTGTATCACAAGAATTCAACAAGTTTTGTCAAGAGAAGGGTATTAAAAGGCACAAAACAGTATCAGGGACTCCACAGCAGAATAGGGTGGCAGAAAGAATGAATCAGATAGTTCTTGCAAGAGTTAGGTGCATGATGAGTAGTGGAGGCTTCTCAAAAGGTTTTTGGGGTGAGTTAGTATCAACTGCAGCTTATTTGATCAACTTATCTCCATGCACAGCACTTAAGTTTAAACCACCTGAACAAGTATGAACTGGAAGGATACCAGATTATAGTCAGTTAATGGTGATAGGTTGCCAGGTGTATCCACATCAAAAGCAAGACAAGCTGGATCCAAGAGCTGTTAAGTGTGTGCTTATAGGCTACCCTAAAGAAGTAAAAGGTTACAAGCTATGGTGTTATGAAACTAACAAGTTCATTGTTAGTAGGGATGTAATATTTAATGAAGACAAAATGCCTTTATTTGAGAGATGTGCTGATAAGATCATTACTACAGATAAGTGTGAATTTGAGATGGAGCAAGATGGTAAAACAGTAGTGCAGCATAATCAGGAACAGAGAAATAATGATGTGCATGAGGAAGATGTTGCAGAGGAGAGAGCTGAATCATCTGGTTCCAGTGAAAGAAGGACTCTAAGCAGCTATCAACTAGTTAGAGATAGGCTGAGAAGGCAAATCAGAACACCTATCACATATATAGAGGCTGACATTGTATCATATGCCCTCTATGTAGCATCAGACATTGATATCTATGAGCCAAGAACATATTCAGATGCAATATCAGGAAAGGAAAGTATGAAGTGACTAGATGCTATGGAAGAAGAGCTGCAATCATTAAAAAGGAATAACACTTGGATGATTGTTGACAAGCCTGCAAATCAGAAGCTTGTAGGTTGTAAGTGGATATATAAGAAAAAACCAGTGACAAGTAAGGAATGAGGGATCAGGTATAAGACAAGGCTTGTAGCAAGAGATTTTTCACAGCAAGAAGGTATTGATTATAATGAAATCTTCTCACCAGTAGTAAAACATTGCTCAATAAGGATCTTGTTGTCATTGGTTACTCAATTGGATTTGGAATTACATCAGATGGATGTAACAACAACATTCTTACATGGAAATTTAGAAGAAAAGATCTACATGAAGATTCCTGAAGGTGTTAGTTTGAAAGGTGCAAACTTAAAGGCTTGCATGCTACTTAAATCATTGTATGGACTCAAGAAAAGCCCAAGACAGTGGTACCTCAGGTTTGATGATTACATTACATCAAGTGATTTTTTCAGGAGCATGTATGATAGTTGTGTGTACATAAGATGTAAGGATGGATGTTACACTTATATGCTGCTTTATGTGGATGATATATTGATAGCATGCAAGGATATGGAAGGAATTGATATAGTAAAGGACACTTTGAGGAAGAAGTTTGACATGAAAGATCTAGGTGAAGTAAGAATGATACTGGGCATGCAAATTGAAAGGGACAGATCAGCTGGTCAGCTAAGATTGTTTCAAGAGTCATACTTGGATAAGGTTCTCAAGAGGTATAATATGAATCTCTGTAAGGATGTTTCAATACCTGTTAAGTAGGGATTGAATATGTCATCACTTCAAGGTCCTCAAACAGATAAGAAAAAGGCAGAAATGAGCAACATACCATATGCAAGTGCTGTTGGTAGTTTGATGTATGCAATGGTATGTTGCAGGCCAGATTTGGCTTATGTTATGAGTATGATCAGTAGGTTTATGAGAAACCCTGGTCTTGTACATTGGGATGCAGTAAAGTAGGCACTTAGATACATCAAAGGTGCTATATCAGTTGGATTGAAATTTCAGAAACAAGGTACTTAGGACAGAGCTGTTGTTGGCTATGTGGATGCTGATTATGCAGCTAATCTTGATACAAGGAAGTCAATAACAGGCTATGTGTTCAATTTGTTTGGTACATCAATAAGTTGGAAGGCTACACATCAACATATAGTAGCACTCTCAACCACTGAAGCTGAGTTTGTTGCTCTCACAGAAGCAATCAAGGAGGGTGTTTGGTTGATTGGAATATTGAAAGAGTTTGGTGTTCAGCAAGATGCTATTGAAGTATATTGTGACAACCAAAGTGTTGTACATCTCTCAAAACACCAAGTGTATCATGAGAGGACTAAACATATTGATGTGAGACTTTACTTCATAAGAGAGGAAATATGAATTGTGTAAGAGTCTTATTGGTCTTCACTAAAAGGGAGGAAAGAAGGTGTGTTGCAGCCTATAATTACAGTAAGGTGGAGAAGGTTTATGATCTATGGTGATGCATGGTCTAAGGTGGAGATTTGTTGTTTATAGACTATGCATGCACAAGCTTGCATGGCACAGTTCAGCAAATAAACACGTGGAGGATAGTGATTGAGAAGCAATAAGTATGTTCAACGGTTGTGATCATCTATTGGCAAGAGGAAAGAACCATTGGATCAATTCTTGAGAAAAGGAAGTTTTGCAGCACATGGGGTGGAGAACCCATTCCGTTGAGCAGTTAGTTTTGTTACATAACAACCAATCCAGCTGGTGAATCACATGGAACAGCTGAGAGCAAGTATAAGGGGCATCAACAACATATTGATAGGCATTCTATTCCATCAGTTCATCTCTCTCAAGAATTAGGATTCTTAGAAGTTTAGCTTATCATCTTCTTTGAGTTTTGTAACTGATTCATCTTCATAGTGATTTTACTTCTCCTTAAAGTGATGTTGATCCTTAAGATCGAACCACTATACATCCTTGTGTTCTTATTCGTTTTGATTTCATTTTCAATTGATTCAATACGTGAGAGAGTGTGAGGAAGATAGAGTGTGCAAGTGTGATCAAAGAGTAGCTCAAACTTGCTTGCATTCGTAAGCCCAACATATTCAACTATCATTCACAAAGTTTTGAAGAACCTACATGAAAATCCATCCTATTTGGAAAAATGGTGATTGGTGGAGAATTTCACAAAATTGATTTATTTACTAAACAATCTGTGATTAAGTACATAAAAAAGGAAAAAATGTGTTAGATCATGATGTTGTTAATTTAGATTCTCTTGAGATGCTTTTTTTTTAGTTTATACTTATATTTCTTTTTAAAATATTATGAAAACACCGATAACTGATTAATTGATTTATTTATGAAATCTTCTCAGTTAAAAAGAAATTGTGTTGCATTAGGTTTTGTTTGTTTACGGTTTTGAGTTTTCAAAATCAATTTTGGTCCTCTTCAAATCCATTTTCAGTTTTAAGGATTTGTAAATTTTCAAAAATGGTGCTTCGGTGTTCGAAATTAGTTCTTTTAGTCTACTTTTGATCCCTTTTAGTCCACTTTTGGTCCTTTCCCGCCAGAATCTAGCTATTTTCCGGCGACAATTAGTAAATTCTGGCGAGAAAATGAACAAAAGTGGATTAAGAGGACTAATTTTGAACACATGAGGACTAATTTTGAGAATTTACCAATCCTTAGGACTAAAAATGGATTTGGCATGTCCTAAAGGACCAAAATTTATATTTTCCAAACAAACACATAATCAATGCTCTTTCTTTTTTTTTTCACTTCTTCTTTAATATTTTTTTCTCACATTTAATATTCTCTTACACTGTTATCACTTCTCACCCACCTTCCATAAAATTAAACTATCCTACCAAAAACTTTAATTAAATATTCGTTATTCATAATTTTCAAAACGTATACATAGATTTGCTGATATTTTACGAATGTTGATGCTTTTATTTCATACGATGCTTGGTATATACTACGTCAGTTCCATTTCAATCGTATACATTTGTTTTTTCACGTAAATTTAGTAATATATTATTTTAATGTATAATGAATAGCTGTATAATTAGTATTGTGTTTGAGCCCGATTATATAAATATATTAATTATTTTGTGTGTATTTATTTTAAAAAAATAAAAATGTATACTTTTTATTGAAACAGACCAAAATGTAAAAACATATACATATAGCAATTTGCATATATTGTAACAGGATGGGGGAGTATACGAGAAAGTAATATACTGTACAAAGTAATTTCTACATCTACAACTCATCTTCACATTTTCAATTTTCAATTATCCACAACACTTCTCAACATTCTATTAAAGGAAATAATTAACATCAAACTCAACTCTTTTCTTAATTTGTTATCACTACCTTACACACAATATGAAATCACCTATTCCAAATTACACATACAACATAATTTAGCATTTATATATTATCAAAAATAAGTGAATAAACAATTTTTCCTAGTATATGTGAAAATTAAAGTGTAAAAATGAGTTGAGAATTAAGTGAATATTAAATTTATTAATTAGGTCAAAAACCAATTACTCGAAGAGTATATCCATAGAATTGGTATGCGCAACCTCACTCAATGTTGCAGTCCAGTAAACTCCAGCAGCATTTTAGCCCATTTCAGTATGGGTCAGCCCAATTACCATTTCTTTCACGGAGTGGCCCACAGAAATTCAAGCCCTTCTTCAATGTACAGGCCATAAACTAGCACCTTCTTATATATATAAAAAAGTTAATTGAAAAAAAAATCACGAACTGTACTCCTATCGCAAATTAATCCTCACTTTTGAGAAATTACAAAAAAACCACCACCTTTAAATATTGTTATAAAATAAACTCAGTTTTTTACTAAAGTAGAGTTTTTTTTTTGGATTTTTTTGTAACAATAATTAAAGGTGGTGTTTTTTTTTTTGCAATTTCTCAAAAGTGAGAATTAATTTGTAATAGGAATAAGATTTGTGATTTTTTTTGCAATTAATCATATATAAAACAAAATACATTTCTATAAATAAAAATTTTAAAGTATAAGATGATAAAATATAATGAGTTTGTTATTTATTACTTTATAAATTTGTGAGGCGGCGCAATATGATTGATTTGACGATTCTGAGGAGGTTGCAAGTTCAAAGCTATATAAATGTATTTTTTTAAATTCTTTATTTATCTATCGATAAATTTTAGGCGGGTTAACAGAAATAATTTTAAAGTGGGTTGAGTTGATATTTTAATCATATAAGAAAATAATATATGGACATATCTTTTTAGGCTTAGGCTGATATTTTAATTAAATTAAAGAATAAAATAATATTGCATGACCCGTTTTCTTTTATATTAATCTAAATTTAATGGTGCATATTTATTTGTTTGAACCATCAAATATATCTTATATTACAATGTGGTAAATTGTAGTTCACTCTTATTTTTAAATTTATACTGTCATTTTCATATTAATCAACATATTTAATAAGTTTTATAATACTAATAATTATAATTTCAAAGTTTGATTCTTGCTAATAATAACAAATTAATATTACTAAATGATCAGATATATATAAAATAAATAAATTATTTTCCATATGTAAGACGTTCCAAAAATACAAACAAGTTTGTATATAAATGAATATATGAGTATCAAACTAGGAGCTATCTATGAATAATGAAGTGTTTGATCAATTTCTATCACCCTTTAATTTTTTATTTTTTTTATTTTTTTGTATTGTCTCATTTTCGGAATCAGTACTATTTCTTTCTTTAATTTTTTTTAAGTTATGGAATAATTTCTTGCCTTGGTGCTTAATAATTAAAATGAAATCATCTTTTATTTATATATGAGTTGATATTAGGTGCATTTGGTGCAAGGGTGCACCCATATGTGTATAACTTTTTATTCTATTTTGTATAGTACATGTTATTCTATTTTGTATACGTATTTTTTTTACACTAAGTTTTTCATTAAAAAACTAGCATCCATGTGTATAACTTTTTATTCAATAGTGTATATACTCCATATTTTTTAATAGGAGTAATTGTATATTTTTTTACACTCAATTTTTCATTAAAAAAACTAACAATTAAATTATATACATTTTTGTTCATAATTGTATATATTTTTATTTATATTTATATATATTTTTTAAAAATGGATGTACAATTTAATTAGGTTTTATACACTCTTGCATATTTATTTTATATTTTTAAAAGACATAACCTACCTAATATTTATCATTGCACTTTTTCATGTAATATTCGAGTAATATATTGCTTTTTTAGACTCTTTACAACTCCCCTTGTGTATAGTGGGCCTAGTTGTGTATAGTGGGCCTAGTTGCAGCTTGAGATACATCATCTTAGATGGTGAATACACATATTTTTAATTAAATTTGAAAACATTGTACACAGTTCTTTCTACTTTCATAATTATCTCATACAAAATAGGACATCCCAACAAGTGTGTTCGTGGTACAAAAGAAAATAACATTTTAAAAGTAAATTTAATAATTTAAAATATTATAATAATGTTTTCTGAACAGTGAAATATGTTTAACCGTGATGATTTTCCATTTTTTGTATCTTAATTTTTGAAGAAAAAAATGAACGCAAAAGTAATAAAATGAACAAACAGTTATAGTTTTCAATTTTGAGTTCCATAAAACTGCCTAACAATATGTTAAAGGTGGCAAATTAATAATAACACAATTACACAAATAATGGATTACATTTATTTTTTTTAATTTATGAAAAGTGATATATTCTATTTCTACATAATAAATCTATTAAAGTAAAATAATATGCATCCAATAAATTATCCTGTGCTGACACAATACAACAATAGTAATCACCTGTGCACCCAAAACTGACAATAGTAATCACCTCTGTTCTTCATTAAACAAGCTCTAAAGAATGTTGTTTATAAATGTTCAAAGTAGATTTCACTATAATAATTGAAAAAAGCCCACATGATATCCAATCTAAGTAGGACCAGGTTGAAACAGCATGAGTATGAATGATGAACCAACAGCAGTGTTGTTGATTCTTCTGGGATCCAAAACTTTACACTCAATTAATAATTATTATTAAAAACAGTAATCATTCACAACAGAATATCTTGTTCTCCTCAACTCCCAACAATCTATACAATTCAATGATTTTCCAAAACATTTTTCTATTGATGAGCAATACCATCCTTCTAAAATCTACACAACAGTGTCCAATTATACATAACATGGATTAGTTTCTGCAACTTATCACCCAGAAGAAGCAACAGACAACAAGAAAACCAACCAGAAATTCATCCAACATCTGCTTCCAGATGCTTCTAATTTTAAATTTTGCTTATGGAAACAAAATGACTGCCCCTCCAAGAAGTTATCAAGTGTTGAATAAAGAATATCAATATCAGTGCTTTAAACTATCAACAATCCCAAAATGGTCTACCTCAACTGGAATGCCATTGAAACATTAACATATTCGTAATCAATGGCCCTCCAGTTATTTTCCTTATTCTTTTCGTTTTCCTGTCTATGTATTTTAGAAGTTCAACCTATTGTTCACACTCGTTTTCCTAAGGATGCGATACAAAGAAAAGCCACAGATAGACTACATTGTATTGTATGTATGCTAAATTTTCTATGAACTGTTGCCAATATGTTTATCTACTCTTACCTTCTCCTCGAAGTGAAAAACTGATGAATTCACTGTAGTCAAGGTAAACCAGAAATCAGTGAGCTATTGATCCATCAAAAATTCAAAATACAACATAGCAAACAGTTGGGCGAAAAGAAATCTTTATTGCTTATTTCTTCAAAATGAGAAGTATGTATAACTCATCAATCTAACATCTTATACTACAAAAAGAGAATCAATTGAACAGTTGCATTTAAGCCCGTATGGATAAACAATATAACGTAGTAACAAACTGTGGCAAATAGATCACCTGATTTCTCAAACCTCATGTGTTCCCACATGGTCATCTCCCTGCCTTCTTCATGCAGATGGTTTCTGGTTTTGCCGCAGAATTGCTCAACACCTCCAAATGAATTTACACAAATTGAATCAAGAATGGGAGGCGGCATGACTACTTTGAAGACTCAGCTCTACACAATGCAATCACAACCACGCACACGAGAACGAAGAAATATGATCTCTACACCGGACTCTCTGAAGACCTGTACATACGAGTACTGAAAATTTATAACGTGATAGAGCTTTTTTGCACCATCGTGGTTCCCTGTAAAGTCCACAATGCTGTTCTTGCAACATTATCCTGATCAAACACGTGCCGGAGCTTCCCAGACCGAATCTGATGGAAAAATGGATACTAATTAGCTCCTCTTTTCACACTTGATTAAAAATATCAAACTAAAACAATATGGAATTGCAGTAACAAATTGAAACCACTTCAAGAACATCAAATAAAATACTCCATCAATCAGAGCAGTTTTATAAACCAATCTACCTCTATTTAAAATTGTGATCAAGAAACGATTAAGGATTGGTTTAAGCACGAATTCATATTAGATAAATACATGGTATAGCAAAACTTGGGCAGATTACCCAAAATAAAATCATTTTCGACTGAAATACTATATATAGTAGCAGAAGATCCAAGCTTTTAGCATGTTATGCAAAAAGTGGCCCGACGAATAACTGAATCATCTAAATCTCATTGTTTAGCTCACTTATTCTAACATTTGCAAATTGCAACCACAGTTGATCCCCACTAAACTTCAGGCGATCATCTCGTACCTCACATCTAATGCTCAAAAAGCAAAAGTTTCAAGAATCAAAATAATAAAAAATACCACAAGTTCACTGAGACAACCAGTTTGAATCAAGAGAAGGGCTTTAGAGAGACAATCTTTAAGAAGAATATAGTACCTTAGAAACAATCTCCACAGCTTGATTTCCAATCCGAAGATCCGGGTGGTCCGAAACAGCCAAACAATCCCTCGGCGTTTCGAAAGAGGAGAGAGAAAATTGCTTGGAAACGACGCCGACATCGAAGTAGATCAACCTCGAGCTAGGAATATCGACGCGGATTTCAATCACCGGAAACCAGAGAAACAGATCCTGAGCGGAAATGCCGGAGAGTTTATCGATCTGGCCGTAACGGAGAATACCTGAAACATTCATATCGTAGTGCAATTCGTTCTCGAACTTAGCATTACAAGCTCGATCCAGGTGCACCTCGAATTTGCCGGAATTATCCAAGCTGAAGTTCTTGACACCTTTGGGGAGCAAGCCCATGGGAAGGCCGTGAAACTTGAGAACGTCGTATATGGATGCGTCACTGGAAGCTGCCATTGACGAGAGGAGTGGGAAGATGACGAGAGCGTATAGAGGGAAGAGGAAGCGGTGCAGAGATTGCATTTTGATTGGGTGATGATGGGCTACAACATGGAAGAAATTGGGGGTTTAGGGTTTAAGGGAGATGGAAAAAGGAGGTCAGGTGGGAATGGTGGAGAAGAAGAGGAGGAGAAGTGCCAGCAAGAATACAGGGAGGATTAGGAGAATGATCAATTAATGGTGGTGAAGATGGACCCCACTTTTCCAGTTTTAATCTTCTGATTCATGGTCTATGGACTATGCACCTCCTTGATAATAAATTTTTGTTTTAGTCCTTTAAATTCGTCTATTTTTGAAATTAGTAGTATACTAGTATTTACTATGTCACCCCGCTAAACAATAACTTGCACAGTAAATATAAATATAGAGTTTAAAAAAAATTATTATTTTAATTAATTTTATTGATTCTTGAAAGATAAATTAGTATTTTTATGTAATAAATAAATTATAAAATATGTTATGTGGGTTAGGTGTGAGTGATAATCTTGTAATTAAAATGTATTTTTAAGGTTATAAATAAATTGATATGATGTTTCCATTTTTGAGTGGTGCAAATTATTGTGGGACGAACAAAAACAAAAATGTGAAATTTATTTTGGGACGGAGGGAATATACATTTTCGAATTTTGAAACTGAACAATTAACTTTTTTAAAAATCGACAATTTAATTTATTTACTGGTTGGAGGAAATATCCTAAATGATAATGACATGTAACACCTTTTTTTTAAAATTAATTCATAATATTCCAAAATTTTGAAATTCATAACTTTTAAAATTCAATCAAATAGTACTGAAATAGTCAAAATATGCCCTCACCACCTACAAAATTTTATCAACCTGCCACACAACTGATTCATCTCGTAATGATTTACTCTAAAAATAACTTATATATATTATTATGACTCGTATATTACCTATTCCATACGAAGTTTATAACTCAATTCGATCTACCAATAATCCACCACATATAAATCAATAATAATTATATTTTCATAAATTATGGATTGTCCAAATTTTATTTTAGGATTATATTTAAAAATAATAATAATCATATAAAAAATAAAAATATATTTGACACGTTGGCAACTTGCTATGCTTTATTAAAATTTATCCAATAGTCGCATATAACTTGTCCAATAAATATAATACCTTATCAAACCTAATAAATTTTAACCCAACAAATAATGAATCGTGGTTGGTTAATATTGGTTAACTCTACCCACTTTTACAGCTCTAATTGGTATAATCAAAGATATACTTGAAATTTATTTTATTAATTTTCTATTGTGGTTTCAATAATATATAAAAATTTTATAATAAAAATATATAATTATAAATTGGATAAAAAGAAAAATCACATAAAACATTTAAGAAAATATTTTAAAGCCCAAAATTTCAAATAAATTTACTACAATCTTTAAAAAATTCCAACGAAATATTCCTTTAAGAAACCCTAGCTAATTCATTTTTTATTAATTCGAAATCCCATAAAGATGTCATATGCTATTCAATTTTCATTACAAAAGTTATATTCACGTTAAATTATTATAAAGTGATGCTCATTTGTGAATCACTTAGATGAATGTCAATCCACGTAAGTTTTTTAAGATTGTAAATCATGATGAATAAATTTTAATAATGCTAAAAATTCTATTAATGAAAAGAGAGTGACATAATTTTAATGTTCAAAAGCACTTTTATAAATAAGGTCGAATATGGTAAAATTTAGAAAATAAGTAAAGAAACGTCATTTACGTAACCAGTAGGGTAACTTATCAATTGAACAATTATTTTAAATTTTGAAGTTAATGAATCATTTTCAAAATTTAAATATAATTTGGACTAATTTAAAAGGTGACAAATTTAAGGGCTAAATATTTATTTTTTTTATTACATCAGAAGTGTCACATAGCATTACTTGTTGAATGTTGGGTGATCTGCTCTATCCAATAAATGGAATAAATTGTCGAATTTTAGAAAGTTAATGGATCAATTTCAAAACTTAAAAATGTATAGATTAACTTTAAAATTAAATAAACTTTTGAGAATGTATGGATTAATTTCAAAATTAAATAAACTTAATGGAAAAAAGAATAATTATCCCCAAAATTAAATACGAATTCACTGAATTTAAAAAAAAAACAGTTAATACGAATTCAATTATGATTATTGATTTTTTAAAACATAATTATTGCTCTTTCTCAATTAATTTACGTCTAACTACATCGGTTTTTATTTTTCATATGTATGGACGTTAATAATTTTTTGAACAAACTTGTGAAATTTTGGAAAGTACATTCAAATTTTAATTTTTAAAATATAAAATATTGCTCTTTATTATTATAAATAAAATACTCCATTACGTTATTCTAGCAAATATTAATATGTTATCGTTACATCATACATGGACTATTCATCTGTATTTGCGTTTTTATATAAACCCTGACAAAAAGTGTCATAACCTGATTTGCACAATAGCAGTTCTCTTACATTTTCTAATAACAAATTGATTGCTTATTTTTTTTTAGGAGAGTACTAGTTGCATGTAATAAAATTTAACAAAATTTAATTTAAAAGATGTAATAATAGTCGTCCACAAGGACAAATACTTCTGACGAATGGAGAGTAAAACGGTTCTAATACATTTAACTACATCGCACTCGTGCACTTAATAAACTACTAAATAAAATAAAATATTTAAAAATAAATACAATAATTACCCCTACATCCTAATTTTTATCTTATTAACACAATAACCCTACATTTAATTATGCATATAACTTATAACAGATTCAAGTCAATATAAAGTAATTCTTAATTACTCAAAATTTAAAAACAAACGGTTGCTACTCACGAAATTTCCATATCTATCTCACCAATATAATATAGATTTTAAAATAAGCAAGTAAATTCCTAAAACACCCTCATGTTTAGTAGATTTTGGTATGGTACACTTGCAATAGCAAGTCAACATCCGGTAGATCGATTCCGATTTATTGTGTTATTCGGGAATAACATTATTTGTATAAAACAGTTGAATAAATAATAAGCAGAAAAAAGAAAAAATTATACTCTTTAAATAAAAGTATAAATCCTAAATCCTAAGAGTAATACTTGAATTTCCTTTAATTGTTATATAGTAGGAGTATTAATTATGTACTCCGTAATGAGCTATAAGAAAATGATGTATAAAAATAATAGAAGAGATGCGCTTAACATCTCCCACTATTAATTTTTATAAGTTTGAATTTCATATTTATGTTTGCAAGCTAAATGTATTTTTTATATTATCAAATTAAAGTCATTTTTGTATGATTTGACATATTTGAGAAATAGTCATAGAATAATCACTTTAAATAATTAGATTAAATTTGAGAAGCGAAAGATTGAGCTTTATAATTATTTCTCACTCTAGAAACTCTGACCAAAATCATTTAATCAGCCAGCACTATTCATTTCTAATTTATATCAAATGCGATCCAGTTTTTACTTGAAAAAAAATCATAAGTTACAAACACTACAAAAATGTTCATTTTTTGTGAGGGTTTTGGTGATATGATCAATTTTGTGAAGACCTTTTTTATAATATTTCCATAACTGTCGTAAAATAGATGGTCACAAATTACATGTAATTAATGGGACCGTAACAATTGTAACAATTTTTCTAATGACAGATAAAAGTGTCGCAAATTGAAAAAAAATAATTTATAAAAATACAGGAAATTAATATAAGTGGCGGTTTAAGTGACGTCATACATTTTGAAACAAAAACAAATGATGCGTCAAATAATTATAATTAAACATTTATTTTAAAATTTTTCATTATTTAATATTGTCTTAATACATTTTTTACATACATATATAGTATAATTATTGTTTTATGCTCTATTAAAACAATATAATTATAAAAAATCTTATCTATTTTTTTTTATAATAAACATGAAAACATAAGTTATATGTGATTCTATATGTACTCCCTCCGTCCCATTTCTGATTACGCACTTTCCATTTTGAGTTGTCCCACAAAAATTTGCACATTTCTTAAAAAAATAAAAAGTCAAACACAATCACTCTTCTCATGCTCTTTATTTACAAAAAAACCGTATTTACCTAACACACATAATATACTTTATCATTTATTTATTACAAAAAAAATACCATAATACTCCTAAAAGTTACAATACTATTTATTGACTCAAGCAAACTTTTATGGGATGGAGGGAGTATAATTTTTAAATTCATATTTAAAAAATACGTAATGAATAATAAATATACGTGTATTATTTATTTTAATTATTTTAATAGAGTTTTATTTGAAGGACCCCAATGATATTAACTCGTTTAGTGCCCTTTAATGCTAGAGTTGACAAAATGAATTTATAACTAACTTATTACTGCATTTATTCTCCAAAACCAAAACCTCGTTGTATCTCAAAAGCCTCTCTCTGCATTATCGATATCAATCTCCAAGGACCAAGGTTATATACTGAATTAACCCCATACCAATCATATTAAATAATATTATTTTAGTTTTAAATTTAAATAATCAGTGGTAGCACATATAATATAATTATCATAAACACCCTTGTAAACCCGATTTGTATGTGAATTCAGGTCTTTTCTTACTCTAAATCATGTGGTCCCTCTTTCAATCATATATACTCTATGTATTGCTAAATAGGCAAAAACTTGTGTGCCCTCAGGGGCACATCATGCGCCTTTACAATTTAGTATTAAATGGTAATACTAAATTGTAAAAACGCACGGTGTGCCCCTAGGGGCACAAGAGCCCAACTCAAAGGTTTAAATTAAAGAAGAACCATATAGTTTACATTGTAAAGTCGATTTACAAGAGATTAACTCTTGTATTATTATGGTATGCGGTGTGATACTTTTCGATGATTTAATAAATAAAATTATCGACTAAAATTATGATTTTCTTTATTACTACAATGTTATACTTTATATAAGTATTATAGTGAAAATATATTTATGTATGTATTGATGTTCTCCATATTATTATTGGTGGGGTGGGGGGGGTGCTTATCTATGTGTGAAAATAAGAACAAAATATGTGATGTATAGAATAGTTAGATGTGAGTTGTAAAGTGTAGAGAATATGGGTTGATTTGCAATGACAAAAGGATCCAATGGAAGCAATTGAAAATGTTTTAGACTTTTATGGGAGTGGGGTAGGAGAAAATAAGAGGCCAAGAATCTAAACGTGTAGTTGTATCTATCATGTATGCATATTTGGAGAAAAGACATATGAAGAGGGCCATATGCCCTACTCTCATTCATAATTATCATTTTTGTTTTGGCATATAGTATTTCATTTGATTCTCCCATTATATATATCATGTTTTATTTAATTTCAAATTTATTTATATTTCTATATAGTCTCTCTCACTCATGGGATTATACAGATCGCAATGCATCATGGACCAATTGTACTAGTTGTTTTCTTGAAGTTTACACATATTTCATTGTAATTTAGTATAATATTATTAATATTGGTAGTATGGTTGGATATTAGGCATGGCAAGCAAGTGTGATTATGGGTTCTAACATGGGATTTGGACAAGTGGGGCCTACTTTGCTAGTGACTCAGATTAATTGGCTTGAATTTTGTCACCTCCCATGGATGCACATTTACTTGTATTTTGCATCTACATTTCTATCCATTATTATCACCAAATAGGTGATTACCCATGTTATGTCTTTGCTACATTTGGATCATTTTGACTAATCAAGAAATTTGTTCAATTACTTTTGAATAAATTTAGGGGCTAATGAATTATGGCTAGCTAGGCCACACCTTCTAATTTGGATATGAGGTTGAGGTTGAGGTTGAGGTTGAGGTTGATTTGAAAATTGGATTAATTGTTTTGTTGGGGCTGTGGTGTATACTTGATTTGCGGTGCCATATATATATATATATATATATATATATATATATATATATATATATATATATATATATATATATATATATATATATATATAAACCTTAAAAATAAATATTTGCATGAGTCAGCTTATATGTAATAAATCTTGTGAGATAGATAATGAAAAAGTGGTAATATTTTATTAGAAATAATATGTAATTAATAAAATAATAATTATTCTATAATCTACTTCATTAACAATTTAATGATAAATAAGGTTGATGAAAAAAAAAATTAGAACCTTCTTACAATTATTCCCTCTATCTCATTTAAACGTACGTGTTTTTTTTTAAATTACAAAGGAAGTATGTACGTTTTAATGGGACGGAGAGAGTATTATTTTATTCAATATATAAATAATTTTAATAATTCTAAATTAATTATTTATGATTTTAATTTTGAATTAATAATAAAATAATATATTTTAATTTTATCACAATCAATTTAACTGATATTAAAATTCACAAATTACATCATAATAAATATTAATATAAAAATAAAAATCTTTAATGGTATTATAAATTCTTATGAACTTAAGCAAGCACTTGATGAAGAACACTCAAGAACTCACACTCACTTAAATGTTTGATCACTCACGTTTCACTCACGAATCGATTGATGAACGAAAAATGAAACGAAAGAGATCAACTCGAAGATGTATAGTGGTTCGGCGTAAGCCTACATTCACTTTGAAGGAAAGATCACTCACTAAGATGATTACAATATACACTTAAGGAAGATGATGATGATCTTATGCATATACAAACCCTAATGTGCTTCTTAAACTTGTAAACTGATATGCAGCTTCTTATCACCCCTTTAACTGCCATCAATCATGCTTATATAACCATCAGCAAGCTAACTAATCTTGCTGCACTTTGAAACTCACGTGGGAAGCACCAGCTAGCTCAACAACCTAACTAACTAACCATCTAACTAACTTGATTCCCTTTCAATGCATGGTTGAGATGTAATCTGATCCGACGACTGCTCTTATTTATTCAGTTGGTACAACTGATCCTCATCAACACCAACATATCAATCATCATCTCCCACGTGTTACTGCTGCATGACACCTCACACACAAAATATGCAGGCAATAACACAGCAATACTCCACCTTAGACTGCATCAACACAAGCTTGTGATCTCCTCCACCTTGCGCTATTAAAGGCTGCAGCCACCTTCCTTTTCTTACTTAGTTCAACTGAATTAATTGATTATACAGCTCATACTTATGAACTGGTAAGGCTTTTGTGAACATATCTGCTGGATTCTCAGTAGTTTTGATCTTCTTGACACTAACTACTCTCTTGTCTATCATGTCCCTTATGAAATATAACCTCACATTAATGTGCTTGGTCATTTCATTGTATCCTTGATGCTTGGAGAGATGCACTGCACTCTGATTATCACAATGCACTTCAACTGAATCTTGCTCAATCCCAAACTCACTCAGTATACCTGTCAGCCATACTCCCTCTTTGATTGCTTCTGTGAGTGCAACAAATTCTGCCTCTGTAGTTGATAAAGTCACTATATATTGATGAGTTGCTTTCCAACTTACTGCAGTTCCAAACAAGTTGAATACATAACCAGTAAGTGACTTCCTAGTATCAAGATTTACTGCATAATCAGCATCAACATATCCAACTACCGCCTTATCCCATGTTGCCATTTTCTGAAACTTCAAGCCTGTTGTGATAGTACCTTTCACATACCTGAGAGTCCACTTTACTGAACTCCAATGTAGCAGACCTGGATTACTCATAAATCTACTAATCATGCTCATCACATAAGCTAAATCTGGCCTGCAACATACCGTTGCATACATCAAACTGCCAACAGCACTAGCACAGAGGATATTGTTCATTTCAACTTTCTCTTGATCTGTGTGAGGAGCTTGGAGTAATGACAGACTCACTCCTTACTTTGCTGGTGTTGTTACTGTTTTGCTGAGATTCATATTGTATCTTTTCAACACTTTGTCTAAGTATGATTCTTGGAACAATTTTAGCTCACCAGCTGACCTATTTCTCTCAATCTACATACCAAGAATCACATTTGCTTCTCCTAAATCCTTCATATCAAACTCCTGCTTAAGTATCTCCTTTACTTCATCTATACCAGCTTGATCCTTACAAGCTATAAGGATATCATCTACATACAAAAGTAAGTATATATAACACCCTTCCTTGAACCTAACATAAACACAACTGTCAGGTAAGCTCCTGCTGAATCCATTTGATGTATTGTAATCATCAAACTTCAAATACCACTGTCTTGGACTTTGCTTCAGACCATACAAAGATTTCAACAGTAAGCAAACCTTATTCTCAACCCCTTCAACACTTACACCATCAGGAATCTTCATGTAGATATCCTCTTCTAGATTTCCATGCAAGAATGTTGTAGTGACATCCATATGATGTAACTCAAGATCAAACTGAGTCACTAATGCCAGCAGAATTCTGATAGATCAATGCTTAACAACAGGTGAGAATATCTCATTATAATTAACACCTTCTTTATGTGAGAAACCTCTTGCTACAAGCCTTGCCTTGTACCTAACACCTCATTCTTTTCTTGTAACAGACTTCTTCTTGTAGATCCATTTACAGCTTACTAACTTCTTGTTCTTTGGTCTGTCAACAATCTGTCAAGTCTTGTTCTTATGTAATGATAACAACTCTTCTTCCATAGCAACTATCCACTTGTTATTATCATTTCCTGATATAGCTTCATCATATGTTCTTGGCTCATAATTTTATATATCAGATGTAACATACAGTGCATATGATACTATATCAGCTTCCATGTATCTTACTGGAGCTTTAATCTGTCTTCTTAACCTATCCCTTACAAGTTGATATGAACTTAAATCATACCTTGAGCTGGATGAGCTAGGAGAGCTATCTTCCTTATTCTGATTAGCACTGTTATTCTCTTCATTACATTGTTGTACTTGCTTCCTTGCTTGCTCCACCTGAAGCTCATCAAAGACTGTAGTAATAGATACTACAAATTTTCTTTCAACCAATGGCATCTTCTTTTCACTGAATGTGACATCTCTGCTAACAATAAACTTGTTAGCTTCATAACACCACAGTCTGTATCCTTTTACTTCTTTGGAGTATCCAACCATTACACATTTTACTGCTTGGTTCCAACTTATCTTGCTTCACATGAGAGTAAGCCTGACATCCTATTACTCTCAAATGATTGTAACTAGGAGCCTTTCCAGACCACACTTCTTCAGGTGGTTTGAATTTTAAAGCTGCTGATGGCATAGGTTGACCAGATAGGCTGCTGTAGTCACAAGTTCACCCCAAAACCCTTTTGTAAATCCTCCACTACTTAGCATACACCTTATTCTTAACAATGTCTGATTCATCCTTTCTGCAACACCATTTTGTTGTGGAGTTCCAGTTGTAGCTTGTGCCTCTTAATTCCATTTTCTCTGCAGAAAGCATTGAACTATTCTGAAACAAACTCAAGCCCATTATCTGATCTTAAACATTTCAGTTTCTTTCCTGTTTGATTCTCCACCTCAGCAAGTCATTCCTTAAATGCAATGAATGTTTGATCCTTTGTTTTAAGGATCTTAACCCATAGCTTCCTAGAGTAGTTATCTATGAAGGATATAAAATATCTTCCTCCTCCAATAGTTGGATTTCTTGATGGTCCCCATAGATCTGTATGAACATACTGAAGCTTCTCTGATGAAGTATGTTCTCCTGAACCAAATTTCAACCTCTTTGCCTTGCTTAGAATGCAATCTTCACATTGATCCATCTTATAGGTTGAACTTATATCTAGTAGCTTCTGTCTTGCTAGCTCTTGTAACCCTCTCTCACTTACATGAGCTAGTCTTCCATGCCATAAATGAACATCTTCTTGATCTTGAGAAGTGTTCAACTGTCCAGAAACAACTGATCCTTCAAGAAAGTAAAGATCAGAACTCTTAACTCCTTTCATTACAACTGACTTATCCTTTATGATGGTGAGTACACCTTTCTTCACATAATACTCACATCCTAAGGAGTCTAATATTCCTAATGATATCATGTTTCTTCTTAATCCTGGTACATATCTCACATTTGTGAGCAGCTTAATGGTACCATCAAACATTTTAAATTTGACAGAACCAATACCCTCAATCTTGATGGCTTGATCATTGCCTAACAAGACTGATCCCTCATGATATGGTTTTAAATCAGTAAATCAATCCTTAACTGATGTCATATGGAAAGTGCAACCTGAATCTAACACCCACTGATCTGACACTTGACCAGAAACAACAACCAAAGCTTCAATGTAATCTTTATCCTTGTTACCTTTATTTTCAGTTACCTGATTTGCATGGATTCTTTGATTTCCACATTTTTCAGCAATCTTCTTGGCCACCATTGCTTTCCACTTATGACATTGCTTCTTGAAATGACCAGGCTTGTTGCAGTGGAATCAGTTATTGTTTTCTTCATCTGCTGATGTACCTTGATTACTTCTTTCATGTTTCTTTTTATCAACACCAGCCTTCTTATCATTCTTGTTCCACTTGTTCTGTTTGTTGGCAACAAGACCTTCTCCAGTAACTGCATTATCTGATGTCTTATGGAGCACATTTGCTTTGATTGCTAGAATCACTTGCTCCAGGGAGATAGATTCAACATTCCCATACAACAATGTGTCTCTCAATCCTTCAAAGGATTTAGGAAGAGCTGACATCAATATGACAGTCGTATCTTCACTTGACAGTGCTACATCAATGTTCTCTAAATCATCAATGATCTTATTGAAATCATCTAGTTGGCTTAGAATGGACTTATCTTCTGATATTTTGAAGGAGTAGAGCTTCTGCTTTGTGTACAGTCGGTTTGCCAATGTCTTCACCATGTAGAGATCAGCAAGCTTCTTTCACATATCCCTTGCAGATGCTTCCTTTAAAACTTCCCTTAAAGCTTTATCACCTAAGCATAGAATGATTGCACTTCTAGCCTTTGATTGTTGATCTTGATCTGCAGCTAATACAACTGCATCCACAGCAGCTGCTTGATCTACTGGTAGTGGTTTGATGGCATCAGCCAGCCCTTGTTGGATCAGTATGGCCTCCATCTTCATCCTCCACAAACTGAAATCAACTTTCTCTGAAAACTTCTCCACATCACACTTGGTTGTAACCATGATTCTTCCCTTCTGATCTGATACTTGTGGCTGCTTCATCTTCTTCTCATAGACGGCGCCACTTCTTATGAACTTAAGCAAACACTTGATGAAGAACACTCAAGAACTCACACTCACTTAGATGTTTGATCACTCACGTTTCACCCATGAATCGATTGATGAACAAAAAATGAAATGAAAGAGATCAAAACGAAGATGTATAGTGGTTCGGCGTAAGCCTACATCCACTTTGAAGGAAAGATCATTCACTAAGATGTTTACAATATACACTTAAAGAAGATGATGATGATCTTATGCACATACACACCCTAATGTGCTTCTTAAACTTGTAAACTGATATGCAGCTTCTTATCACCCCTTTAACTGCCATCAATCATGCTTATATAACCATCAGCAAGCTAACTGATCTTGCTGCAGATTGAAACTCACGTGGGAAGCACCAGCTAGCTCAACAACCTAACTAACTAATCACCTAACTAATTTGATTCCCTTTCAATGCATGGTTGAGATGTAATCTGATCTGACGGCTGTTCTTCTTTATTCAGTTGGTACAGCTGATCCTTATCAACACCAACGTATCAATCATCATCTCCCACATGTTACTGCTGCATGACACCTCACACACAAAACATGCAGGCTACAACACAGCATAAATTATAACACATAAAAAAAGACATTAAAACACATAAAAAACTATGATCAATTAATGCATCTCAAAAGTTCAGCATCTTATTTTTTAAATTGAGCGAGAACTCCTAAAATTAAGAATCGTCACTATTCCTTATTTCAACATATATATATAGACGACGATTCTATTTGGTCGATAATATAATGGATTGACACCATGATATTGGATGTACTGTTACATTTTGGTGTTACATATCCTGTTACATGCGTTAGATGAATGACACGTATGCAGAGAGGAAAATCTCAACATTTCCCCTTAGGGTTGATTGTTAGGGCATAGATTAATTTATCCAATGTAATATGAAAATATAACAGAAGATCTGAACTGCAACACCACATTAATCTTTAACTATCATATATTATGCCATATATGCACTTTGTCATTATATTTTCTAAAACTTCTTCATACATTAACCTAACCCGTTCACACATCAACCTAGTTATCTTCTTGTTAGTTACTATTTTATTGGTTCTTGAGAATTGAAATATGTCAAATATTATTATCTATTTGATGTGAAACATAAAAATATAATTATCAAGTGGAGTAAAAATACATATTCCCTCCCCGAGAAACAACACCATTTACTTTTTGCACGTAGATTAAATAATATTATTATTTTATGTAAAGTTGTTAAGTGTATTAAAGAGATGTGATGGGTAGTGGTGAGCCATTGGTGGGCCCTTTTTACTAAAAGAGGAAAATATTACAATTTAAACGAGACGTCCAATATAGTAAAATAATGCTATTTGGACGGGATGAAGAGAGAAAATTATATCTAAAGTAACATTAAAAATAAATTAAAATAAAAGGTGCAAGATTTCAGATTTGATACATGGAGCAAAATTCCTTAAATTTGATACATGTGAATCAATGTATCAAAATTTAGGTGACAAGGTGTTTGTGATTGGAGGAGAGGTTGTACTTATTCCCAAAAATTAGCTATCTTGGTTTTCGATTTTTAAATTGAAGTTTTGAATTACAGTATGTAATTCATTTCTAGGTCTAAGTTAGGATTTACTAAAATCAGATTACATAAATTTTCTCCATTTCTTACACGAGTTAGTCTCATGTGAATTAGGTTAATGATATAAATTATGTGATCCCCTTTAATTTAAACCCTAGCAAAATATAAATGTATAGTAATAGGACTAAAATGGGACCACAAGATTTACACCATTAACACATGTATTTGCCTACTTACACACATCACATCATCTCCTATTTTTATACATTAATCTAACATTAATTTAAAATCTATCATATTAAATCAAAAAACAAATGATCCTAAATTTACTTTTCTTATTCCTACTCAAACTCAAAACATACATTACCAAGTATATGATCATTAATATACTTCTCAACTTTACATTTTAGACTATACACTCGCAATCTGCAATTATTGTGAGGAAAACAATGATTACTAGAAATCAAGAATTACTTTATATACACTGATTCAATAATACTTATAATTGAATTTTTGCCTGATTATATAATTTCATGAATTGATCCATCCAAATTGTCAAGATAAAAGACCCACAATTATAATCATGACTATAAGACGCATTTAATTATTAAAATGAAATAACAAAACAAACATCGTAATCAAACTATTGCCCAATGTTGAGATAAGTCCCTAAAATGTTTTTTATATTAATAATTTATTTATCTATATAAATGAAAAATTTATGCAGTTTCATGGTAGGTCATGATTTTATATATGAGTCAATTTTCAAACAATCCAACATTTAAATTTCTAGTTTATCACTGTATCAAATGTTACATCCATGTTCACATGTTACAACTGGGTTGAATTGATTTAAATTCAAATCTAAAGAAATAAAATGTCACAAAATATACAAAAGTAATACGGTCTTATAAGAAAATTTGATCTGATTCATTCAATTAAAGGAATACATAGTTTAATATAAACGTCTTATATAAAAAAAAATTATTAAATGGTATTAGTGTTTTAGTAAGAATAATTTTTACCAAATGATATGATATTTAATACTAAAAAATACAACTTTATTATGTCATCGATTCTGGACGCACAGGGCGACTTGGGGCTCACAAGTTTTAGCATTCTTTTTTCGCCATCCTACAAAAATTTCCACCTCTAAAAAGTCAAAACAAATACTTCCCTTATATACTTAATTTTTAAAAAAAAATTATCTAACATATTTTATTATTTATTTAAAAAAAATATTATATATTTTAAATTATCACATTTTTTTAATTTACTTTCAAATTAAGATAAAAGTTAAAATTATAGCGAGACAATGACTTCTTTGGGGTTCCTGCCATTTTTGTCCCATCCTTGTGACACCAAAATCATATGAAATATGTAAGTTAATTAGGTTACTTTCTAAAATATTTGGATCTCCATATAAAAATAATCATATAACTTTCTGAGAGAGGAATCGATTTTATCTAATATTATGTAGGACCGATCATACTATACTCCTCCTCTTATATCGAATCCTATGAGTATCTTGATTTGCCTAACCAATTAGATCGATTCACTGGTTCACATAGCTAGGTTTTTGTACTATACAACTCACAATTTTAGTGTTATGCATATATTTTGTCTCACACAATATATTTTTTTTCATATTAATTGGTTTATTAGTGAATTACTTTTATCTTTTTTAAGGATGGTACAAGGTACATTGAATTGTGCCAAAAAAGATAAATTAATTTTGCTACAGACGAATCACATGATAGGTTTTGTGAAATGTAATAGTCAAGTGCAATAAAAATAAAAGTACGAAGGGTATTTAAGTCTTGAGAAACATGCAGATATTTCATAATATTGAGCCGAATACTCGAGAAACAATTGAAAAAGTAAAAATTTGATCTTGGAATTGGTTATGCTGGAGAAATAATAGTATCAAATATATAAACTTCTTAAGATGAATGAGAGAGGATATTCCTATTACATGTTAGAATTGTGAGTTGTCAAGATTTTTTTATTTCCAATCTATACAAGGTAAATCTCTTACATTTATATTTATTTTAATAAAATCTTTTTACCTGATAAAAAAATAAAAAATAAAAAGAGCTGTATAGTAAATTAGCATGCTTAAGGGCATGGGGGTAATTAACTGCCCTTCCTCTTTTTCATAAATAAATACACTTTGACTATAAACTCAAACCTAGGGATTCTAACATACCCATTTCTGGTTTTCGAAGATAAGATATAATTGCATTTTCTAAAAACTTAAAATTTAAAGAGTTAAATATAAAAATTTATTTTCAATAGTTCCTTCAAAATAACAAAACAATTTACATAATGATTTTGACTATTTAAATTTAGAGAGCCAAAACAACTTTTTAAAATTTATTGAATTAACTATTTTATCACTTTCAACACATTCTTTCCATGAAATATCCACAAAATATATTATAATTAATTCACATCCATAATAAAATAAATTAAGAGAGAATATAATATAAAAAAGTAATTAATAAAATTTGGGAAGATAACAAATTGAATGAAATAAAATATAAAGAGAGTGTTGGAGGAGATAAAAAAATATAACTCTCTAAATTTTAAATACTCTTTATATCACATAAAATCCTCTTCAAATTATAAGGATGCTTTTGAAAATGCTTTTAACATCTCATATGTTAAAAAGCCCGTAAAAGCCTATAGATTTGGCCCGATTAATCTAAATTAAATAGGGTTAGAGTTTCAATTTCGCAGCTCATTTTAAAGTTGATCATTTTGACCTGAATGTTTAATTTAATAGGTCAAATCGTAAAAAGTATTATTATTTATATCTGCACATCAATCATCAATCACCCGTTCTCATCCTATTCCAGCCCTTTGGTGAAATAAACTCCCTCACCTTTAAATCTTCATATCTTTCTCATTTTTCTCTCTCGCTCTAACCAACAATTTTCTCTAATAAATAAAATATATATTAAAATTAATTTTATTCTCACAAATTCTATTAAATTATACTATATTTTAACAATGTTTTGCTTGTATTAATTTCAATTCTTTCAAATTCTAAATAATGTATGTGTTAATTTTGAATTTATTGTATTATTTATAATAAATCTATATTTATAATTTTTTAAAATATTTTTTTCGTACAGCCCACAGGGCTGACTTGTTTAGCCCAAAACTCGTTAGGATTAGAGTTAATGATCACCATATAGCAGCCCGTTTAAAATCCGGGTCTTTTAGCTCGAAACCCCGTTAAGATTGGCTAGTTTAACATATGTAATCACATCCTTAAATGCGTAAGATAAAAGAAATTAGGGAGACTTACTGTTAGGTGCAATGGATATTAGGATATTACTATTAGATACGTGGACTTAAAATTAATACTAACAGATATAAAATTATATTGCACAAACTCGATTTTACCCTTCCTATTTATTCTCTACATGTCTACAATAAAAGTTGCAACAGATTGTATCATCCCACATTATAACCATTTTGTGATTAAAATGATATTTAATTTTATTTTTAAAAATCAGTCATAATTAGTTGTACATAATTTGCATCAGATGGATTTTTGAATAAACTTCATGTCTGCACAATTAGTGATTAAGGATGCACAACTGGCTTTATGTCTGCACAATTTGTGTATAAGACTGCACAATATTACTGTTATTAAAGTGTATTTATTTGCTGGAAATAAATTATACATATATATTTATTTGATAAATATCAGTTTTTATTTTTGTGCGTAAGTTAGTTAGTTATATAACAAATTAAATTGCTGCACAATCTATTATATTATTGCACAATATGTTAAATAGTATGCACAATCAATTATATTACTGCACAATCTATTTTTTTAAATACGAGAAATTAATTTAACGTATTCTTATTACGTGTCGTTGGAATCTTTAATTTCCAATCTAACTTCAATTTCAAGATTAGAGTTCTAAATAGATTTTCAACAACTCATTTACTAGAAAAAATCAAAGAGGGTATATCTTTCGAATCCCAAAATTTTTTACGAGTTTATTCGTGGTGTGCAACGACGCTGCGATAGATTAAGAAAACATAAATGATGAGTTTATTTGTGTTCTGCAACAACGTTGTGATATATTAAGAAAACAGAATAAATATTCATAGAGTACAATTTGACCCAAAAATAAGGAAATTAGTTGGGAGGTGATATAATAGATAATTAGATAATATATCTATTTTCAAATATATAAATATTTAATTAAAAGTAGGGTTATATTAGGTATATTATTTTAAATTTTGGTATCCAATAGTAATATAATTGGATAAACGTATTTTAGAGTAATAATCATCGTTAATATGTATCTTAGAGTAATTATTCCAAGAAATTAAATCCTAAAAGATAACCATAAATTCTAAGGGCATGTATTCCTCACACATATATTACTAATTAATAACACAGAAAATAATTCATAAAAAATGACAAAAAATTTCGTATGATTTCTATGTGTTTAAAGGTTCATGTTATACGAATTTTCTATGATGTCTGAATCCTTGGAATAGCAGTAAAGTTTAAAGTGTGTGATTAGAATTTAATTACGAGTGAGTTTTTTGTGCGTGCGGGCACACGGATTTAGATTCGTGCCCATTTACAAATTTCGTGCCCCTTTACAATTTAAACTCCCTAACAATACATAAGTTTAAATAAAATAAGAAGGGGAAGTGTTGTATTCACATGGGGATACGAAATGTGTCCCCGGGGCGCAGGAGGTTTTGCCTTTAATTATTATGACTTTTATTTACAGTACTTTTTGTTGGGCCCTTTTGAGTTATGACCCAAATGATGATCTTCTTTCCTAAGTATTGGATCAATTCCAATTAATTGGAAGAGGGCCCATAACCTTACACTTTTGATCTCATTTAATTACCCATTTGTGACCCTAACGGGTAGAACGTGGATTTGAATTCTTGTGTGAGTTCAACGGAAATCTGAGCACTGTGGAGTTCATCCCTCGACCACCTTCTCCGGTGTAGACGACGATGACGACCGCATCCGCCTAACAGTGGTATCAGAGCGGGTTTCGTCGTCCGTCCATCTCCCGAAGCTGCTGACCGTCAATCGCCGGTGGGAGATCGCCGCAGTCCGGCCACCACCGGATTTTCTCGCCAGAATCGCGATCTGATCGAATCGCGCCGCCACCGGGAGCTGCCCGCTAGGTTCTGATCGGAGCTGCTCACGTCTAGATCTGTCCGCCGCTGAACTACCTGAAGCCGTCGCGCCGCCGCCGGAATCACAATCTGACTGGATCAGAGCCGCCACCGCTTCCAGCCACCGGGATCTGAAGGAGGAGACCACGAGGGACGCACCACCGCTGCTGGATCTGCCCGCCAGGATCGCGATCTGACGCAGCTGCCCTCCATTCGTGCTTACCCTCAGCGCCGCCGCCCGTCGCCAGCAGCTCACCGATCGAAGCATCCACTCGCCACCCGTCAGCGTTGTCTCGCCGGGAATGCGACAGGGAGAAGAACGACACTGCCGCGCGCCGCTAGGGTTCTGCCGCTGTCCAGATCCGTCACCGCTGCCCAGGGCCGTCTGCGCTCAGCCGCTGCTCGCCGGGAACGCGACAGGAAGGAGCTCGCGCCGCCACAGCTTGGAACGCGATGCCAGTCGCTAGGGTTTCGTCCAGGCGCCGCCGCTCCTGCCCGCCGCCGGATCTGCCGTCGCCGGAATCGCGACCTGTCCATCGCCGGAATCAACCAGCGCCACCGCTTCCAGCCACTGCTGGCCACCAGCCACCGACGCTGCCCGCTGACCACCAGCCACCGGCGCCGCCCGCTGACCTCCAGCCACCGCCGCCATTGACCGCCGGCGTTAGGGTTCCGGTCAGATTGGGCTCTCCATTTTATGGAAGGGAAGTGTCTCTCCTCCTCATTTTATATTGTTCAGAAAAATTTCAGATTTGTTTTGTTATTTTTTCGGATAGTTCTTTTCTGAAATTTTTTCAGATTGTGCCTTTACTAACCCCCAATGTTTCTCACTTTGTGTGTAGGTTGAAACTTGGAGTGGAGGCTGCCCCGTTCGTGTTTGCTACGTGAATAAGACTATGAGGGATCCGCCCCCATTAAGTAACGAGCTGGTGGCTCGTAGAGGTGGTACGGTGTTCTCGTCGGAGACACCGCTCTGGTGAAATAGCTTGAGCCTTTCTTATTTATTTTTCTTGTGTGATGCCCTGAGGCAGCTGGCCCTCTTATTTGCTCTTGTGTGATGCCCTGAGGCGGCTGGTCCTCTTATTACTGTTCTTGTTTGTTTCTTTTGTGAAACTGTCATCTTACTCTTTCAATTTCCGCTGTTGAAAATCTGTCCTTGTGTGTTATACTGCTCCGTTTCTCGCTTTGTGTGTGATTAGAGTAGTGCTAACCTGGTGTGTGACAGATTGTTGCTCTGTAATTCTGTATTTTTTCCGTTCAAAGTGTGTTCTACTCAACTTTAAATACCCATGGCTTCGTCTTCATTTGGACAAGCACCGTTTGATGGTAAGCGAGACATCAGTATCTGGAAACAGAAAATGAAGTGCATACTCATTCAACAAAGGGTATTCAAAGCTGTAGATCACTCGTATGATAAGGATGATACACTTGCTAAAAAGGCTGAGATGAATGAGCTTGCTTTGTCTGCGATTATCTTGAATCTTTCTGATCATGTGCTTAGAAAAGTTGGTGTGCATGAGTCCGCAAAAGTTTTGTGGGAAACGTTGGATAAGATGTACACTGAAACATCTTTGCCTAGTAAAATATTTCTTCTAGAAAAATTCTTTCGTTTTAAACTTGATTTAAACAAAGATGTTGAAGAAAATTTGAATATATTCACGAAGTTGATTCAAGATATTAAGCTAACTGGTGACAAGCATATTGATGAATACACTCCTATTGTGCTTTTAAATGTTGTACCTGATTCTTACAATGATGTCAAGTCTGCTATAAAGTATGGTTGTGATGACGTTACTCTTGATATTGTGGTGAATGCCTTAAAAAGTAAAGAGCATGATTTAAAACAAAATGGGGGTGTTAAGAATTCTGGGGAGGTTATGCATGTTAAGGGGAAATCTAACAATCGTAACAAGAACAAGAATAAGAACAAGGATAAAAATTCTGATGTGAAATCCCAGAATAATCAGAATGGGGACAAGAAAAAGAAGAAATGCTTTAATTGCCATGAAAGGGGACATTTTGCAAACAAGTGTCCTCATCCTAAGAGGAATAATTCTAATGATCATGCTAATGTTGCCTCTGAATCTGTGAATTATAGTAATGTGTTTGCTATTTCTGATAGTTGTGTGAATTCTGTGCATTCATCTCTGTGTGATAGTGAATGGCTTGTGGATTCCGGTTGCACATTTCATATGACACATTTTAAACATCTTTTCTCTTCATATAAAAATATTTCTCATGGATATGTGTCTATGGCTAATGAAAAAAGATGTGATGTGCTTGGTGTTGGTGACATTTGCTTGCGTTTTGAAGATGATTCTGTGTTCACTTTGAAAAACGTGCGACATGTGCCTGATTTGTGTAACAACTTGATTTCTTGTGCTGCACTTGAAGATGAGGGGCTTGAGGGTAGGTGGGGAAAGGGTTGCATGTCTATTGTAAAGGGTTCTGTGCCCATCTTTAATGCTGAAAAAAGGAATAACCTGTATGTTTGTTGTGCTAAATCTGTTGTTATGTCTGCTAACACGGTTAAAGAGGATAAAACAAATATTTGGCATGGTAGGTTAGGTCACATGAGTGGAAAAGGTCTTGAAATATTGCATAAAGCTGGTTCTTTTAGTAATGATAAGCTTACATGCATTCCTTTCTATGATTCTTGTGTGCAAGACAAACATGCGAAGGTGAAATTCTCTATTTTCCCGTACCCTAAGACTTCTCGTGTAGTGATATACTTGAGTACCTGCATACTGATGTGTGGGGGCCTTCTAGTGAGCCAACTCAAGGTGGCAATGTGTATTTTCTGTCCATTATTGATGATTTTTCAAGAAAAGTGTGGGTGATTTTGCTTAAAAACAAATCTGATGTTTTTGAAAAATTCAAACATTGGAAAACTTTGATTGAAAATCAAATGAGTAAAAAGATTAAGTATCTTAGAACCGATAATGGATTGGAATTTTGCAATAATGTCATGGATGATTTATGTGTCAAATCAGGAATTGTGAGACATAAGTCTGCTCCTTACACTCCCCAATAGAATGTGGTTGCTGAGAGGATGAATAGGACTTTGTTAGAAAGGGTGAGGAGCATGTTGGTGTCTTCTGGACTTTCTAAAAAGTTTTGGGGTGAGACGCTTATTACCGCAGCATTTTTAATAAACAAATCCCCCTCTGTGCCTTTAAAGGGTAAGTGCCCTGACTATGTATTTTTTTATAAAAGTATTGATTATTCTGTGCTACGTGTATTTGGTTGTGTTGCGTTTGTGCATCAGAAACATGACAAATTGGATCCTAGGAGAAGAAAATATGTTTTTCTTGGTTATCCTGAAAGTGTTAAAGGTTATAGGCTGTGGGATTTTTCTGAATCGGGTTTCAAAATTGTGATTAGTAGGGATGTGATCTTCAATGAATCTGAATTTCCTTGCTTATCTGCTCCTTTGCCTGATGTTGTGCTTTTACATGATCCTACCACTTCTTCGAGTGATGTGGAGTTGTCTCCTTTGTTATCTGATGTTGAAAACTTGTCTGACACTGTTGTTGATCAAGAACTTGTTGCCAATGAACTTGCTATCAATGATGAAAATGTGCATGATATTCCTGAAGATGATGACTATGTATTGCCTAGGGATATACCTAGAAGGAATATTAGGCCACCTGCTAGGTATGATGATTTTCATATTGATACTCATGCTTGTAATGCGTTTGAAAGTGTTGATAATAAACCTAAGTCCTATCAAGAGGCTTTAAAATCTGACAACTCTGTGAAATGGTTAAATGCTATGAAAGATGAAATGAAATCGTTGCATGTTAATCATACTTGGACTCTGGTCCCAAAACCTGCTCATTGCTCTGTTGTTGATTACAAGTGGCTTTTCAAAGTGAAACATGAGCCTGAAAATGTTAGATTTAAAGCTAGATTGGTAGCAAAAGGTTTTAGTCAAAAGGAAGGGTTGATTATAATGAAATATTTGCTCTTGTTGTTAAATTCACCATTGTTCATATAATGCTTGGATTAGTTGCTCATTTTGATTGGGAATTGAAGCAAATGTATGTCAAAACGACTTTTCTTAATGGTGATTTGGACAAAAAGATTTTCATGAAACAACCGAGGGTTTTGTGGACCCCAAAAATCCTGATCATGTATGTTTTTTGAAGAAATCCTTGTATGACTTGAAACAATCTCCTAGACAGTGGAATAAGAAGTTGATCAATGCATGACATCGTTGAAGTTTAAGAGAAGCTTGCATGATAATTGTCTTTACTTCAAGATTGATACTTCTGTTCCTGTTTTTCTACTCATATATGTGGATGATATGCTAATTGTTAGCCCTGATCTTGAATATGTTGAGCTTGTTCAAAAGAGTCTATATGATAATTTTGATATAAAAGATCTTGGAGATGCTAAAAGGATTCTTGGTATGAACATTGATAGAGATAGGAAGAACAATGTTCTCTTGCTTAATCAGATTTCATATGTTGAAAAGATTTTGAGTAAATTCTCTGTGATGTCTGCTAAAACTGTGAATGTGTCTCTTGCTGCTCACTTTGTGTTAAGCAAGGATCAGTCTCCAAAGACTTATTCTGAAATTGCTGAAATGGAAAAGGTTCCTTATTCCAATATCATTGGGTCTGTTATGTATCTTATGGTTAGCACTAGACCAGATATTGCATATTCTATTAGTTGCTTGAGTATGTATATGGCTAATCCAGGTGCGCCTCATTGGGAGGCTTTGAAATGACTCTTGAGATACCTCAAGGGCTCCATGGAGGTAAGTTTGCGCTTTTCTAAATCTGCAAATGGTGTGAGCCTTGTTGGCTATGTTAATTCCAATTATGCAAATAATAGGGATAATAGGAAGTCTACAACTTCTTATGTGTTTACTTTGTGTGGCTCTTGCATAAGTTGGAAGTCTCAGTTACAGCATGTGGTTGCTTTATCTACAACTGAATCTGAATAAGTGACTATTACTGATGCTTTAAAGGAAGCTATTTGGCTGCAAGACCTTTTGAATGAAATAGGTTTTCTTGACAAATGTGCCACTGTGTTTTCTGATAGTATGTCTGCGATTCAGTTGTGTAAAAATCCTGTTTTCCATGATAGAACCAAGCATATAGATGTTAGGTATCATTTCATTCGTGATATTGTGGAAAAAGGTATTGTTAACCTGGAAAAGATTGCATCTAAGTTTAATCCTGCTGATATGGGTACTAAATACTTATCTGTTGAAAAATTTAGGTCTTGCATGAGAACTTTAAATTTCAACTCTCTTGATTGAAGCATGTTGTAAGCAGTTCTTTTCGTTGGATGTTGTGTCCACTCTTGAGCTTGTGTGCTCCGTTTATTTTGTCATTGAGATATTTTAAACATTTTGTGACTGTGTGTCCGTGATCTTTGCTCCGACTTAGATTTGTGTATCTTTTGTGATACCTTGACTTTGTGTTAAATTTCTGGATCTTGCATTTGACTTTGTGTCTTTCGTTTTGCAGGTGTCCGGGGAAAAGTGCGATAATGAATTCCCATTTAGTTATACACAAGGGTAGATGATTTGGGCCAAGGTGGAGATTGTTGGGCCCTTTTGGGTTATGACCCAAATGATGGTCTTCTTTCCTAAGTATTGGGCCCATTCCAATTAATTGGAAGAATGCCCATAGCCTTACACTTTTAATCTCATTTAATCACCCATTTGTGACCTTAACGGGTAGAACGTGGATTTGAATTCTTGTATGAGTTTAACGGGAATCTGAGCACTGTGGAGTTCATCCCTCGACCACATTCTCCGGCGTAGACGACGAACACGGACGACGATGACGACCGCATCCGCCTAACACTTTTTAATCAACCATGTTCAGACTTAGTAGGAGCGAATCCAAAAATTTAAAATTGGGGTGCAATCCATAGGTAAAGAAATATTTTCTTATACTCTTATTTAAAAAATCATGATTCAAATTTATTAACAAGAAACATAAAATCTGCAACACTTTTAAACTATAAATAAATTAAGAGATAATGGAGCCAAATCATAAATACTAATAAGATACTAATGAAAAAATTGTGAAAACCCACTTGTTATAATAGTTTAATGGTGACTCTAAGATAAATATTTAAAATGTGAAATACCAATTAAACAAGGATTTGAAACTCCGGAATCATTAGACATCTCCACCTTCAATATTATAAACTTAAATTAAGTCCCATTTGTGATTTCACTGCACAATCAACAATTATTCGTGTTGTATGGGAATCAGATGTCGTCGACACGTCCAAGGGTGCTGAGGTCTTCTGAGTTTCGACTCAAGAGAAGAGCTAATGAACATAGTGTCGACAAGGAAGAATCCACAAAGCCTACCGGAGTAAAGTTTTCATGTGATAAATAAATACAAAATATTTATGTTAAATAATTATTTTAAAAAACTTTAATATCATATTAATATATACTTACGTAAAAGATATTAAATTACTATGCAATATACCAATTATATATATCGAGTTTCTAACTTTAGCTCATTCGTAAATACGCTAAATAATTTTGTATATAAAATTTTAACAAACGAATGTTCTCACAATGAGTTTAAATTACACAAGAATTTATGTGCACCATATTCATCTTGAAACTCAATTATATTTTAAGAGTATCAATTCTCTTACATAAGGAACAATTTGGTCTGCAACAAAAAATCTCTACAACAATTTGGTCTGCATTCATCTGGTCAAATATGGAACGAAAGAAACGATATTATTTTCAAAGGAAAAGAAATTGATACTTCTAAAATATTTTCTGAAGTAAAAGCAAAGTTATGATCTTAGCAAGTCATTAGAGGAGACTTTGTCAATAAATTTTCATTCAAGAAATGAAATTTAGATCCTACAATATGCTATAATTGACTAATTGAGTACAAATTTCACTAAACATCTATATTTATAAGAGTTGAAGTATTCATTGTACTTCAATTTAATAATAATTTTAATTTCTAGATAAAAAAAAATTCTCTTACATTAGAACCTGATACCTAAAATAAAGAATACTCTCTCCGTCCCATCCTAATGATTACATATTTCTTTTTTGGGCTTCCCATCCTAATAGTTATATTTCCCTTTTTAATTACTTATTTTTCCATGGGCCCACACATCACACTAATACACCTACCCACTTTACAATAAAATATTATTTCTCTCACCTCAATACATATTAAAATATTATATTTATTAATCCACTTTGCACGGGAAGGAGTACTTTTATGTAAAAAAAATAAAAATTGTTACTCCTAAAAAAAGATAAACTTGAGTTACTTTTGAAAATATTGTTTGTTACTTGTTAGTGTTTATCAATTAACTTCAGATAAATTAACATTTATATGAATCAGCTAGATAATCTATTCATTTAATTTCACCCCATTAGTATTTGGAATTTATGGGCTCTAATACATGTGGGTTTCTATTTCTATAACTTTCTTGCTTCCCTTTGGCCCAACTATGTTGTTCAGGTCCAACAACTGGCAGTTTCAAATTTGGATTTTGTAGCCCAATATAAACGCATTTATTCATTTATTGTTTTAAAACTCTATGGATAAGATTCAAAGGTGATGAATGCAATTAGATACTGTATTGAGCATCCACATTAGTTTAAATCAAAATATATCTAACTCTTATCATTGTCAGTGGATGTGTTTAAACCCACTGGTACGACTAGTTAATTACCATAAACCCAGTTTATTCACAAAAAAAATAAAAATAAAAATACATATATACACATTAATATAATATACTAATTATTTAAGTACTAAGAAGAATATAATATCTTTTTATAATCAGTTTAAACTAAAATACAAATGTGTATGACATTGAATTTAATTTAGTGCCAATGGCAAAAAATATCATTCTCATGTGCACATTTTTAATACCAACATCTTCATTACTTAATTACATTTTTTGGAAAAAAACACCCTTATGTGTTTTATTAATTATACTTGGGGTGGTACATCCCCTACCCACCCTGTCCAGGCGGCGACAGGTCACCGGCAGTGGTCCGGCGGCGGCTGTTTTTCGGCGGGTCCGGCGGTCCGGCAGAGGAGTGGCAGTCCGGCGGAGGCTGGCCGGCCGACAACAGCAGTTCTGGAGGGTTTGGCGGCAGGCTGCCAGTCCCGTGGCGGCTGACCGGCCGACGACAACAGTTTCCGACGGGTTCGCCGGCAGACTGGCTGTTTGGCGGCGGCTGACTGGCCGACGCAACAGTTTCCGGTGGGTTCGCAGGCAGGCGGCGTCCGGCACTGGCGGCGGCAGTCCGGCGGCCGGTGATAGCTTATTGGGGAAGAGTGTTTTGGGAGTTGGAGGGTATAAGAGTTTTTTCCAAGGACAATTGAGTCAAAAAAATATAACTTTAGTAGATTTAATAATTTTTTAACAAAATTATTGGTATTTCTTTTTAACTTAAAATTTTGTATAAAAAAAAGTCTCCCTTTAATTTAAAAATGTGAAAAAATATGGTGGAGAAGAGAAACTAAGTTTAAACTCCATGTCCTTTGAATGCTCTAAAATAATAATAATAGAGAATAAGGTGTATTAGGGTAGAAAATGATTGTATGAATAAGAGTAGTAATAAGGTGTAACTATTGTACAATGTATCTTTTTTAAAAGTGTTTCTCTATAAAATTATACTATGATTACTTTAATGGAAATAGTTCATAATTATTTTTTTTAACAAAAAAAATAACTTCTCTAAAGAGTAACTCTTTACTAGTCATTTTCTCTAGAACTGATTCCAGGCTTCCAGCATAGTTTTTGGGAAAAAATCTTAATTTAATTAAAAACTAGAAATATAAGTTCAAAATTTATTCTATAATTTTAAATTAGTTAAATATAACTGCATCTCATCTCATTTCTCAGATTTAATATAAGAACAAAACTTGTATTTATATTAAATTGAGCTTAGACTCAAACACTTTCAGACAGCATCAACGAATAAATCATTACCGCCGACCGGCCGCAATTATTATTATATTTAAAAAAAATAAAAAAGAAAAAGAAAAGAGAGAGAGAGAAAAGTGTAACGGCTCGATTTCCGAGAGCTGAATCGCTCGTGTTTTCTAACAACCACTGCGAGTGAATTTTCACAGCTCACACTCACTAACACCGTTGCAAAGATCCCAGAATTCCCTCAGATCTTTCCATTTTAGTGCTAAACGCAGCGAAAGAGGAGCACTTTCTTTGTTTGCAGTGGTGATTTTCGATCAATGCTCCTTAGATTACCAGATAACTGTTACTTTTTCTGCTTTGGTGTTCTTCTGCACTTGGTAACAGTTTGTTTAGCGGGAGACCCTTTTGTGTTCTATGACTGGACTGTTTCCTACATCACCGCCTCTCCTCTTGGGGTTAAACAGCAGGTGCTTCTTTCTTCATTTCTGATTTTGGATTTCTTTTTCTTTCGCCTTATCTTGTGATTTTAGTTTTTTTTTGCTTCGTGTGCGATGACCACGTTGTTTTAGGAGTAGTGTTATCCAGTGCTTTTTTCAGAAGCTTTGGAAGTAATTTGGAAGCTTTTTACTTCTATTTTGTGTGATACATTTGGGAACTGTTGAACAATTTTACAATGTGATTTAGTTTCGACCTAATGTTTGAAAGTTTCACAGTTTTCCTTGATTGATGGGGTTTATGCTGTTTGCTTTTCTGTTATATGTACTGCTCACTTTCCCAACACCCGCTTGTTACTTGTGGGTGCAGGGTGTTCTCATCTTAGTTCTTATCCTTCATTAATGCACCATTAATAATGGTTACTCTGTGCTTTTAGCAGTTATTGAATCCTGTTATGGTGTTTTAGAAATGAGTGTACCAATGAGCTTTGGTTACATGTTGTGGTGCCGCCTTCGGTTGAGGCCTCCTGCTTGAGTTTGCATTGAACATATCAATTGCTTTATCATCCAATTTAATGGTTTTGCGATAGCTCCGCTTAGATTAACTGTTGTTACAAGTGTTTCATGGTCATCTGCATTCACTGTGCAAACCTTTTGAGTTATCTAGGTTTGAGAAAATGTGGATGGGAAGTATGTGCTTGGTGTTGCACTACTATGACTTAATTCCCGACGTTCTATGAATGAACCACACCCTTCCCAAGTTGGGATATCAAGCACATTCTCCACTACTTTCACTTCCCATAGCTCATCGATTTACCAAGTACCCCCTAAGTTTATGCAAATTCTCTTTCACCCCAAGATATTCTTTCCAGTCCTCATATTAATACTCGTAGCTTGTAATTTCCATCGCAGTGGCCTACTCTGGGAGCTAGTTGACCGCAACATGATGACAGTTGCCTAGAGATTGACCTTTATTCTCCTTTTATTGGCCAGCCTTGAACAAAGGCTTCAAAGAAGCAATTCTCTTGACTGCCCTCTTATGTTTATTAGATCATACAGTGTCTTCAAGTTGTAGTGCTCTTGTATCTTGTGACCCTTAACTTGGTCTGTTCTATGTAGTTAAAGGGGAAGATCCTCAAGTTTTGTCTTATATGACATGCTTTTTTGAAAGAGAATAACTCTTTCCTAACATTCTTGCCTGTGGAATGAATTATTAATATACTAGAACTTTAATCCTTGTCAGCTTCCTAGTGCTATTGTCTTCTTTTATCTTGCAAATCTTACAGTTGTTATATGTTAAGGTTATTATACCTTGTATCTCCTGAATAAAAGAGAGATTTTACTTTAAAAATCTTAATAAAATTGATTTCTACGACCTCTTATTTTTTCCTAGAAATGCTGTGAAAGTTGTTTTGAAATACTTGGAATATAAAACTAATTTGCCTTTTATGTTTCTATTCTCTCTCTCCCCCCTTTTATGTTTATTAAATATCTCCTCTTATTCCATGTATTTAATTACTCTTACTTCTGCTTCTGTTCACTGACTCTAACTGCACTATCTCTAGAGTTTTCCGTTGGCTCGATTTTTATTTCATATATGCTTATTTGTTATCCACCTGATAATCTTGCGTTAATTCAATAAAGTGTATGCAGCTTATTCTTTAGCATTGTATTTCAGGTGATTGCCATAGAGGGCCTATTTCCAGGCCCCATTCTAAACGTCACCACAAATTGGAATGTTGTTGTCAATGTCAAAAATAATCTCGATGAACCACTTCTTCTGACATGGTACATTTCCAAAGCTCAATACAGTGACATATACTGATGATAATGGAGTAACGGTTTTTGTAGAAGTGCAGGAACGGCATTCAGCAAAGGAAAAATTCATGGCAAGATGGTGTTACAGGGACAAACTGTCCAATTCCTGCTGGTTGGAATTGGACATACCAGTTTCAAGTCAAGGACCAGATAGGCAGTTTCTTTTACTTCCCTTCCCTTGGTTTCCAACGAGCTGCTGGGGGATATGGGGGAATCATTGTTAACAACAGAGAAGTTATTCCTGTACCTTTTGGGACACCAGATGGAGATATTACACTTTTTATTAGTGACTGGTATACAAAGAGTCATAAGGTTGGTAATTTGGCGATGTGGCTCCATTTCTTTCCCCTTCTGATTTTTCTCTGTGGATGCATTTGTCTCTTGAATTTTATTCATGCTTCCAGTCACTAATCACAGCTTATTGAAAACAGAAACTTAGAGATGATCTTGAAAATGGAAAAGGTCTTGGAGCCCCTGATGGAATCCTATTTAATGGATTAGGCCCTTACCAATATGATAGATCCCTTGTACAGGACGGTATCGCATACCTAATAATAAATGTTGAACCAGGTATATGTACTGTAGCAGTATGCTGCTATGAGATTTGCTTTCTAGTGCTTGATCCATGTAATATCATGCTTACAATTTTCAAAATGTTTCTCTTTCCACTACAGAGTGACCCAACTTTTAGATTTGGAAATGAGTCTCTTCATAAAACAATATGGAAGATAGTCAGGATATGAGGAAGTTGAGCTATAGTTGTTTCTACGTTGGGAAGCCCTCTTTTTCATCCGACTGACGGAATGACAAAGTAGAGATGACACCTAGGTGATAAAATAAGTTGACCTTGAATTATGGAAGCATGATGGCTAAAGAAAAAAGAATTAGATTGGTTTTGATTTTCACTTATGACCATTCTTAGATACATCATTTGATCATGTCTCATATTATATTTCTCAAATTTATAAACTGAAAGATTCTTTTCCCTGTTTTTGATTGAACTATTATTCAAAGAGATTTGTTATTTAAGGCTTAACAGAAATTGGTTTGATCCCGATGAAGAACAGGTCTTAATATTATGAGTTACTCGAAAGTTATGAGTTTATATATACTTTAATTAGATGTAAGTTGAGTCATGAATAATTTATCTAAATATTTCGGTGAATGTATACCAGCAAAAAGTGGTATACATTTGAAGAAAGAGGTCTAAATGAATAGCAATGCAAACCTCAACTAAATTGAAATCTGAGTAAAAATATGTAAGAAGAGATCATAACTCTGGAAGACTGCTCCATCTCTAGAGGAACTCTAACTCTACCTCATGTATTATATAATTCTAATTTCTGGAGAATTTACTTACTCTCTTGATTTATGACCCATATGGGTACTTCAATTTTCACAGTGATGAATAAAGCTTTCTCTGAAAATCACTTCAGTAATATCAGTTTCTGTGACATGCACCTTTAAAATCCATGAAAATGCCTTTAGGCTGACATGAATTTTCATTCTCTGTTTAATCGCAAGATGAACCTTTGTTCTTTAATTAATATTGTTTGGTATATCAACCACCCCCACCTAAACTGCATATGCTATAGCATTATTAAATTATGTTTGAAGATAAATACGTGAAATGGATGCAAAATGAAATTCCTAATAACAGATTTGTCATGTGTAACAGGCAAAACATATCGGCTACGAGTCCATAATGTTGGAATCTCTACTAGCTTGAATTTCAGGATCCAAAATCATAACTTGGTTCTTGTAGAAACTGAAGGGTCTTATACTGTACAACAGAACTACTCAAACATGGATATACATGTGGGTCAGTCGTACTCATTCTTGGTAACAATGGATCAAAATGCTAGCAATGATTATTACATTGTTGCTAGTCCACGGTTTGTCAATGGCTCAGCTTCGAGCAAAGCTTCAGGAGTTGCTATACTGCACTATTCGAATTCGCAGGGTCCTGCTTCAGGTCCTCTTCCAGACCCTCCTAATGAATATGATACGTTTTTCTCAATGAGTCAAGCAAGATCCATAAGGTTGGACTTAAATTTTGTTTTCTGTCTTTCAGACTTTCACTCTGTAAATTAGAGAATCTTTTTTTTCCCACACAACATATCTCTGAAATTGCAATATCCTGTGTTATGATGGTATAATATGCTTCTCACTTGAAGCATTTGGTCTGGAACATGGGAGGTACTTGCTAAAAAGACTATGTGTAAAGAGTATGATATTTGCATGTGATGAGAACTGCTTGAGAAATGCATATTGATGTATTATTATAAAGAGTGATGTAGTTCCTCATTTTGTTCATATTTCAAAATTTCAAGCAATACATAATTGTTCTTTATGTATTACTGATGGCATACTTATTGTTTATTGATAAGATGGAACGTCTCTGCTGGAGCTGCTCGCCCAAATCCCCAGGGATCATTCAGATATGGAGAAATAACTGTGACTGATGTATATGTAATCCTTAATAGGCCTAAAGAGCTTATTGATGGCAAATGGCGCACTACTCTGAATGGAATTTCATATATAGCTCCTTTGACACCTCTCAAGCTTGCCCAACAGTTTAAGGTTTCTGGTGTCTTCAAGCTTGACTTTCCAAATAGGTTCATGAATAGACCTGCAAAACTTGACACATCTGTGATCAATGGAACTTTCAAAGGATTTATGGAGATTATTTTCCAGAATAATGATACCTCTGTTCAGAGTTACCATCTTGATGGCTATGCCTTCTTTGTCGTTGGGTAAGAAATAAGCTTTCGGATCATTCTAGGGTTTCATGGATTTTTCTTCTAAAAACAAGAAAATGATTTTCTGGAAGTTTAATGTCACTTTTATGTGGTCAATAGGATGGATTATGGTGTATGGACAGAAAATAGCCGAAACACCTATAACAAATGGGATGGGGTGGCTCGCTGCACTACCCAGGTAATTTACAGCTCTAGTTTTTGAATCCTAGAGCTTCTGAATACTGTTGTGTTATTTTATTAGGTTAACTATCATTTGGTATTTTTGAATCTCTAATATGATAAAACATGGACCATGCATTCCTTGCGAACGTATTCTTGCACTGTTCATTTATCTGGTTGGTTATCTGGTTCCCTTTTACACCTGGAATGTTCTCATTCATTTTCATTTAATTAAACTAAGTCAGTGTCTTGAAAACCTGTTACCTGATAACAGGTGTTTCCTGGTGCTTGGACTGCTATATTAGTATCTCTTGATAATGCCGGGATGTGGAATCTTCGCACACAAAACCTTGATTCATGGTATCTTGGTCAAGAGGCTTATCTTAGTGCTGTCAATCCAGAGAACGACGACAATGAGGTTCAATTACCTGAAAATGCCATCTATTGTGGTGCACTGTCTTTCTTGCAGAAGTATGTATCGAAAGAGTAAATAAAGTGATTTCGTTTATAGGAGCTAATTCACAATCTATTAAATTAATCGTGCTCTCCATTAAACTCAGCTAAATATCTCTCTTGCAGGGACCAGGCTCAAAGAGTCAACTTCTCTGCAGCACCATCTCCTGGAAAAATAGTTGACATTGTTCTTATTGCAGTTATTGTAGCTTTCTTTCGATTATCAGGCTTAATATAACTCAAACCAGTGAGCTGAGCTTTTCACTGATCAGATCTTCGGAGCAATACAATTTTATCCAGCATTTATATGAATGTTTAATTTGTATCTTCTCTTAATCTATCTGTATTGTAGCAATTTGTATGAGTTTTATATCTCAAATGTTTGTGAATGTGTATTTATTTACTTATTTACTTATTTTTGTTTTTGTTTTTTTTGTTTTTCTGGAACTGACAAAGGACAAGAACTGTACATTAGGACCACCATTGGAAAACATGTGGGCCTTCCTTGTTCACATTGGAGATTGTTTTTGAGGGATATATTTCATTAAATAATGAAAACTTAAAAGTAAAAGTAAAATTTTGATGATATATATATATATATATATATATATATATATATATATATATATATATATATATATAACCCAATGAAATGGGACATAATGCTAAGTGACAGTGAAAATACTCGTGAGAGACAACAAAGCAAATTGAAAATGTGCAGATGATCCAGAAAGTTGGCAGCAAAACATTAAATCATCTTTTTTGCACTATCGTTTTCTGACCATGGTCAATTGATGAGATGATTGAGATGTGAAATTAGATATATTAAACCAAATTTGAGGAAATAAATTAAAATGTCAGATGTGTATCATTCTACTCAAAATCACTGGAGCAAATATCTCAGATAAAGCCTCTTCCTTTGGAGCAAAGGATCAACAATCAACTCAGGTGCTATAATCTGCTGTAGTTATCCTTCCCAAAAAAATGCAGGTTTATTTTGGAAGAATTAGATAGACTATTGAGAAAGAACAAGAAACTTAGTGTGTATCACAGATTTTCAAACATGAAATGGGATTCTGATGCTAGGTAAACTACAAAACGAACTCTGGGGAAATTATAAAGAGTAGATTGGTTTAATAAAGGCCGTGTTTGCGTTTGTTGAATAGTTCCGACGGTAGAATGTCAATCGTTGAAGATTGATGATGAGTTTCTTGACTTTCAGTTAAGAAGATATCTTCCACTTCAATCACTTCACTGCTTTTGCATATCTAATTTATCAGCTCTACCAATGCATGCTTCAAAGTATTCACCTGTAACTCCGTCGTATTCGCCTTTAAGAACAAAGACAATACATGTTAACTCATGGTTAAAGATCAAGAACAGGAAAGAAATTAAACATTGCCTTTCTAGCTACATCACAAATCTTAACACTTAAAGCTATACCTCAACTTTGACAACATTCAGTACTAAGCCATTCAATGTGGTGACATTGACATCTGTTACTTTGAGTCCTAGAGAATCAATGGCTTCCATCAACCTTGAAAACCCACCCAGCGTTTGATTGCACAAAAGTCTCAACAAGAAATCTTTCTTACCAAGTTGATTTACTTCAACTTCTACCTAAGAATTTCATGCAAATATACATCATTATGTCAAGTTTATGTAAAATGAAATGAAATTGAAAACTTGGCTTAGACTCTGTAGATGAGAAATGTTTTGCTGACCACAATTGGAGTCTTTTCACTTGCACACGCTTCGATCAACAATGTTGGATCTTGTTTGGCTTTAAATTTGTTGCAATCTTCCTCTTCCATCGACTGTAGTTCATGCCGACAATTATCAATATTCTGAAGCAACTCCTTAATGTAGTCAGCTGCATCCCCCAATGTAGCAAGTTTATCCATCTAAAACAAAGAAACAAAATAAATTCATAATTGAGATAAATCAAGGTGATCTTGATAGTATTAAATGTGGTTAGTTCTCAGATTGCAAAAATGTGATCTTTCAAAACCTTAGTGATCTTTGGGACTAGAGCACGAAGAGCCAACATTCCGTCTTTGATCCTCTTCCTCCTCTTTCTCTCCGTTATGAGATTCTTCGACTTGTAAGGTCCCTTTTCGGGATTCTGCCTAATGTTAGAACCTACTTTCTGATTGCTATGAGTGAGTGAAGAATCTGTGGGTTTTTTCCTCTTTAATCCTAGATTGCTGCTCGATGGAACTACATAAGTTTTGCTCGAATTCTCAGGTGAAAGGTCAGTTAACACATGATGAGAGGCTATTGTGAGTAATTGGTGTTCATTAGAAAGACTAGAACAAGTGGATGATCCTTCTAAACTGGAATAGCTGTTCGGTTTCACTATTCGAGGAAGAAAGTTGAGAGTGTTAATAGCAGGCAACAATTTTGCTATGTGAAAACAGGAATGAGGATCACAGGGTTGTTCTCCCTGTATGAAATTGGAGTGCCAATTCTCTGTCATGTTTTCTTGTTTGTAAGAGAGGTTAAAATGAGCTGAAATATAATCAATTATGTTCTGATCTCTGGGTACCTGACATACAAATGATGTTATTCTGAAAACGTTAGGGCCAACCCGTTTAACATCTCGAACAAGGTACAAGAACGAAACAAGTTCTAACCTCTTTATAGGTAAAAAGTTCAATCAAACCCCAAGATAAGGGCACAAGAACTAGGGTTCCATTCTCCTGGATTTAAAAAACTCTCCACATAAGGATTCACCAAATTAAACAAAAATAAAGAATAATTCACAACATCAATGATGATCACTCACATCATCTGGAACAGAGGGATTACTCTGGATAATCCACTGTGGTCTTTGAGTAATCACAACATCTCCATGAATCCTGATGAATGTTACATCCTCAAAACACACTCAAACAAACACACACACACACACACATATATATATATAAAGAGCAAGATTAGTGAAAAAGAAGAGATGATTACCCGGAATAGAGAGGAATGAGGGAGGGTAAGCAAGAGAGTTTGTTGCAAGCTTTAGCTGTAATGGGATGTGGAACCAACCTATCCCTACATTCCCCAATCACGCCATTTTCATCCTTTATAGTTGTGATTCCTTGAGCCCTAATTCCACCGCTGCAACAACACGCCCCCCACTCAATGAATCTGAAAACACACACAATCTCAGTGAACAAAAGGGATGTATGCACACATACATACATAGATATATGAATCCCCAGTGGTAGAGGTAGAGGGGAGGGCCTTCCAACTGAGCTTGGTTGCTGCAAGGTGGGGTTCGAATTCTGCTTTTGACATGAATTTGGCCTTTATAAGCACAAGTTTAACAGTGAGCCATCTCTATAAGTCACTCCTCCTCCACCAATCCCAGGACAGGGACGGTGGGGCACCATTAATGGTGGTGTACACCATACATGTATGAATACAAGAAGTTAAAGGAAGTACAACCTGGAGGGGTCATCCCCTAACTTCCAAATGACACAGTAGTCCCACTTCTGATCGTTGACGAGGGGTCTCAGCCACTCCACTTCTCTCTCTAAACCTGCCATCTGATCATTTGAACGCTTCTTTGTATTCTTCTGGGTTAACAAATGAGAGAGAGAGAGAAATTTTGGATCACTAATCAGTGTACCTCTCTGATTTCTGTTACCTTTATAGTATCATGGCTCTGGTTGGACGACAATCCTAACCAAATGCAGCCTTCTCTCTCCTCAAATCTGTCAGAAGAATCTCACTCTCTCTCTCTCATGCATAGCAATAGCAATGGCAATAGCATAAGGAAGAAGAGGGGGCAATGGTGATACAAGGCAAGGAAAGCTACAACCGTGGACGCTAGAAACAGGAAATTGGGGTGAAAAAGAATCGCCCCAAGAATGGTTCAAAAGCTTGAATTTGTGGAGTGATGATTGACCCTTTTGGTGCAACAGATTTAATCATCCTTGAAATAGTAAGGACGATTTTCTTGATAAATGAAGAAAATAAAATAATGGAGTAATCTGGTCTCCGCGTGGCAAAAGATGTGGGACAGAAGGGGACACAATATTACAGATTGCTTGTACTGATTCTTCTGGGGGTACAACAAATATTTACAACATTTTTTATAATTTTTTCTAGAATATTTTCAGGAAATCCTAATTGATAGTAGTATTTCTGTTTATTTTTTATTTAATTGCCTGAAAATTAGTTGAGTGGGAGTTTTAAAAAGAAAGATTTGATGGTTTTTTCCTTTTTTACACATATGGACCCAAATACCCCCTCTAATACAATTAAAATATGGAGTCCACACTCCAACTAATACAACTACCCATCACACATTAAATAATAATACTCCTTAATTTACGTGCTAAAAAGCAAAAACAACTCTTTAAACGGATGGAGTACTAAATTTCATGCAATGAGAGCATAACAGAGCACACTAATTACCCCATACTAAAACGACCCAAGCTCAGAGTTGGGCCGCACAAAGTAAGCCTGATTCTTTTCAGGCCTTCAATTTTAAGACCCAGCCCAATTTAATTATTAGGTCTTACGGGCGACGCAGCCGAAATTGACGGCTCTAGTTTTGCTACTTTTTATAAATATCCTTCCCGACCCGACCCGGCCCGAACGAGCTTGATTCGAGCAAGAGTATGACGCTACAACTGAATCGTTGTTGACTACTTGACTGGAACATAGCCATCTTCTTCACTACCCCCGAAAATGGCGTCCTCTGCTCTCAATCTCGCTCTCTTCAATCCCTACCCCACCCAACTCCTTCCGCCTCCTCGCTCTGCATGCACTATCAGATTGCCCTCATTCTCCACACCCATTAATCCTGCTTTTTCACCTCCACCTCACTACAAACGAGCTTATGGCCAAGCATTCAAGCCCTTACAAATATTCGGATCCAATCACCTCTCCGGATCCGACTCACATTCTTTCGACGTAGTTATCGTTGGGGCGGGTGTAATTGGATTGACCATAGCGCGTCAATTCCTCCTCCGTTCCAATTTCTCCGTTGCTCTCGTCGACGCCGCTGTTCCCTGCGCCGGCGCCACCGGTGCAGGTACTTTACTCATTTACAGATTTCTTAGTTCAACTATATAAATGTGATTCTCTTTTCTTTGGACAGACCTTCCGATTCTTAGGATTCCTTGTTTGGCATTTGAGCTGATTGCTAATTTTAGGGCAGGGTTACATATGGAGGATTAACAAAGACCCGGAGGATGAGAAATGGGAGCTGGCATCCAGAAGCTTTCAACTGTGGGAGGAATTGGCTGAAAGCATTAACAATGGAGGCACGGATCCTTTATTGGCACTCGGGTGGAAGAAGACAGGTTTGAGAAATGTATTTCTGTCATCTCCATGAGTTATTGCACTACTTTTTTATGAAGTATTTGATTCCTTTTTACTCTCCTCTTGTTAATGTACAAATTTAGAATTGTTCTTGGCTTAGTGTATTTCAACTATTTCAAGCTCTATAGCTTTATATAGTTTATCTTAGTCCTTGAAAAATTTGTGACTGTCTTCATAATGCTAGCTTGAGTTTTTTGATTAATAGCGATTGAAGTGCATTTTGGTGCTGATATAAATGGTCATGGAGTTATACAGTGCAGGTATTCACTGTTCTATTTAGCACGACATAATCGCACAAATACTAGCAATAGCTGGTAATTGGATGCCAGTTTTTCAGATTACAAATTGGAAAATTGTTATTTTTACCTTGCTTATTGTGAATCCAAGTGTATAATTGGTTTTAAAAGCATCTAAAAATATTCCTGTATTGTTTGCTTTTTTTATAATTTCTTGGGTATCGTTTGTCATTCCTGCTAAGGTCAAAGAACCTCATAACCATTCCTAGATGAAACTTCATGTTTATAAAATGCTAAATAGTCAACTTTATATTGTAATGCTCTGTTTAGCTTGTTCCTTTGTATAATTGAGTTGTCTAAAATGCTAGGAACATTATGCTGAAGAATTTATTATTTATTTCTTTAATAGGTAGTTTGCTAGTTGGTAAAACTTCAGAGGACTGTTTTGTGTTGAGGAAGAAGGTTGAGCTGCTTGTAAATGCTGGTCTGGGTGCAAAGTTCTTGTCTTCTGATGATTTGTTGGCAGAGGAACCTGCTCTGAAGCTTGGAGAGGAATCCGGTGCAGCTTTTGTGCCGGATGACAGTCAATTAGATGCTCGACGTGCTGTTGCCTTCATTGAGAAGGTTCCTAGTGCTTTTTCTTTTCCCCTCAAAGAAGTATCTGTCTATCTTATATTAAAACCCTGTTGTCTTGATAGTTACCAGTGATACTGTCTTAGGCTAACAGGGATTTTGCAGCAGAAGGGAGATACGCGGAGTTCTATAATGAGCCAGTAACTAGTTTACTAAGGTGAGGCAAATCATCTTTGCTTTTGATTTTGGATCCTATTATATTGACCATCCAGTTTACCTGTATCTGATCTCCAATTTGCGACCTGTATTCATAGGATGACTGAGCTACACTTTTAATTCTTCTTTATCTGATTATGATCAGATCTGAGAGCAGTGGAGAGGTTGAGTCAATTCAGACTCCCAATAATACATTGCACTGTAAGAAGGTTGTTATTGTTGCAGCTGGCTGTTGGAGTGGTTCTGTAATGCACAATGTTATTAAAGATTCTGAATTAGATCTAGATCTCCCAGTAAAGCCTCGAAAGGTAAGGTTTAGACGTCTGATCCTTAATTATTTGCTTGCATTTGAACTACTTCAGTTCTCGAAATCAGCTTTAAGTGAAATAATTTCTTTGACTTACGATCAGTATGGAGAGAACCAAATTCTTGGCTCTAACACTAACTTGATTCTTTTGTTATTCTTTGTTTTTACCAAGATTTGTAATTTTAAATTTTTTAAAGTTCTTTGAATAGTTATCCAGAGTACAAGATCTCTCAAGCAAGATGCATAGTAAAGATTTATTTTCCATTAATTTCATTTTCTTTAATTTTATTTGAAAAAAGCTAGTCTAAGGATTATCTTGGATTTCTTATGCGGATTGAATTATATTGAACCACTAAAAGAATGGCTGGTATTCTTGACACAAAGAAGATGTCAGTCTGTTCCCATTCCTAGCTTCGCATCTTCAAAATGCATTTCATCATAAGTTACCCCCTTTTATAACCCTAGATCTGTTAATTTTTTAGGACTTTGCTCCTTGGTAGTTATGCTGCATGAATGCTCCTTTTTGGAATAGTTTTTTCATATTCTAATCTTAACTATGGCTTGGAGGGTACAAAATCTGAAGACAACATTCGTGTGTTACATGTTTTCATTTATTTACGTGGCAGGGTCATCTACTTGTTCTTGAGAATTATAAGCCCTTTAACCTTAATCATGGGCTAATGGAGGTGGGATATGTCAATCACGCAAACCTTTGCTCTACTACAGATTTAGGAACTGCATATAGTGCAGATAATGCATCCATTTCAATGACAGCTACCACAGACATGTCAGGAAGGCTCGTTCTTGGTAAATTTCAAGTGCTGCTTGCTTTCTCTGTCTATATTGTCTGTGCATGATAATTCATGAGATTAGATCATATTATTATGCAAAACTAAGGAATAATCCATATTGTTGTCTCATTGTGCTTAGTTCAAGACTTAGTTGAGTATGTTGTTGTAAGTCCGGGTGCCAAGAAACACTGAGGTCATATATTATTGTCTGTTCTTGCAGGAAGTAGCCGTGAGTTTATAGGGTTTGACACTGAGGTTGACGAGTCTATCATCCAACGGATATGGGAGAGGGTTGCTGAGTTCTTTCCTGTGCTCAAAGAAGTATCCCTGAGTGATCTAATCGAAAACAGGGAAGTAAGAGTAGGCCTGAGACCATACAGTAAGTTATTCCAAGAAGAGATGAACAAGTTCACTCAAGTATTATATGATGTAAAAATATAAATTCAATTTCTACTTGTCTCCATGCATTACGATCATCACAAATTAATATTATTGCAGTGCCTAGTGGAAAACCAGTGATTGGAGCTGTACCAGGATTATCGAAAACCTTCATCGCTGCTGGACATGAAGGAGAAGGGCTGTCACTGGTAATTTTCTTGTGCCCGCTCCCCTTCAATCTGAACATGTTATATATATGTGAATGATGTGAACAACCGAAAGTGATTTTGATAGTCAAGAATTCAAATATCAGGGTAGTTATTTTATGAATTTTGTTTGAAGCATTTCAGTTGGATTGATCAAAATGAAATAGTGATATGAGTTTGTGGGTTTTTTTTACTAGGCTTTGGGAACTGCAGAAATGATTTTCAACATGGTGTTGGAAAATCCTCAGAACGTCAATCCAGCGCCATTCTCTCTCTAGACACACACACTCTCTCTCAAGTGGGCTTGTGAATTTTGCATCATGAAAATTGTAGTGAGAAATTTCTGATTACATTTATTAGCTGAAACCATAATGCAACTCAGTTAGTCCAGATTATTGTATCTCTTCAGTTTGGATCACACCACTCAGACGGGCCAGACCGATGCTCCCGTTGGGTTCGAATGACTCGAGCTTTCCCAGAAGCACGCACTATTGTGGTCAGATCCTGCGAACCACCTGCTCAATGCCACAAATCTGTGTGCAAGCTATCCGACCCTGGTTCGAGTCCTACAGGCGCCATTCTAGCTAAAACAAAATGCTCCTCTGTTTCTTTTGGTATTGAACACTTGCAAAATGTAAACTGCCCAATTATAACTATCTGCAATCGCGGTATTAACCTACATATTAATCCTAACTTGTTTATCACACTTAAAAATCTTAGGTTAACCTGCGTATTAACTTCATAAATCGAACATGCTTTAAAAGTAAAGATTAAACATATAAATAAAATAAAACGTAAACCAAAAAATTAAAAAAATCATATAAACTACATTAGTGAAATATTAAATTATTTACTTAGAATAAAATTACAATTGTTCTTAAAAAAAATTGGGAAAAAAAAATAAAAAAATCACAACTTTACACGATTAAATAATTACATGGTCCATTAAGAAAAAGAAACAGAGCACTACATAAATTCCCTTATAGAGTCTTCTCTTTTCACCTTTATTATTACTATTATACATGTTGTAATTTAGTAATGAAAAAAAAAAAAAAAGATTTCTGTGGGCTTCCAGAAATTCCTCACTACTATATATTGAAAATCAATGTACTCCCGCCATTCCAATTCTCTATTATTTTTTCTAAATTAATTTAAAATAAAACAAATTAACTTCTACGCCTTTCGTGCTATACAAATTTCTTCCTTTCTGCTAAAATCCACCCTAGTTTCATCTTTTTTCCTCAATGAACTAAATCCGATCTAATTTCAATTTCTCCGATTGAATCTGGATTAATCTGCTCAATTTCAAATTTTGCGATTTGATCATTTTCTTCCGCGCCATTTACATTTGTTTAATGAGAATAGATGGATCGGCGTACGGAGCTGCGACGGGTATTCAGCATGTTCGATCGGAACGGCGACGGAAAAATTAGCCGGAACGAATTGAGTGAATCGATGGAGAAATTGGGGGTGGACATACCGGAGAAGGAGCTGATGCAGATGATCGAGAGGCGTTCAACGTGTTCGACCAAAACGGCGACGGATTCATCACGGTGGAGGAGCTGAGGGCGGTGCTGGCGTCGCTGGGACTGAAACAGGGGCGGACCATCGAGGATTGCAAGCTTATGATCACAAAAGTCGACGGCGACGGCGAAGGAAGGGTTAATTTTGACGAGTTCCGGAAGATGATGAAGGGTGGCGGATTCGCCGCCTTGACCTAAGATATCCACCTGCAAGACCTCTACTAGATTAACTTTTTTTTCCCCTCAAATTTTCTAGTTTCTTAGGATGAAAATCACATCTATAAATATGAATATGAAAATTCCCTCTTCTTTTGAATTGACCATTATGTGGATATATTAATTAATTAATTTGAATCCACAATTTGTGTTGAAGGTCTCATCCACCCAGTAGGTTAATTTGAATACATGACAAATTTGTATTGGAGGCCTATCTACCCCAATCAGAATGGATGTTGACGGGTTAATTACATGAAAAAATCATAAGTAATTCAGTTCAAATATTTAAGATTAAAAAGAAAAAGTAATAGCATTTTACTAAATGACTTTTGAGACAGAATATAAGGTTTCTTTAAATACACACCGCACTTTTATTAAATAAATAAACATCTCATTTATATATAATTAAAATATGAATTTTTAAAAAATCTATATTATCCTTAATTCATTAAATACACAATATCCCATTATATATTTTATACTAATCTAATATAAAAAAAAACCAAACCAAACGTTGGATATTCAAATTTTAGGGATTTGTCCAATTTTCCATAGGTGTGAAGAAAAGAGATCTCTCCGCCGCTGATCATTGTTGGGACAAGACAGAAAAATAGAGATCACCAAAAGAGAGATAGCATGCACTTACTGAGAAAATAGATATTACCAAGAGAGAGATAGCATGTGAATAAAAGAGATCTCCCCGCCGCTGATCATCATTGGGGCAGGAGAGAAAATAGAGATCACCAAGAGAAAGATAACATGTACTTACTGAGAAAATAGAGATTACCAAGAGAGAGATAGCGTGCACTTACTACAAAGTGTATATGTGACCAGTGTAATTTTTCAAATTTAATTTTGCTTAATTAGCTGCACTCCATTCATCCAAATTATCATAAATGTTAAGAGCAAGTTTTTTATATGATTACACGCGCATTTTAGTTTTTTACTCCATGGATGAATACATGATTTTCTCCTTGAATACATATAATGGATTGAAGTCGAGCTGATGAAAAGCTTGACAGTGTTGGAACTCTCTTACAACGACTTCTTGACAGAAAATCGGAGATCAATAAAATATGAAAGTAATCTATAAAGCAAACCTAAACTTCTACTTTTGTTTTTAATTTTTTTTTTCAATTTTCTCTATTTAGAAATAATTCAATTTTAATCTTAACCGTCCAATTAATGTTTTTGATTTCAATAATAAAATCTAATTATACTAATAATGTATTTTGTTATTTAAATTTTACTTTTTTATTTAACAATATAAATTTGGTAAATATGATAAATATTTTTGGCATATTTAACTAAATTTTAATCAATATATGCTTAATTTAAATTAATATATCAATCAATATTCATATGTTATTATAATTTAATTTAATATACATATCACATATGATTTTCCTTTGATTTCAATCATAAAATTTAATTATACTAATAATGAATTTTATTATTTAAATTTTACTTTGTATTTATTTAATTTAATTTAACAATATAAATTTGATTAATTTTTAATCAATATATGCTTAATTTCAATTAATATATTAATTTTATTTTTTCATTAGAATCGTCTCTATAAATATTTGCTTTCAATCACGGTCGTTCATTCTTTAAAATCATTCTATATACTAAATCTTTTCATTACCTAATCAAATTCTTACTCTCTCCCTCTTTTTATTTTTTTAGTTTTTTATCTCTTTTACAAATTCTACTTTCATATTATTTATTTATTTATAATCTACTCTAATTTGTTTTGTCTTTTATACTTTTATTTGATCTTATATGCAGGTTCAATCATTCTCCTTAAATGTATCATTATACTTTTTAATTTTTGTTATCTTATTTTTTTCTGGAATAAAAATCAATTTAGTCTCATAATTTTCCTCATGATTTATTTTAGTCCCAATAAAGATAAGTTTGTCAATTTAGTCCCACCGGTGAAGAAATAGAGCCAAACACGTCATATTTTGCTGAAAAATGCTGATATCACTAGAAAATAGCCACGTCACAACCGAAATCGTCGATTTTCGATTGAGACAATTACGTGGCACCATGATAGCAGGTGAGTTAGCAGGATAAAAACTTATTTATTCTCATAACTTTTCTCATAGTCTATTTTAGTCCCAACAAAGATAAGTTTGTCAATTTAGTCATACCGGCGAAAAATAGGGCCAAACACGTCCTATTTTCATCGGAAAATACTGACATCACCCGAAAACGGCATGTGATTGTCACGTGACAATTGAAATCGTCGATTTCCGGCGGGACGATGACATGACGCCCTGATGGCAGGTGAGTCAACAAATTAAATGTTATTTTAATGTCAATAAGACATTTTTATTTTATAAAATTTTAAATAATTAGAAAACAAAAATTAAATAAAAAAATGTATTAATAATCTGTCACATAATTAAGCAGGCTTGCCTTAGCATTACTAATTCTCCATTCTTGAATTCCAAATCGTTTTTCTACATGATTTATTTTCTTTCGTATTAGTTTAATTATTAATTTCAGTTTCTAATTAAATTATTTTGAAAAATCCCGAATTTGTCTTACACTAAAATTGTCATACATAAAATTAATTGGTAGATCTAAAACTATCTCATGGGTTAGACATTTGACTTGATCACACGCGCTACAATTGATCCCTTACAGTCTTTTGTTCTTCTTTTTAATCCACTTTCTTCTTTTTTTTTTGTCTCTAATATTGCTTCTTCTTTTTCTTTTCTTTTACATATTATACTTTCATATTATTTATAATCTACTTTAATTTATTTTGTCTTTTATACTTTTATTTGATCTTATACACAGGTTCAATCATTCTCCTTAAAGGTATTATTATACTTTTTAATTTTTGTTATCTTTTTTTTTCTTTGATTTATGTTTTTTTTTTTCTTTTTTTTCTTTATATTCCATAAACTCTATTTTTAAAGTTATTTTATTTTATTATTCTTATTTTTATGTGATCTTATTTGCAATTTCGATCACTAAAAAAAGTCATCAGTGTACGTATCTTATATGCAGGTTCAATTATTCCCCTTAAAGGTATCATTATACTTTTCAATTTTTCGTTATCTTATTTTTTTCTATTTCATTTATGTTTTTTTCTTTTATATTTCATAAACTCTATTTTTAAAATTTTTATTTTATTGTTCTTATTTTTATTAGATCTTATTTGCAGTTTCGATCATTAAAAAAAGTCATCAGTGTATGTATCCAAAATTAACTTCAGAAATTTTAGCATTAGAAAATTCGAAGCACAGGTCAACTATATTTTTTATTATTTTTTATTTTAATCTTTAAGATTAATGTATGGAATCTATTTTCAAAGTTTTGTAATTTATTCTAAGTTTTCATTTAATTTTATTTTCATTAGGATAAATATCTATATATATTCTTTTAATTTAATTTTTATGATTAATTTATGAAATCTATTTTTAAGTTTTGTAATGTATTTTAATCGTTCATTCAATTTTATTTTCATTAGTATCGTCTCTATAAATATTATTTAATATTTATAATTTATTATACTAAATAATATTTTATATTTTATTTTATTCATATGTTATTTAATTAGAAATATATATTATAATAAAATATATCTTTATTTAAAAATAATAATAATTGAGTTTTATAGAGAAATTATATCTACTTTTTTAAAAAGATAAATATCAATTAAAATAAAATAATTTTAATATAATTAATTATACAAAGTTAATATTTATCTTGAAATTTGAATTAAATCAATCAATGAAATTATACCTATTATATAAACCGGATATGATATATGTGTTTTTTTATATTAATTGCAACCAATTTAAATATTGTTTGATCCAATTAATTAGATAAAATTTCAACTTTATTTTAATAAATAATAAAAATATTAATTAATTTCTAAAAAATTAATATAGTTAAATATTATACATAATTTAAGTTGTATTATTTATTAAGTTTAATTAGACCACCATTAAAATTTTTATAGGATATTATAATAAAGAGTCCAATTGTGGTACTTTGATCTAAATATTGAGTGCCCAAAATCACAATATAATTTATATATTTTTTATTTTATTTTGGGCGTATCATAAATTATTTATCTATCTATACATATATAAAAATAAAAATAAAATTTTATTTTTATCTTCAATTTTTTATACTTCTTTTCAATTTTATTATATTTATAAACCATGTATTTTTAATTTTGGCAGTCCATTTAAAACATTAAATCTTAATCATTAATATTTTTTATGCTAATATATTTTTTTTTATTTTTCAATTAAAAATATATAATTTAGTAAATATGAGTGATATTTTTGGCATATTCTATTAATTATCAAATCTATCTCCATTCGCTCCAAAGAGTCTCATTTTTTCATTTTGGACCACTAATACAATTAAAATGTGGGCCCACACACACTAATATAACTACCTGTTAGAGTGATTTGATTAAGTATTAAACGATTCAACTCTCTATCAGCTTAAGCTTTTAGATGAGGTGGTCATTTAACATGGTATCAGAGCACATGGTTAACAAAGGTCCAGAGTTCAAACCTCATCGTCACCATTTATGAGAAAATTTTCACATGCAAGGCTTGAGGCAAAAATTCCCCGCCTGCATGTGAGGGGGCGTGTTAGAGTGATTTGATTAAATATTAAACATTCAACTCACTCTAACAGCTTAAACTTTGATAAATATAAAATTACATTATGTTAAAAAAATTACATTTATACATATTATACATAAATAATTAACAGTTTATAAAGGAGAGTATGTTCTTAGCTTGGTTTAAAGCAAAGAAGTACTACCCCGAGGCAAGAAAACTGACATGTACAGAATTCCCACAGTACTTTGTCTGGAAAAGCAATACGAGAGAATGGGTGAAAAGAAAAATTGGTAATAAATAATTAACAGTTTATAAAGGAGAGTATGTTCTTAGCTTGGTTTAAATCAAAGAAGAACTACCCCGAGGCAAGAAAACTGACATGTACAGAATTCCCACAGCACTTTATCTGGAAAAGCAATATGAGAGAATGGGTGAAAAGAAAAATTGATAATTGGACATTGGTAGGATTTTCTATGTTCCTCCTGGTGCCGAAAAATCTTATTATTTGAGAATTCTACTAAATGTAGTGCGAGGACCAACATGTTATTATTGAAAAACATATTTTCATTAAGATTCTAAGATTATTTCAAATTGCAGGTTTGGTGATGTCTAAGGCTGATAAAATGAATACGTGTTTGTGTGAGATTAATTATGCATTGATATCTATGAGTAGAAATTTAAGAGATTTTGAAGGGATGCCCATTCTAAATTCTGAAAAGAATCTTCATCATAATAACAAACTAATATCAAGTGAATTGAGGTATAACAGATCACCACTACAAAAAGAATATCTGAATTTGATGAAGAAACTAAATGAAGATCAGAAGAAGGTGTATCACCGGGTGATGGAAAATGTTATCTCTGAAAGTGGCAGAGTTTTCTTCGTATATGGATACGGAGGCACCGGAAAGACATTCATATGGAGTATGGAAGACAATATTAGCTTATATTAGATCAGGAGGATATAGTGTTGAACGTGACATCAAGTGAAATTGCATCCTTACTTTTGCCAGGGGACCGAACAACACACTCGAGATTTTGTATTCCACTTTCAGTATGGAGGAATTCAACGTGTAATGTAAGGCAGGGAAGTGATCTTACTCAACTCCTTTCTATTCACAAGTAGATAATTTGGGATGAAACGCCAATGGTCAATAAATGGTGCATTGAGGCCCTTGACAAAACCATTAAAGACATCATGCAGCTTGAAAATGGAGAAAATTCAACCAAACTCTTGGGGTGGGGTGGGGTGGGGAAGGGGGAATTGTATTTTGGGAGGAAAAAAATAATAATACTCCCTCTCTGTCCCATCCTAATGAAGGATGGTTACATTTACTTCTTACACGGTAACTAAGGAATATAATATTTTAATGTATAATGGATATTTGTATTAGAATGGTAGGTGAGTCACATGGAGATGGTTTAATCGTTTTGTGTGGTCCCATATAATAAAAAGGGTAATGAAACCATTATGAACTGATCCTCAAATTTGGAGTATGCAACTACAAGGCCGGGAGGACATATGAAGTATAAGAAAGAAACCAATTATACATAAAAATAGTTATAATTATTTCCGTGCAAAACACATATGGGATAATTATAAATATAAAAAAATAGTACAATAAAATTCTAACCAGACCAAAACCGAACGAGACATGCTCAAACATATTCGTAGAGATAAAACTATTAAAACTAAAATATAATTAACAATAATCCTATAATAAAATGTTTAAAAATTATTCACAAAATATAATTATTTTCGTGCATACACAATCCATGGTATTCAATTTGGTTACTAAAATTGAATACCGATGCACCTACGAAAGAAATTGATTTTCAATTCTAAATATTATGTAAAAAAATTTCAATTTATCTCCGATTAAAAAATGGGCTCCTGGAGTAGATTACCTTAATATGCATACACAACCCATGATATTCAATTTGCTTATTGAAATTGAATATCGATGCACCTACAAAATAAATTGATTTTCAATTCTGAATATCATATTGGAAAAAAATATTTCAACTTATTTCTGAAGTTGATTACCGATGTACATATAGGAGAAATTGAAATCCCATTCTGAATACCCGTATTAGCGGTAAAGAAGTTGGTTAAATTGATGACCCATTCTGAATTCTCATATTAGCGAGATTGAAGTTTGTTAAAGGGTAATTAAAACTTTACATTACATGTTTTTGTAACTGATAGTAATTTAATTTATACTTTGTATCTAGTAGTAATATTATCTTATATTTGTACCTTTATGTAATAATTACATTTTGATTTAATAATATCATATTCAAAGCTTAAAATAATACTCCATCCGTCTCATCCAAAAGATCATTTTTTCCATTTTGGGCGTCCCACCCAAAGAGTCACCTTTCATTTTTTACACACATGAGATCCATCCACACACACACTAATACAATTAAAATGTGAGACCCACTTCAACTAATACAATTACCCACTACACATTAAATAATAATATTCCTTAATCCACGTGCAAAAAAACAAAAAATACCCTTAGAGTGGGACGGAGGGAGTATATGTATTTATCTACATTAAATTTTAATTACTAATTAAAATAATTGAGATTTTTAATTTTAATTAAAAATTAAAATAATTGAGAATAATTCTGATAACGACACATCATCAAATTAAACTTTTTTTAGTATATTAAAGATAAATATATATATACATATATATATATATAAAGTATACTATCTTTCAATTTAAAATTGGCAAAAACTTATGTGTCCTCGAAACATCGTGTTCCCAAATTCTGTGTTTTTTGAAAATAGTAAGTATCATTTATTTAGTATAAAATGTGCATATTTTATTTTTTGAATTTTTTTATATTTTTTTAATCAAACATTTATATTGTTTATTATTTATTTATTTTATTAATTAAACATTTACTCCCTCCGTCCCACAGCAAGGGTCTATTTTTTCCATTTTGGTCGTCCCACCCAAAGTGTCCTCTTTTCTTTTTTACGCACATGGGACTCACTCATCCCATCTAATACAATAAAAACATGGGGCTCATACTCCCACTAATATAACTACTCACTACACATTAAATAATAATACTCCTTAATCCACGTGCCAAAAAATAAAAACTACTCTTGCTGTGGGACGGAGGTAGTATATTGTTCGTATTTTACCTAATCTTTCCAATGAAAAAATTATATCCTTATTAAATAAAGTGCATACACTTTATAAAATATTATACACTTACACACCTAATGCATCCTAAAACAAAACCAACTTTTTAAAGTTATTAGCCTAAAGATAAATAATTATTTATTAGTTTTACTTAATCTCTTTATTCTATAAAATAAAATGCATTTTAAAAATATGTTAATTTATAAAAGGCAAAAATTTGTGTTAGATCATTTTACGGATTGATATCGATGAGACGAATAAAAATTGATAACTTTTTAATAATCAATTAATAAAAAGTAATAGTGATAAATCATATGTAGAGATGGGATTGATCTTGTCCGTCGATGAGGTGAATAAAAATTGATAACTTTTTTATAATCAATTAATGAAAAATAATAATAGTGATAAATCATTTGTAGAGATGAGATTGGCCTTGTCCCGCGCACTTGCCTCACCGACTCACCCCACCGCCGGTCAAAGTTTTGGTACCCAAACCTACCCTTGTAGGGGTCAGATCCACCACGCACGATTTAAATTCGCATGTATATATAAAAAATCTACATTTCAAATTTTATTCACCTAAAGTCATCAAATATCCACCGCAAAAGAAGCACATCATTTTAAATACCACAGCTTCAATACCAATAATATTTTCATTACAAACCACAACATCAATAAGTTCATTACAACCATAGCATAAATAAAAGAACCAGTTCATAGGTAAAATATCTATTACAAACCATGAAATTCAACGTTTGGAAATCCTAATTACTAAATGACAGGAAAGTAAATATATGAGAATACATATATTTTTGCAATACATAAATAACATAATTTAATATAATAAATTAAGGCAAGGCGGGGCAGGGCGGTAAGGGAAGATACTAGGACCAGGACGCGAACTGGGCGATGCATGGGGCGGGCCGGTTAATGGTGTGAGGCGGATCTGACCTGGCCCAAATGGGGTAGTGCGGTACGGGGCAAAGGAGGTGCAGGCTAAATTGCCATCCCTACATATCAGAGATTGAGATTCAGGGGCATCTTCATCAGGCTTAATGAAGCATTCCAAAAGCACGAATTCCTGCTTAGAAAAACCCTCCATGAAAACCGACCCTAAATACACCACCTCACGTGCCTCCTCTGTCTCTTCTTTCGCGAAGATAGTGAGCAAAACCCCCCTAGTCACCGTCATAACAACCTTCTGAATGTGCACTAATTTGTGGGCTTTTCCAGTCTGCCAAGATTCTATTAGAAAATTTTAATTGACGATGTAGGGTTAGAGCAGAAAATATCTTACCTTTCGAGTGATGTGATCAACAAGAAATTCTGCCAAATCTATAACCACAGGGCAGCTATACTCCCTCTCAAGCACTCCAACAAAACTACCACCTAGAGGGCCCTCATACACATCATAACCCTATCACAAGCAATTCACACTATTGCGTCAATTAAATGTATCCGAACATGATTCTGCAACCCAATTTACCAAAATAAATAATCAAAAAGACTCAACAACACAAATTCTAACACATAATAACGAAAAATAATAATCTCCTACTCAGCCACCCCTCCATTTTCAGTTTCAAAATTTTCAACGAATGGAATAAGGAAATTACTTGCCTACACGATTTATGAAAATTAAAACGGTATTTCATTTTAATTTGTTCATATTTACAAAATAGAACATCAAGATAATAATTTCAATAATCTAGAAATTGAAATAAAACAACAATTATGCGAGATAATCAGCAAACATACCCTGCTTTTTCGCACTGCTGTGAGGTAACTCTTTACATATAAAGAGTTGCTGGGCGTGGAGTGAATTGGGATCAATATTGTCTTCCCAAGATTGTTGGTCAAGTACGGTCCAAGCAAACCACTTTCCATTTGGTGGCAATCCTCTAGTGGTGGACATTCCCTTTCCATAGCAAAAAGGCAGAGGCAGATCTAAGGAGAGAACCAACAAAGAGAAGACTTCTGAAGAATTTTTTTAACAAATAGATCTTAATTCACAAAAACAAAAACATAAAAGTTTAAATTTTAGTATAACAGGAAGCACAAAGCCCTATGGAATATCTAGAAGATTTAATATTATATTCAAGAGACTAGTAATACAAAAGAAGAATAAACAAAAGAATTAAGAGTGTTTCGGATAAACATCATTGTTCATAACATGGTTTGGACTAGAGAATTGCAAAAAAAAATCTTCATCAGCGTTTCGTTTAATTATTTCAATTAACAGAATATGAGGTGCTACAAAAAGTACTAAATCTTTACTTTCTAAAGCTGATATCCGTACAATTGTGATACAAACAAGCAAAAACAGCACACCAAAGTATAAAAGATAGGGCAGAACAGAAATCGTAGAAAGAAAATTGAAGGGAATAGGCGAACCGAAACTACATATACGTAAATTGGTATAAAATTGAAGAACGAATCTACGGATGATATGAAAAGCAATCAGGATGAATTCCAACAACTTACAAAGATGAAACGATGATGATATCCGAAGAGAGGAAAAGCGGGATTCTTTGGCGCTGTTGCAAAGGGAATTCGATATTAAAACAAGGAGACAAGGAAACCTAAACGGTGAAAATAACTTGCTGCAAGATAAACATGAACAAAAATAGTATTATTAATTCATAGGATAGACCTATATTACAAGCAAACAGCTGTATAATCGCAACCAATGGCCAGTCAATCTCTGGTTATGGTGATAATAGGGCAAGTGAGGTTTGATAGAGTTTATAGGATATCCATGTAGGTATAAAACCAAATATTGTGTATGGTAAAAAATACAGATAACAAGAAAATGTACAAGATTCATTGGAAGATCAGAGTTCTATGAGGAAAGTGTATTATCTAAAGGTAAATATAAATCCACAAATACCAAGCACAGAAACAAACAAAAACTCCCAACACAGATGCAACTTTTGGAAACCAAGTTTCCGATCCAAAGAAAAACAGAATATGTCCAAATATGAATTCTAAATAACATTTTATATCACACAACCATACACAAAACTGAGGAATCAGTATTATGCATTATAATTTCAGGCGGGCAAGAAAATCATAAGAAGACGTAGCAAATAAGAATAAAACTGGAAATCAAACATCCATAAACCAAAAATCCTCGAAATATATAGAATACATATTTTCACACTGAGGACGGAGCAAACACTAGTTCCACCTAAAAACCCATACGACAACATAAAGAAACTAATGCCAAACAAATAAGAGGTTCAATGTTATACTAAAAGCTGAAAAATCACTTATCTCTGCATCAGTACATAAACCACGATAATGTTTCGGGAATGTGAGGCTAATATGCAGCAAGGTTCAATAATACTCGAAAACCCCCAACAACAAAAAGTAACCATTTTATGATTTTTATCAGTATTTCACTAATTCCATCTGCAGATAATTTGCGCAAGAGGAAAAAACAAGGTACATAGGGCCGTACACTTGACAAGAACACTGAAACAAATAGTAAGCAACAAGCAGTATATGAACTCAGACAGATCTGCGCCACAGAGACTTAAAGTCGAAAAAACCCATCACAGATCGAGGTTTTTCTCAGAGAAAACCCAATCACACTCCATAGCTATGTACAAGTAAGATTAAAAAAAATAAAATACATACACAAGTCAAAAACAGTAAACTAATATATGCAATCTTGAACCCCACCAACATAAGCAACTTCCACCAGAACATTCCAGAATTTACAGGCAGAAACATGAGGAAAAAAGCTCCAAAAGACTCACGACCTCAGTTCGAATTCAAACAGCAAATAAGGATTACCAATTATCCAAACGAGCAGCGTCACGACACGATCAGCGGCGGTGGTAGGAACTACCAATCCGTCGAAGCAGCGGCGGGGCGGGGGGTGTCAGAGAAATTAGGGTTTTTGCAATTTGGGAAGTAATGAATAAGGAAACGGCAATATAACCGTCTTTTTTTTTCAAATTCTATAAGTGGAAATTGTGTTAGGATCTGAAAATTCGGGTTAACTTCAATTGGGTTTAACAAATTCCTCGCACCTCTCATTCTTCTTAATTTAGTCTCAACACGGATGCGGGAGGCGGCATCGGAGAGAATGTCGGGGCGGGAATAGGAGGATCGGTCGATGAGCTCCGTCCAAAGGCGGCGTGGGCGCCGTGGCGGAAGGTGGTATTGAGGCGGAAGGCACGCGCGGAAGGCGAGGTGGCGATCGGAGGCTGGGATTCGAATTGGGGATTGAACCATCTATTGTAATTCCGTTTCGTTTGTATATATGGGGAAATCATTGCCGCAGCTGAGCAGTAGCCTGCCGGAGTTGAGGAATAACGATGACGACAACAGTAATTAGGCAAAGTGGAAGAGAACGTTTACAAAGTCTAAGGAAGGCGGCGATGCGGTCGAGAAGCGACGATGGCAGCTATCAGAGGTTGTATAAGATTGCAATGAGGGTTTTGTTTACTCAAGTTGTACAGAAAGGTGTAAATTGTTTAGAGTTCCATCATCAAATGCACCAAGAGGTTACAGTTTTAATTGTAAATCTTTTATCCTGCACTTATAATTGTTCAATCGCTTGCAAAATTTATCCATGACTTGTATTTCTCATAAGCTGGATAAAGAATCTTTTTCTTGTTCTTGTATTATTATAAATAGGCCTTTGTATTCTCTCTCTTCTCATCTTCTTTTATACAAGAATATGACTTGTTAAATACATTAGTATATAGTTCCTACTATCTGTATATGCAAAACACAATCGAGTTGGTTTCCAATCTGAATGGATTATGTGTTTGTTGCTCGAAATCATGGGTTAAGAAGAAAGTCTGTTTGAATTTGACTGGGTTGGGCACCATCTGCTATTGTAATTATCGCATTCGTATGAACTCTTTTGAGAGGTGGATTTGGATAGATTATGTGATAATGCCAACGTGTAGGATTTTCCATCCAAGATTGAATATTCCTTGCAGTTTATCTTGTTAGTAATTGTTTCTGCATAGAAGATAATTAATTTTTTAGTCTATGATGCATTATCAGATAAAAATGTGGTTGGCGTTTCATACGCATTACAGATTGAGGTTATATGATGACTAAGTGGTGTGCAATATGTTTTCAGGCAAGATATTTTGATCTAAATTCATTAAGAAAAGGATTCCAAGCTGTATCCTCGTTAGAATTGGTGATTTCAGAGGAGGCCACGTGGAAGAGTATATGCTCACTATGTTGCTCGTTTGGGGAGGGCACCAACTCTTGGAGTATATACTCTTAAATTATAAACTGTAATTATCCAGATGCTTTTTTGCAAGATGAAAGTTCCATATTCTCCACCATGCCTGAATTTATAACTAGTGCCACAATAATTGCAACTTATTTTATAATTTGATAAATTTTCAAGCACTTGTTTCTTGAAGTGAATAGTGAATATATCCGAACGTAGAGTTTGTTGAGAACTTTGACTTGTTGCTCCGGGTCCGGGTGAAGCTCCGCCTCCTACTCCGACTCCGGCTCCACTTCCACCTTCTCCACCCGAACTTGGTTGGCTATCTTCCTCATTTTGTTGTCTTTGAATTTGAACTTCATCTTCGTCGCCGTCGGACTCGATATCATCTCCAAGTATGTCTCTATAATTTAAATCATAGAAATGAGGGTGGGTAGAAATATCCGGAGAAAAATTAGAATGTAGTGGTGGTGATGGAAATTGTTGATTTGGTGACGGAGCCGGTGGTGGACAATTGTCTACGTTGGCAAAGTTTTTCTCTAGAAGATTGTGAGGAAGAATCGGCACCGGAAGAAGAAGAACCTCTCCTTGGCATTTTTTTCTTGGATTTTTTTTGTAGTGAAGAAGTAAATTAGTAAACTAACAAGTAAGTATGAAATAAGAAGTGAGAATGAAAACTATGAAACTAACACTAATCTAAGAAACTTGGAAGTTGGAAATTTGGAATTGGAACTAAGAGAATGATTTGAACTTATGAATTGAAAAAAAAAATATTAGGGCACAAATTGAGAGAGAGAGAAAGAGAGAGAGAGAGAGTAGTGTAGAAATATTGAAAATTGGATCAAGAAGAAGAAGAAGAAGAAGAAGAAGAAGTAGAGATGTTATATTGTAGTGTGCTCAAATGAACCCCAACAAGGGGTATTTATAGAGGATGCAAAATGATCCCAACCATCCATTTCAAATAAAATTAATTCAAGCCATTAAAAATTAAAAAAAAATTGGTTCGGCGAACCGCCGATCCACGGTTCCGAACAGGAGTGGGGTGGGAGCTGTGATGATCTCGGTTGTTCATCTCAAACGGGTAGCAAATCACGTGCGTCCATTCAAATTTTGAAAATTTGAATTTTGAAGCCAAAATCGCTGGTTCAGACGTGAATCGAAACTACCGGTTCAGCCTCAATGGCTAGTTTTGATCCAGCCGCTCATTTCAAACAGCCATTTCATCTCGGCCGTTAATTTCGAAATTCAAAAAAATTTAAAAAATATTAAAAAAATAAAAATCGGCTGGTTTTTTTGGGAATCGGCGGTTTAGTGGAACCGGTGGTTTCGGTTTTGTAATTTTTAGAACCGGAACCGAACCGTATAAATTACGGTTTTGATTTCAAATGGCCGGTTTACAAATCGCCGGTTCCAGTTCCGATTAAAATCTGCGATTTTCCGATTGGAACCGGCGATTTCTGTTAAAATGTGCATGTCTACACTTGATAATGAGAGAATTGAAAATTTAAAGTTGAGTGAGAGAGAGCAACATAGGTGAATTGAGAATGTAGTAGAGTAGACGTAGATTGTAGAAGTAGAAATGTAGAATGTTGTGTGCTTAAAATGATCACACTTGGGTTATTTATAGAGGACCAAAATTGATCTTATCCATCCATTTCAAAATTGAACTCCAAAAAATCTCAGCTCTAGAATTTAAAAAAATAAAAATAAAAATCCGGCGGAACCGCCGGTTCCCCGACCGATCTCGTCCGTTGATCTACAATGGCCACGTAATCTCGACCGCACGTTTGAATTTTAAAATTAAAAAATTTGCCGCCCGATTCACCGAACCACCAGTTTGAACTGGTGATTTACCCGCCGAAACTGGCGGTTTAAAGGCCTAACGCAACGATCAGTTTTTTTGGGCGGTCGATCTCCAACGGCTAGATGATCTGGAGCGTTAAAAAAATTAAAAAAATCGGAAGTTTTAACCAGGAACCAGCGAGCCATCGGTTTCAGTTTTCGACATTCTGGAATCAAAATCGAACCGTGCCCAACCGATTTCAATTATATTTTGGCCAGTTCCGGTTTCGATTAAAATCGACGGTTCTCCGGTTGGAACCAACAGTTCCGATTAATCGGTGCATGTCTATTAACAGGGATGGGGAGTAGCTGCAACAATCATGGATTTATGGCAGAGATTCACATATTATGGGGGTGTGTATAATCTTAAAATAAAAAAGGATAAATTTGGGTTTCAAGAGGGTGTATATATAATAAAATTAAGATTTAAAAATTTAGAGGGGTGTGTGTATTCAATAAAAATGAGTGTGTATTTAACAACACTAAACAAGAATTGATATCCTTTATAATAAAAAAATTGATAACAGGGTTGTGAATTATTTATTTTATAAACAATTTATAGTATAAATGAAAAATCTTAGCATTAAAAAAAAAAGGTTAATTGTACCAAAAGTTCCGACCTTTTTGCGAATTTCAAATTAATCCAAACTTTTCAATATTTACAAATAAGTTCTCGACTTTAACTCCATTTTGCGAATCAAGTCACCGGGAAGTTGAAGCCTGCCCGGATGCTGACATGGCTGCCAAAAAAAATAATAAATAATGTATGAGTTGTCATTTTTTTCAATATTAATATTGGAAATAAAATTAAGAGGTGCACACAGTCTTCTTCTTCATCCACATCTCTCCTCGATCCTTTCCGAATTCTAATTAACAGATAAAGATGTATCTTGACAGAAAGTTATTTACGTGTTGGGATCTCTGAATTCTTCCACCAAATAGCCAACCATTTTTGCCCACCAACAGCACCCTTTTCCATACCCCAATTCTTCTTAGCCCGAAGCGGGCCCGACGAAGAGATCTCCGAGCTGTAGACAGTCGGGATCGGTAGTGGAGGACGAAGAACATACATGGTTTTTTCTCCAGATCCTCCTCTTCCACAAGCATCTAGTTTATGAACTTGAGTATGACATCGGAGCGATCCATCTCCGTCGAACCCTCCCCCTCCGGCGACGAAGATTTATCACCTGCAACACCACCTTCATCAATGTAATAAAATGGCCGATTGTGATAGATCTCGAAAAAAGATGGCCTAATTTACTTGCTTAAAAAATTTGTATGTTTATACGGTCTTTTATCTGGGAAATTAATATGCATAATTATGTGAAAAAAAAATTTCGAAATTTGAGTTCTTGAATAGTTTAGGATTGATTATTGGACTTGGGAGTATTTGAACAAGATGGTGTATTTGTGGAGATCAAACAAACGAAATCCAAAATATATGAAAGAAATTGTGCATTCAATAGAATAGATACTCCGATAAAGATGAACTAAATTGAATCTTAAATTTTATCAGACCTTGGAGAAGATTAATCAGAATGAATTTTTAATTTATTTATTTATTATTATTATATTTTAATTACAGTAATATTTTAATTACAGTAATATTGTATTTATATATATATATATATATTATTGTATTTTATATAAATTCTTATTATTAGTTTTAGCTATTTATTAGTATTACTTTTTCAAACTTTGACTCATTTTGACAAAAATGAGAACTATTAGGTTTTTTATTTATTTTTTTGCCACGTGGACGTAGAAACAGAGTCATATCAGCATTCGGGCAGGCCTCAGCTGCTCGAGGACCTGATTTGCAAAATGGAGTTAAAATCGAGAATTTATTTGTAAATATTGAAAAGTTTGGACTAATTTGAAATTCGCGAAAAGATCAGGACTTTTGGCGCAATTAACCCTAAAAAAATTATAATATCTTTAATAAAGTATTATGAAGTATAATTAATTACGAAAATATAAAATAATTTCACAAATGGATCATATATCTATTTTTATAGGTATAATAATAATTAAACATCTATTACACATCACAATGCACCTCTCACACACAGATTTGATATAAAATTAAAATAATCCTAATTAAAAATCCAAAACAAACATTTGCTGTCACCATTAATTTGATTTTCAAAAAAAAAATTCTAAATTTCATGTAAATCGAAAACAAAGTTTATGATATGCATTTTCATATGTGACACTAATCCAATGTCGTTTGGTCGCTCCTGTAATCTCCATAACATATTGAGTTAACAGCACGATAAACACCATGCATAAGAAATCATGCATCCAATGTTGTTTGATAATTTATCATTAAATTACGTTCAACTCTTCATTGTTAACAATGGTGTTGAAGAGTTGATTGTATACCTTGGGACGAAGGATTGTTAATTTTTTTATATTTACGTTGAGATAAATAATATTTTTCATTCAAAAAAATAATTTTTATCTCTCTAAAAAATATTTTTTTCAGTATTACAAAAATATGTTGCATGTGTGTAACTCCCTCCTCTTTAGGCTAATTATTGAGATTGTCGTAATATTTAGAACTAGGAGTCTAGGAGTCGCCTGTAATTCTTGCATTAATTAAATGTAAAAAAATGCTTAAGTTAACTTTTATGTTAATAAGATTAAACAAAATTTGAAGTTTGAGAGAGGTAAAACTGAACAAAATTTCAACTAAAATGTACGATTATACAATACAACTGTATTTATTACAGATTAGCACCAATGGTTAAATGTTTAACTGAACAAATACATTCCACCTCAACACAAAATTTAGAGGGCAAAAAAGTTTCTGGTCATATGCTCCCCAACTCTACGTTAATCAATCTATTAATTGATTTAAAGTAATCATAATGATAATGGTGTTTATGCTATTACATTACCTAATAAAATCCAATCCAAGTTTTCATTGAAAGAGAACTGTACTACAGAGCCAAAAACATATGCATATACTGTGTGTGTATATATGGTCATTGGTCATTTTCCTTAGCAGCAGAAACATATTTCTGCTTCGAATCGAATGAAAACTTGTGTAACCCCCCTCCCCAAAAGAATAAAGGAGGCAAAACTAAATTTAATACCTACCTATACTCCGGAAATCAACAGGGCTTCCGCTTCCGCTTGTCTAACACTTTGAACCACAGCTAGAACTTTTGAGGAAAATTGCTCATTTCGATTCTCAATATTAGCTAGAAGATTCATTAATCTCTCTCTATAAGCTGCATGGAGTGCTTCCTGTCGTTGCAGCTCTGAGGTTAGTTCTCGGATTTTCTTATCCTTGTTGCACTACACCAAGGAACAAACAGAGAAATGGTTTTTAGATAGTGAAAATAAAAGAAAATTTTGTTTGGCACTTTCATGCATTCAAATCTCTACAATGCATCTACAGTTCAGCATAAATTAGTTGAGGTTAAATATTGTCACATGTTATGCTCAACACTCAACAGCAGGGGTGGCAATTTTAAACACGACACAATGCACAGATGAACACCAAAATCCATACTTCTGATAGTTTCAAAGAGAAACCCATACATCTGACTCAACTGTCAGGTTGTGGGTAGGTTGATCAATAACAAACCAAAATCCACCATTTGGTGGGCTTGAGCATGTTGCCTCAGCAACATTATGGGTTGTAAAAATTCACTATAATGCATAGAAGCTCAAAGAATTTGAAATTCATTATAACATGGAGTCATACAAATTCATTGAAACCTGTTAAAGATGGTCATGAATTTGAGATCTTCTATCAATCAAGATAAAGCATTAGGTATACCTACCCTTATCTTCTTTGAAAAATTCCATTCAATTGCCAGCAAAAAAGGTTGCCACAGCCCACAACCAAAGGAACAAATCTTCAATGCCCTATAAAAGTTTCTTTTGTAATGTAGCATGTTGTTCTACCGGTATACCATGTAAGATGCGCAAATCTCAAGGCCTCTATATCCTATAGTAAATTGACCTCCACATATTGCTACAGCATGTGAGACACACCCTATAGAGAATAACAAAATACTAGAAAATCCCAACTTATTTCTTGCAACTTAGCTTAAGTTTATGGATGAACCTTCTCAATTTGGTGCACACAATCCTGACATCCTTAAACCTACTATTTTTAAAGGTAATATATAACTGCCACCTATATCCTTGGTGTAATTATCCAGCAATAATATTACATGTTCTGGAATTAATCAACAGTGTACAAATTCAAGTTTCAAAGCTTTTCAAGTCTCTGGTGATCTGATCAACAATTCACTCAGTAATATTTTAACTTTGTGCGGCATATCAAATTAAAAAATGCAGTAAGGTGAAGAGGTCAAAGGAACATGCAAAATACAAGATTATAAAATGAATCTAAACAGTGTTTTCTAAAGGAATTGGGGAGACTTTTATCATTAGATGGCAAGAAACAGAAGTTAATATCTCAATCAATTTCAAAAGGCTGAGAAAGGCATACCACAGTAACACTTTCTTCGGCAGCTTCAACCAGAGGATGGTTATGCTCTTTAACAAATCTAGTCACCACCCACTTTACCGACTTCTCCAACTTAAACAGTATTGTTGCCTTGCAACCTTCACGTGCTCGTGGCCGTGGCTTCTTTTCTGTGCTGGATTTGTTGCAACCAAGACGACGAGCCAGAGTTTTACCATCAGCCTCTGAACGACGGCGTTGCATAATACGCACCGTGAATCCTAACCTCCTGGCATAGTCATTATAAAATCTCCTTGCATCATCCTCTGATTGAAATTCCATACCCACGTATGGTTCGACCACTTGATCACTTGTTTCTATCTGCCTTAAGTCATCCTCAGCATCAACAAACTCATCGTCTTCATAATCATCAGAGTTCCACTCTGTTTCTGATAATGCATCACTCCTTTCAACCACTGAAATTTATAAGAAGCCAAAATCACCACCTCATAAATATAAACAATTACACAATTTAATAAAACAATAAGAATATATGAAAATGCAATTGAAGCCACTCTGTGGCAATTTTGCACAGAAGGTGTTAATGAGATATAAACACTTGCGTATAAACTATTAACACAATCTATAATTCATTTTTGAAATAAAATATATATAATCCCATGACAAAGGCTAGCAAAACATGAATTAACAAGTCATTCAACAAAGAATTAAAATTCAATTCACACACAATCGCCCAAACAAAATCAAATAGCAATCAACACAATTTCTGCGTAAGAATTCGAAATTGGGAAGCCGATTCATAGAATTCACAGAGCAGTGCAAGAAATAAATAGAGAGAAAAAGTGATAAGATCTTACTTGTTGGTGCGCGAAGAACAGGAAAGAAGGAAGAAAGATCGAGAAAGCGGAAAATGGAAGAGCGTGTGCGGGAAGGAGTTGGATGTTTTAATGGTGAAGAATGAGGGAGAGCGCACAATATGGACGCTCACCCGAATCCCCATCTTTCCCTGCTTTCCCACACTCTACAACTCAACATGCATTGTTTTGAACTTTTTTTTTTTTTAAGGATTTATTATTATCTAGTAATGCGGAGTATATTAATATTACTAGTATATATTTGGAAAAATAGATTTTTTCGTCCGTTAACTTTGTCCAATTTTAAATTTAGTCCATAAGTTTTCACTTTTTGAAAATCGTCCATTATATTTGCAAAATTTTGAAAATCGTCCATTATATTTGAAAATTTTGAAAATGGTCCATCATGTGTTACCAAGTTCAACAAAATCGTCTGTTTCAACAGGTCATTAGTAGGTTATTCTAAAAGATAAAAATAAAAAATATGTAAATATATATATATATATATATATGTAAATATATATATATATATATATATATATATATATATATATATATATATATATACTATTTTACAAAAAAATAGCCCTCACTAAGAATTTATATTATACTCCTTCCGTCCGTCCGAAAGAGGGCATTTTCCTTTTGTGCACGTTGATTAAGAAGTATTGTTATTTAATATATAGTGGGTAGTTGTATTAGTGGGAGTGTGGACCCCATATTTTAATTGTATTAGTGGGTGTGTATGGATCCCATCTGTGTAAAAAATGAAGTGACCCTCTTTGAAACGGATGACCAAAATGGAAAAAATACCCTCTTTCGAGCGGATAGAGGAAGTATCAATATTTAGTTAAATTTACTCCACTTTAGTATTGAGATTAATATTATTTGTTTGGTATACGGAAGTGAAAAATGAAAAGTGAGATAAAATTGGTTAAATAAAAATATGATATAAATTAATTGGAGTGAAAATATTCAAATGACATGTCATAGCAGGTCAAAGGACCAAAATGTTGAATTTTATGAAGTTAATGGACTAATTTTAAAATTGTTATAAAATTAACGGAATAATTTCAAAATTGAAAAAGTTAATGGACTAATTTCAAAAGAGTGAAAGTTAACGGACGAAAAAATCTATTTTCCTGTATATATTTTATTACTACCCACTACAAAATATTTATTGAAAAGTCTCAACTACCCTTTATACATTAATTAACTAGATTCATATTTACATGATATATTATTTCCTATATTTTAGTTCTCTCTTTTATTTACATGATAAATTCATTTCCTATATTTTAGTTCTCTTTATTGATATTCACAATAAATTCATTTCACTAATTTTCTCTCCAAATTAGTGAATACGCAAGACTGTAAAATGTTTGATGCTTTGCAGCGATGGAGAGAGGTGGGGTGGAATTCAATGTAGCGACTTATTATTTTTTTTAATGCAGTATCGTTCAAGATTTTTTAGAATTGAAAATGCAGTGAAGGTGTTCAACGAAATATCTGAGAACGGTGTAGCAGTAATACCTTAATTTCTGTAAACCATTGTAAGTTCTATGTAATTACGTTCCACATGAGTGCAGAAAAAAATATGAAACGTTGAATAAATATATGGTGTAACTGCATTCTGCACCCTATTGTTCTTTTAATTTTTTATTTTTATTTATTCTTTTTTTTAGAGCCAAATTTCATTTGGCAATTGGTAGGTTCCTTCCAATTTATGAATTAGACATTCTATTAATTAAAGGCTAACCATAAATCTAGATTTCATCGAAGATTGGATTATTATTCAGAATTCCACTAAATATTATTCAATATATTTTAGATTTATTCATTAATAAAATGCTTTTATATATTTAAAATTATTAAGTATTCAAAATATTTAATATTCAATATCAATGTATTCAAAAGTATAAACTCAATGTTTCACGAAGTATTCAAAATGTATTCTACGAAATATTATTCAATATATTTTAGATTCATTCATTAACATGCTTTATATTAAAATTTATTAAGTATTCAAAATATTTAATGTTTAATATCAATGTATTCAAAAATATTTTCTAAACATTAAATATTTTCTCATTGTTCCGCGAAGTTTCTCATTGTTCCACGAAGTATTCAAAATGTATTCATTAATATATTTCAGATTATTTATTTTCTCAATGTTCCACGAACTATTTATAATGATTATATATATTTTAGATTAATTGAAATATTTTTGTATTCAAAATCAATAAATATTCAAAATATTTAATATCAGTAACGATGATCCGTGTTACGGATGATGTATTTAGAAATAATGTGATTTACTGAACAAACATCGATTTAGAAGTAAATAATGAAATTAATTTTTCTTTGAATATTAAAATAATATATCTCATCCTTTTAAATTATTTTTGTACTAAAAAAGTCAAAATAAATTTTGAATCCACTCCTCACTTATTTTAATGCGAGTAAATAATAAAGTTAATTTTCTTTTTAATATTAAAATAATAATATATCATATCCTTTTAAATTATTATTATTGAATACAAGTTAAAATAAATTGTGAATTTTGAATCAAATCTCCACGATTGCAAGATGAGTGATTATAGAGAGATTAGTGAGATTGTGGAAACCGGAATCTTCCCAATTTTTAGGAGAAATTAGTGGGATTCATTATCTTTCTATTATTAAATTACACATAATACCTTTTAAATTAAATTTTGAACACACTTAAAATAGGGATAATAATGGTATTTCACGTATTCAATTTGTATTACTTGATAATATAATCGTTTTGTGTATCTAGTAGTAATATAAGTACATAGAATGTACCTAAGAGTAATTGACCCTTTTTTTAAATAAGAAATTTATCAAAATAAATGGAGTAAATATTTTTATAAAGTAATTTTATAACTTTTGTTCGGGCATTTTGCTAGTAACAATTATTAGCAAGAAAATGTTATTGGGCCCAACGGGCCTAGTTTGGCCTAATTTGCTGGTCCTCTATCCCCTAGTTAATGGGCTAGCTTTAATTTGTTAAAGCTCAGGCCCTAAACTTCTCTTTTCCCATTTTAAATATGCCGCCGTTACGGAATTGAACAGAATCGTTTCATCTCCCTCATCGATTTCTCTGATGCGCCGTATTCTCCTTCCCAAGAAGAATTGAAGCTGGTTTAAATGGCAATCTTTTTGCCTTCCCTCCATATCAGAAAAGAGAGCTTTTTGAGTGATTCTATTGTTCCTGTGGGTTTGTGCTTAACCTTTCGTTGGTTCTGCATCTTCTCTCCATTTTGCCAAAATTCAGGTTTCTGAGCACCCACCTCCTTCTCCGACGACGTCTTGGCTGCCGCTGATTACCGAAAATTGTAAATTCCATATTCTGTAGTTAATCGCCTGTTGAGTTGATCAAATTGGCCACTGAGTGATTAATTAATTAAACTGTTAATTGAGACTACTAAGAGTTGGCTAATTTTTGAAGAGATGCATGTCATGACCAACACTTGTTCAGTGTTTTTGTAATCATTTGCTGAAAATTATTTGTAAAATCCGTACATTCACTTCATTATATATAGTGTGTTTCAACGTTGCCAACAGAACTCCCAATGCAAGGAGAAAAAACTGCAGCCGGTTTTCAGGCAGTTGAGATGGAACTGATTTCCGGCGACGGAGAATTCAATGCCTCGGGTCTTCTAGGTTTTATCAAATCCCAGAAGCTTCACGAATGTGGCCTTTCATATTCTGTAGTTGCCATCATGGACCCTCAGAGCAGGGGTATCTTCTTTTCTTTTCTTTTTGGGTTCAGCATTCCTACTTCACCTCGTTTGGATTTACAGTGTCAGCTGTACAACATACTTTAATATTAAAATTCCAAGGAAGTACTCCATATGTTAGAATAGTTGACTTGAAATTTCAACCAACGTTATTAGTAGAGACTTTAGAATGCTTGCCATAAGCATCTTTTATTATAGTGATGATTCATATGTAACAGTGGCTAGCTTACTGCAGGGAAGAGTACTTTGTTGAATCATCTATTTCACACCAATTTCAGGGAGATGAATGCATTACTGGGAAGGTTTGTATATTTGTTGATTTAACTTAGTAATATCTATGCTTTTTGTTATATGATACATATATGTAATTAATTTATAGGAGCCAGACGACAAGAGGCATCTGGATAGCCAAGGCTGCTGGGATTGAACCATTTACCCTGGTTATGGACCTGGAGGGTACAGATGGCCGAGAGGGGGGCCAGGTAATTTAAATTTTTTCATGTGTATACATACATTCTTGTTTTAAATTGACATCATGAACTCTGTTGGATTGACATCACAAGTGCTGACCTTGTAAGTTTAGTTTAAGTATATTGATGATTTTTGTTGAAGAGGTTTCAGGATGATACTGCTTTCGAGAAACAAAGTGCTCTATTTGCTCTTGCAGTAGCTGACATTGTACTTATCAATATGTAAGGCATATGCATGGATAGTGTACTTGTTAACACATCTATATGTTTCCCATCCTTTTCATGCATGCATGCATTCATCGTAATTTAGCTGGTTTTTTTTATATCTCAGGTGGTGTCATGATATTGGTCGGGAGCAGGCCGCCAATATGCCTCTTCTCAAAACTTTCAGGTGAATTTCTTCCTATTTAAGATTAGCTGGGCAAGATTTTTTTTGTTTTTCCCTCACTATCATAATCTTGTTTGTTTTACTTTAAAAGGTCATGATGCAGTCGTTTAGTCCTCGTAAAACAACACTCCTCTTTGTTATACGTGACAAGACAGAGGTACGGTGGGATGAGTATTCTGCTTGCTCATAGCTTACAATTTTTTTCTTAAATTGATCATTCGAATTACATCCATGCAGACCCCACCTAATATTTTGGAGGACATCTTGAGAGAGGATATTCATAAGGTAAATTGGAACTTAGTAGTTTCTTTTCTTAAGTAGTTCCTTTTATTTTGAAATTGGTTTTGATTTTGGAAGTCGTTCTTGCAAGGCCTAACGTGTGTTTTCTACTTGACAGATGTGGAAAGCAGTTCCCAAGCCCTCTGCGCACATAGCAACCCCTATCACTGAATTTTTTAATGCAAGAAATATATCTAATGCATAATGTTTGATAACACAGCTTGTTAATTATTTGGTGTTGTTTCTGATCATTTGTATGTCATATTTGTCCTTGAAGGTGGAAGTTTTTGCACTGTCCAGTAAAGAGAAAGAAGAAGAATTCAAGGAACAGGTAGGCAGCTCTATTAAGATGCAGTTCCTAGAGATTAATTTCAATATTACTAATACTGTGACTACCTTGAATGTTGCTGAACTCAGGCACAAGTATTTCCATTCTGTGTCTCCTGGAGAGTTATCTGCTGAAAGAAGGGGTGTAGTACCTGCATCGGGATTTTCTTTAAATGCAGAGAAATTATGGAAAAATATCAAAGAAAATGAGGACCTTGACCTTCCAGCTTTCAATGTATTTATGTAACATGTCTCCTTTTGTAGATGTCATAATTACTCCTAGTATTATTACTTCACCGTGCAACAATGTTGTCCTTAGGTCATGGTTGCCACAGTGCGGTGTGAAGAGATTGCTAATGACAAGTTCAATGGTTTGGCGTCTGACGAGGTGTTTGCCCTTTTTTGGACTTGAAATTGCTATGTTTATCCCATTACCTGATTGTAGATTAAATTCTTGATTTAATGAAGGATTGGCTAGCTCTGAAGAAAGAAGCAGAGACTGTTGCTGTCTCAGGCTTCGGAAGAATTACAAGCTCGATCTTGAACAGATGTCTCTCTGAGTAAGCAGACAATATTGCTAACAACTTTATGGGGTTGAAAAAAAAAAGATGGCTCTTTATGTCTGGATAATATGTTACCATATTAATAATAATCAGTATAAATACTTTTAACAAATTGGTTTGTGCTGAGCTTGAGAAATTATTGGATATTTTATATGTCAACAAAATCACAGGCTTAAACCATTCTTCACTTTGACATATATGATTTGGAATCTATACACTTCGAAGAAAATGTGAGAAATGCAAAACGCCAATATCTTGAATCAAAAGCATTGCAGGCAAGACCACGTGACTAGTATGTATATCTGTTTTTTTAGGGTGTTGCCCATCATTTGGGAGTTTTCAATCCTCACAGAAGTCTTACTCGATCCAGCATCATCAACTTTTCAAATTTATGCTTCGTATTTTGATGAATCTTCACATATGATGATCATTAACAATTTCTTTTTCTACTCTGCAGTTGTTGTGTTCTTGTTATATGAATGTGCTAGAGCATTTACGTTCCGATGCATTTGAACAAGCAGGCTGCAATGCTTAAGTTTGATGATGGATGCTCAGGTACAGCGCATCACAAGCATTTGTTGAATAATATCTTTGTCAGATGCTTCATGATTTTAATTTTTCTACACTTGATATACAAATTAGCAAAGTATAAACTCTATACTTTTTTGTAAATCATCTTAATATATATAGTAATGCCTACTCCTTTCTCAGATGCTGCCATAGTGCAGGCAAATTGGGATGTTTCAGAAGTTCGTGCTGAACTTATCCGTGATATTGAAGATCATGCATCTCGTGTTCGTGACCAGAAGTCATCACAAGTAGTAGCTCAGTATGAGGTACTTATTCTTTTATATAACTTTGAGTATCTTGTCTTGAAGTATTTACATTCTCTCCTTTCCCAAGGTGTAGTGGTTGACAGATTTTGGTTTCATATTCATATTCATATTCATATTCAGAACAAGCTTTCTGAAGCTCTCAGTCAATCAGTGGCAGATGCTTTTGCAGCTGGTGAGGCAGACACATGGGGTTGTATTAGAAGTCTCCTACGACGTGAGAGTGATGCAATTTCGTCAGCATTCTCTTCTGCTATTAGTGGCTTTGATCTGCATCAATCGAGGGTTGAGGAGATGGTACATGATCTGAAGGAATATGCTAAGCTGGTGGTGGAGAGAATATCAAGAGAGAAGCTCGAGATGTTCTTACACACATGATAGATAGGTTCGCCTTTAGTCTCTACGTGTGTTTTTTTTTTTATTTGGCTTGTCTTCTATTTAGTACATATGTTTTGCTTGCGAAATTCAGATTTCATACTTCATTCAATCATGTCGAGAGTTCTGGAAGAGAAGACATTAGTGCTATTACAAGGGAAGTTTACCTTGAGGTAATATCCAATATTGTAGGATGTAAATATATTAGACTATTTTCTTAAGCAAGAGTTATTGTTTTTGCAGTGTTTGAGGCTTTTGTCCACAATGGCTGTACTACGTCTTGATGATACTACTGAAGGCGTAGAAACCGTGATGTTTTCTGAACTAATGGACAGAAATGATGCCATTCCATCCCAGAATATGGCTTCAACCACATGGAACCAGGTCCTGGCTAACCCTTTTTTTTTTGGGCTAATTGTTTGCTAGTCTCTCATAATATAATCAAGTAAATATATAATGTAGGTCCCTCCAGAAAAGACTTTGATCACACCAGCTCAGTGCAATGAGTTGTGGAGGCAGTTTAAGGCAGAAACTGAGAGCAGAGTGTCAACCAAGCACAATCTGCCCAGGTAGCGTTTAACATTAACGATGTGCAGTCTTTTATAAGGAATGTTTCTGTGTTAGAAGCAACATTAATTCTTTTTCTTGTAGATTTATGATTTTATCCCTTGTTTCATTCAAATTTTAGGACTGTGTTTTTCAGGAGGCACATAGGCGAGGTAACGAATTGCACCATTTGGTGTCTGGAGTAGCATGTGGTGTTTCAGTCATCGCTAGTGCTGCTTGTGTTACCGTTGCTGCTTCTACTGTCGGTGGTGGAGCTATTGCTGCTGGTGTTGTTGGGGCTGTTGTTGAGGCTGCTGGCGGTCCGGCTGTTGTTGGGGGTGCTTCTGCTGCCATAGCTACTGTTGCTGCTAATAATATTAAAAGACCACATTAAGTTTTTCTTATTTCTACTTGCTTCATAGTTTGTGGGTTTTTAAAGTGTGTGTGTTTAAAATGTCTTTGTTTACTCATTAAAACTTGCTGCTGCTGCTAATATTATTTCTCCTTGCTGTTGTTGAGATTTGTTGTTATGATCATTGTGGATTATGAAAGTACTGTTATTTAGAAGAAACGCTAAAAAACGTATGATTGCATCTTTCATTTGCTTACCTGATTTTCTGTCTGAGCTATTAAAAATGTGATACAACTTGTTAGTGTGTGTACCTACCTATTATCTGCACCAGAACCTGATTTCCCATACAGCCCGTCCTACACACTCCAACTTCATGATCCATGATAATATGAGTTAGTCTCTTGTAAACCGGGTTTATATTATAAATTCTTGTAAATCATGTGATCCCCTTAATTTAAAAATTCTAGCAATACATAGGGTATATAGGATTTGAATGAGAGACTACAGGATTTACACCGTAAACTTTACAAAAGTGTTTGTGTGATAACATATTATTGGATCAAGATTACACCTCATTAACAAGTGGATTGAAATGGGGCATCTGTAGTTATTCAGAGTTCTTCATTTCAGGTTCCACGTTTGTCAAGGAAAAATTATCTGTTGTTTGATTCTACTTAATTCGTTCACAAGGGAGTTGTGTTCCAGTTTATAACTGGTGAATGCTATGAATCCTTTCCTTTGGGACATTCTATCGGTTATATAGAGACGGATTATAAGATGGAGTTAATTATAATATCAATAAATTAATTAATATATATTAATTAATTAATATAATAATCTATTAGCTCCTAAATATTGGGGATTTTCTAAATTATTGGGAGCCACTAAAGGAATATCGTGTTATTATAGGAAATTTCCTCCTATGCTATTCTGTAGATGGAAACGGATATGCTCTTATTCTATATTTTGCAGATATAAATGAATATGTAAATTGTAATTATTATATATTATTATATGCTACACTCCCTTCTGCAGCAGGACTGTTAAATGAGCCGAGCGAGTGATCGTCGCTATTTTCACTTAGATTTTATGTCATTTTTGTGTGTGTTTTCGTCCTTTTGTTTCGTATGCTTGTATCTTTTTATATTGTATTTTGAAAAATTGATGATGATGATTTTCATGTCTTTGAATAGGTGATTATGAAGATAAATGATGATAAAAAACATGAAGAAAGGAGAAAGTTGAAGAAAATAGAAAATTGACAAAAATACATAAAAAACACGCCCGTGTTTTTCTGCAGTGACCAAACATACAGAAAGCTGAAAAATTGCAAGAAAACACGGGCAGATGCAAGAAAACACTACCGTGTTTTTATGCAAAAGTATCAAAACTCAAGTGCGATTTCCAGGTCTTTCAAGGGGGTATAAATACCCCCAATTATACCATTTTCACTAGGTTTTCAAGGGCTTTGGCTACTCACACACATCACACACCATTCTACCCATTTTACACCTCCATCTTCCATCTTCCATCTTATCCATCTATCCTTCATTTCATCCATCCATTCCTCTTGATTTCCTCAAATTCATCCATCCATTTCACTAATCCACCAATCTAAGAAGGGAAGAACACCAATGATTGAAGATTGGAGCATGTTGAAGGAAGAGAATGCCAACTTCAAAAGGGAAGTCCATCAACCTTTGATTTGTTGTTTTCTTCATTATTTAGTTCAATTGGAGCATGACATGGGCAATATTGATTTTATTATGATTTTGAGTGGCTAGTCCTCATGTGAGGCTAGCAATATGATTGGTGTAGGATAATGTAGATTTTGCACACCACATTTTTGAAGAATTGATTGTATGAATATGTTCTATCATGAATACTTATTCTTATTTCGTGTATGATTTGTGTGGTTAAAATTTCTATTCATAGTGTTAGGATGACCATTCCAATATTATGTTTAGTGATTTAATTGAATCGTTGATTGCACGAGATGACTTAGTTAGTGTGAGGGGAGGTAAGTCATACCCTTCTTGTGCTTAGAACCTCATGATAGGACATTAGTGATGAACTAGTGAAGGGAACCCAACTTATGATCATAGTACCTTCATGAGAATTGAGAGTAAGACACAATTTAAATTCTAGGAGATTTAAACTTATAAAAAAGTTGAGAACCTAATTGCCTTGGCCATAGGGATTAGAGGTACATAAGTGATTGCCCTTAATATCGTAACATAATGACCTTCAATGCATGTGTGTGTGTGTATCTACATGATCTTTTTTCATTATATTGCTTGCCTTACATACTTCTTAGATTGCTCACCATCACTCATCATCCATCTCATATGTACATTTTCTATCCTTTAATTGCTTTCTTAGGTAGTTTGTAATGTAATTAAACTCCCCCCTTTTTATTGATTAGTCCTTCTAGAGTGAAACATCTTTCGAATACGGATACATCACTTTCTCCAGTTGGGTTCGATATTATAAATTTTGCACTTGGTCACTTACGTGCTACACACGATAGAGTACGCTTACTCTAATCAATTTATACCAAAATCTAGACTAAGTTCATCGAGCTCGAGTATCACATATTCGAGCTCGGCTCGAGTAGTTATCGAGTCGAGCTTGAGCTCGGCTCGATTAGAAAATGAGCTATATACGAGATCGAACGAGTAATTCTCGAGTCGAGCTCGAGCTCGGCTCGGCTCGGCTCGACTCGTTAAGCAAAACGAGTCAAGTTTTTCGAGCTTTTTCGAGCCTATCGAGCTTTATTTAATTAATTTTTATTATATTTAATAATAATTAATGTAATATAATTAAATAATACTTATTATTATTTAATTATTATTATTTTTATCGAGTCTAAACGAGTCGAGTCGAGTCGAGTTCGGCTCGTTAAGGAAACGAGCATAAGGGCGAGCTCGAACTCAAGCTCGAGTAAGTCACGAGCCGAGCCGAGCTCGAGTTTAACGAATTGAGTCGAGCTCTCGAGCCGCTCGGTTCATTTAACAGCAGTTATGCTGTCATTGTCTTTTTTAAGATTACGTGATCAGAATTAGTATTTTTTTTAGGAATGATTCTAAAAGCGTTAAGTGATGTGACGGCAGTGTTATTGAATACTCCTTCCATCCCTCCCTCGCTAAGAGGTCTTTTACGTTTTGGCATGTGGATTAAGGAGTATTATTATTTAATGTGTAAAGGGTAGTTGTATTAGTGAGAATGTGGGTCCTATAATTTAATTATATTAGTGGTTGTGTGTGGGTCCCAGGTGTGTAAAAATGAAAGAGGACACTTTGGGTGGGACGGAGGGAATAGAGTATATTAAAAGAAGTGTTGATATGTTGTGTAACTGGATGCACGTGTGCATTATGTGTATAATTTTTTATTTAATACTATATACTCCGTATATGTTAATTATTGTATAATTTTTTATATTCAATTTTTCATTAAAAAAACTAACAGAAAATTCACTAATAAAGTATATACATTTTTATTTATTATTAATGTAGTATAAGTTTCTGCAAGTAGGTTGTACTTGACTTATCAAGTGTTGTTCTTGCTCCTATTATTCCTTCTTAAGGAATAGAGTTAGAACACCAATTAAGTAGTTATTGTTGCTACTGAGTTGTTCTATTCTACCTTTTTAGCACCCATATACACATGATAATTAACTTAAAAGTATAAGTATTCTATGTTGAAATATGTTATTTTTGTATTATAGTTAGTTGCTCAATACTATAACGCGTGTGTTTTATATAGTATTGAATAACACACTCTAATACAAAAACAACATACTTTAACCTAAACTAAATAGTATAATTTAAAATATTTGTAATTGTTAGAAAATATAATCAATTTGTAATTAGAATTTACAATAATTAATGTTGCTTTTAATAATTAATTTTTTAAGGTTAAAACTTATGTACTCAGGACTCCCTGCGTCAAAATACCCTTTACTACTCCCTCCGTCCATCGCATATATTTATTTGTTTTTTACACGTAGATTAAAGAGTGTTATTATTTTATATAAAGTGGGTAGTTGTATTAGTGGTGAGTGGTGGGCCATGTGTGTACTTTTTTTCTAAAAATGAAAAATGGATACTTTAAGATTGGATAAACCAAAATGACAAAATAGATATCTTTGTGATGGACGGAGGGAGTATTAAATAAAGTACTTTATAGTATAAGAACGTGTGCCCTTTATTTCTAGGAAAAAAAATATTTAATGAAAGTGTATATTCTTTATAACAAAATGTTGTACCCTTATTAATTAAAATATATACTCTTTAAAACAAAATGTTATGTCCTTACACATCTTATGCACTTGGGACACAAGAGAACAACTCCAATTTTAATTACTTAATTTTTGTGAAGAGGTTTTTTTTTTTTTTTAAATTTGTAGGATATATACTTGAATTGAGATTTATGCCATTACAAAAACATGGAAAAAAACGTAGCTCATTTCGGAATTAAAACAAGAAAAAAAATGGTTCAAAACAAATATGTATACTCCATCAATCTCACTCAAAGGGTTCCTCTTTGTCATTTTATTCATCTCACCCAAAGGTCCTCCTTTCCTTTTATACACACATGGAATCCACACACCTCTCTAATACAATTAAAATATGGGGTTCATACCCTCATTAATACAACTATTTATTATACATTAAATAATAATACTCCTTAATTCACGTGCCAAAAAGCAAAAACAACCCTTTAGGCGGGACGGAGGGAGTATATATTTGCGTGCTGAAATTTATGTTCATCTAATCTACTCCCAAGATTTATCTTTCAGCCCAAAATCAGTTTCATGGCCCATCTAATCAATAGCAGTTGCCATCTATTAGTCCACTCAGGACCTTTTCATTTAAATAATGAGCCATTTTAATGAGATAAAGTAAGCGGGAACTAGATCAACACAATTGGCTGCCATGGTCAAAATGTGGGAAAATTGCACAACAAGAATTTAAGGGTTTGTATTTTTAGGATACCAATTTTTTTTTTGCCTGATTTGTTCTTTAATTGTAAAAGTTAAAATATACTATTATTCTATAATTTCCACTCTTCACCATGATTAATATTTATAATCATACTCTTAGAATTTTAATTCTAAACTCAAAATCGAAAATAAAGACTTTCATTTGATGCTTTTTGAAAGGAATTCTACCTGTTAGCATAAACCTGGTGAGTAGATATATTGACGTCGACCCTATTTGCATTAGGTATGGTGTTGATATTGAAATAGAGGAGCATGCGCTGAGAGACTGCCAATTGAATCGTGCTTTTTTGGCTCAATCTCCACTGAAGATTGTCTTTGAAGATGGTGGGTCTCTTCCGACGCTAACAGATTGCAAATAATGAATCATCTGAATTTCAGTGCACTTGCCACTCTTCTGTGGTGTGTTTGGTATGCGAGGAATCAATCACATTTCCACAGAAAAATATTAAACGCAGCACACAGCTATTATTTTGCAATGAGCAACATACAGGAATATCGAAAAGTAAAAGCACCCCCTCCAAACAAGACTCTCCCCCAACACAGAAGATTATGACTGGCAACCTCCTCAACGGGATGCCGTCAAAATTAACACTGACACATCTATTCATGAAAGATTGGGAACGGGCATAGATGGAGTTGCAAGAGATTATAGAGGTAGAATTTGTTGGTGCTTTGCTGAGCTCATGAAAGTATGTTACACAGTGGATATTGGTGAAGCCCTAGCGGTTCAAAAAGGGCTAAAGTTTGCTCATGAACATGGAATCAAGAATGTCATTCTTGAAGTAGATTTTCAAACCTTATATCTATCCCTCACAAAGCCAAGTATAAACCTCTCCTACTTTGGTGGCATAGCTGAAGAAATCATCTCACTTGGCTCCAAATTTGAAAGCGTCTCTTTTACATGGGTTGGTCGTCTAGCCAACTCAATGGCGCATAAACTAGCCTCTTATACTTTTTCCATTTATTACACTTATTTTGATCTGTTACTTCCATTATTTATTATGAACGATGTAATCACTGATTGTTCGGTTACTTGATCGATGCAATTTTTTTTTCTTGTCAGGAAAAAAACTCAAAATCTAAGGAGTATAATATACCCTAAATTATAACGGTGAAAATATAATTATAACCTAAATACTAGGGGTGAATATGTCCTAAACTAATTTACCAATTTTAGTATAAAAATAAAATTACAATTATACTCTTAAAAATAACCCTAAATCCTAAGAATAAGTAAAACTGTTAGGGTGATTTATCTAAATGAAAATATAATTATACTCTTAAAATTAAATTTTTTAAAAAATGATAGTAAAAAAAAAATACATACGCACTTGGCGCCGTTGCAAATTAAAGTTTAAATAGGGACGGTCCTACTTAGTACCGTCCCACAAAAGTGTTTGACTCAGTGATTAGAAAATCAGATCGGAGCCCGAACCGGTGACCCTAACGGTTCACGGTCAGACCAGTCGAACCGGACGGTTCAACCGGAAAATATAAATTACATATTTTTAAATTTTAATAAATTTTATTATTTAATATATAATTTTATATTAACATACTTATTGTACATGAAAAATAATAGATTAAAAGAATAAAGTTAAATGTAAAAATAAGATGATTTTTTATTTTAATTTATATTAATAGTTAATCTAATTCAAATTTACTTTGAAATTGAAAGAAAATAATTAAGAATATTAGAATTGAAATAAAAATGAAAAGAAAATTGTTAATTCATTTTATTTGTTGACTCTAATTTTAATTAATATTCATTCAAAATGTTTTTTTCAATTATTTAGATACAATTAAGTAAATAAATTTATTTATTTAAAGATTTAAAAAATAATGAGTGATAAATTACAAATGTATATGCTTGTAAGAAATTGAAAAGATCCCACATTGATTAATTATAAGAAAGAAATAGGTATTGGATCTCTATATATAAAGACCATTTTTTATCTCTTCTTTTCCATCAACTTCAATATCCCACATCGGAAACTTAGTAAAGAGGAGATGTTTTGTACTTCTATATATGTGATGATCATTATTACCTATTTTTTGCATCCATCATATTTTGAGATGTTGGCTCCCAAATTAGTCGATGAATCTCAATACAAAAATTAAAAATAATTATAATAATAAATCTCAATATGAAAATTAAAAAAAAAAAAAAAGAGAACCGGCGGTTTTCGATTTGAACCGGTTCAACCCATAAAATGATTTTTGGGTGTGTCCGGACCGGTTCTCATTTGAACCGGCCAGTCCAGTCCGATTTTCTAATCATTGGTTTAACTAGATAGATCAATTTTTTATCAGTTTCCATAATCTAATTAATCAAAGAATATTAGTGTGCGCTAATCAAAAGAAGATGAAGGGAAAAAAAACTAATTCCTCCGCCCCCATTTTACTATATTGAGAGTCTCATTCAAATGTCCTCATTTTTCCTCTTTAGTAAAAGGCCCACATATAGTTCACCACTCACTACTAATATAACTACACATTAATTAAATAATAATATTTCTTAATCAACATACATAAAGTAAATGGGGACGTATGGCCAGAATGGAGAGAGTATTTTTTACCAATGAAATACTCTTTACCTTGATAAAAACTACTCCATAATTTAATATACTATAAAAAAAGCTTTGATTAGAGACCAAAATTAGAGGCGGTGTGTTAGTCGCCTCTGTTGAGACGGCTTTTGAGACAATTTTTTAGAATTAGAGACGACATTCTTGTTCACTATTGGTCAACAATAACAAATTTAATATTGAGACGGTATTAGAAATGGCTTCACATTGAGACGGTATTAGAGACAGTTTTTTTCATCTCAATTAGAGACGGTTTCTTGCCGTCTCTAATTTGAGACGGTATTAGAGACGGTTTTAAGTTGTGACGGTATTACAGACGGCTTTTTCCGTCTCAATTAGAGATGGAGTTTTTTCATCTCTATTTGAAACGGTTTTAGAGACGGAATATGTCGGCAGACTATAAAACCGGATCGGGTAATTTTGAGATGGTTTCTGACCGTTTCAATTATGGAAATGGATGAAAACCGTTTCAATTTGAGACGGTATTATACATATATAGTGTAATGAATACACATTAAAATCACTTCTAGCAAACTTGGCATACATGATGCCATAAGGTCTCCCGATGCCTACAGGTCCGGGTTCGAATCCTCTTCAAGGCTTGAAATTAAAAGATGATGCTGGTCTGGTAGTCTTGAGCCTCAGCCGGAGGCATAGTAGCCATGGTTCAAACTTTGATCCATTCATTTTTGCAAAGCTAGTGGTTAGAAGGGCTTTAGAGACTGAAAAAACTAGTTTGAACCATTCATTTTTGCAAAGCTAGTGGTTAGAAGGGCTTTAGAGACGGAAAAAATTGTCTCTAATACCGTCTCAAATTAAACTGATCGGTGGTTTACAACCGTCTTAAAATAAAACCATCTCTATTCTAGCTACGCACAAATTGTAGGCGGCCATAAAACCATCTCAAATCATTAAAAGCCGTCTCTAAAACCGTCTCCATTCAAGGTTTTTTTCGTAGTGATAGTTAAATTGATTTACTAATAGATTAACAATAAATTTTATTGATAATTATTCTTTGATAAAGTAATGGTTGGTAAATTTTTATCAACGAAAATTCAATTCCATTGGTGAATATTTTCGTTGGTAATCCGTTATTAATAATTTATATAATAATTATTTTGGAAAATAACAATGAATATTATTTAGTCAATAAAAATATTATAAATTTATTGACGAATTGCATCGCTAAAAAATAAATGTAATTTTTATTGGTAGTCCATTAATAATTATCAATAAAATTCAATTAAGTACATTCCATTGGTATAAAAGAGTCTTTTTTCTTATTTTTATTGGCAATCCATTAATAATTACCGATTAATTCAATCCTTAAGTAAATTACATTGGTATAAAAGAGTTGTTTTTTTTTTTTTGATCTACTAGTATTATCCAACTGATTTCTGATCCGACATGAAAATTTTACTTCAGATATGTACATAGTATGTTGGTTGATGTTTTGTGAGTTGATATTCTGTGCATATGGGTGCACGCGTTTATCCATATATATGTATAATTTTTTATTGAATAGTGTATTATATTTTTTTAATAATTGTATAGTTATTTTACATTAAAAATTTCATTAAAAAAACTAACAAAAAATTCGCTAACAAATTGTATAAATTTTTATTCATTAGTATATGCTCCTATTTTTATTCAAAATTGTATACGTTTCCGAAAGTGGGTGCACAAAATAATTAGCTATGTTTTATAATCATATACTAACGCAATATTTCATAGTGCAAATCCCGCAATTCAACGTTCATTCACACTTTTCTTATTTGTTTGTTCATTCACATTTACATATTACTCCCTAAACTTTACTTCCTCAGTCTCATTTAAAGAGGGTCTTTTTCCATTTCGGTCGTCCCACCCAAAGGGATCCCTTTTCTTTTTTACGAGTTAAATTCATTTTTTACCCTATAACTAAGCAAAACTTTAATTTTTGCCCTAAAAAAGTTAAGTGGTTCAATTTTGCCCAATTTTTGCCGGAATCCGCCACGTCATGCTTCAATTTGGGGATTTCCGGCTAGTCAATCTGACGTGGCAATTTTGACTTTTTTAGCCTAGAGTTCTTTCATTTTTTCCATGTAACTAAGCAAAACTTCAATTTTTCCCTAAAAAGATAAGTGGTTCAATTTTGCCCTATAACTAACGAATCATTTCAATTTTTGCCCAATTTTAGCCGAAAAATACAAATTTCGCCGGAATCCACCACGTCATACTTCAATTTGGGGGTTTCCAGTTGGTCAATTCGAGAATACACATTAATTTAATGTATTTTTTATTTAAAATAAATTCAACATATTAGATTTATTGCATTAAAATACACAACCTTTTCTCATGTTTTCAATTTAATCACGAACTATTTTTTTTATCAAAAAAATAAATGACCTCTTATTTTTTCAATTTAATCACGAATTTATATTTTTATCAATTAAATATACAACTTTTTTGTAATATCTCAATTTAATCACAAATTTTAATTTTTATCCGTTTAACTTAAATATTTTTTTTGTGTTTTAGTTTAATTACAAATTCTTATATTAATAAAATATATGACTATCTTAATTAATAAATAATAATATACAATATTAAATATTTAAACAAAATAAATTAATTAAATATATTAAATATTAAAACTTATAAACAATTTTTTTCCCGATAAAAAAAATGGGAGTGATAGTTATTACGTATATTTTCGAAGGAAAAAAATGTGTGTCAATCAACTAACAAAATTTTAATATGAATATAAGAAAAAATTAAACAATTTTGTTTTCAACAAAAATGGGATGAGAGTATTTTATTACGCATTTATAAATCTTCTATATTATATATACTTTATGGGTTATAATTTAAACATTATTATATTTTAAATTTTGAATATATTAAATGTGTATTGGTTTTTATTCATAATTAACATTAGGAATTATTTAATTAATAAAAGATAATGTGATCAAATTGTGAAAAAGAAACATATACTCCATTTAATTGGATAAAAATCGTGTATTAAATTAAAAAATAAATTAAAGTCATGTATTTAATTGATAAAAGAAAAGTTTGTGATTAAATTGACATAAAATGAGAAGGTCATGTATTTTTTTTAAATAAAATAGTTTGTAATTAAATTGAGAAAATGAATAAAGGTCATGTATTTTATTGTAATTAACCCTTTAATAAATAAATAAATAATACGTTGAATTTATTTTAAATAAAAAATACATTAAATTAATGTGTTTTCGAATTGACCAACTGGAAACCCCCAAATTGAAGTATGACGTGGTGGATTCCGGCGAAATTAGCATTTTTCGGTGAAAATTGGAAAAAAAATTGAAATGATTCGTTAGTTATAGAGAAAAATTGAACCACTTATCTTTTTTAGGGCAAAAATCAAAGTTTTGCTTAGTTATAGGGCAAAAAATAATTTAACTCTAGGCTAAAAAAAATCAAAATTGTCACGTCGGATTGACCAGCCGGAAACCCCCAAATTGAAGCATGACGTGACGAATTCCGGCGAAATTTGTATTTTTAGTCGAAAATTGGACAAAAATTGAAATGATTCGTTAGTTCTAGGGCAAAATTGAACCACTTATCTTTTTTAGGGCAAAAATCAAAGTTTTGCTTAGTAATAGGGCAAAAATGAATTTAACTCTCTTTTTTACACACATGGGACACCCCCCCCCCCCTCATACAATTAAAATATGAGGCTCACACTCCCACTAATACAACTACCCATTACATATTAAATAATAATACTCCTTAATCTACGTGCAAAAAAAGCAAAAGACCCTCTTTTGGCAGGACAGAAAGAGTACATAATTATTCACACTTTTCTTATTTGTTTGGTCCATAAAATTCTTCAAATACCAAAAAAATAAAATAAAAAAATAACATTACTCTATCCAATAACCACATATAAAAATAATGTATAATTAAGTAGAATTGATCAATTCTTATACGACAAAGTCTCTTGTGAGACGTTATTTACATGAGACGATTTGTGAGACGTGTTAAGGTAGGTTTATTATTTAGATAAGTATGTTTAATAGTTGTTAAAGTATGTTTTCTAAAATATGCTAGATTATGCATTAAAGTATGATTTTAGCGTGTTATAAAATGATTTATTATTGACATACTTTAACTACAAATAAACATATTTTATCTATATAATAAGCATACTTTAATGATGGATCGACCCTTCTGAAAAATAACCCGTCTCATAAGAGAGTGTCTCTTCTTATACATTCGAGTGCACAAGTATTTAAAGAATTTAAATTTTATTAAAAAGTATTTATTTTAATTAATAATGATATTTTTTTCCATAATTGAAAAAGTTCTATTGAAATATGAAGGATATTAGCATTTGATTAAAAAAATTGAGTATATTTTTTCTTTCTGAAAAATTTTAACTGTTAAATTAAACAATTTTTTTCTTAATTTAATTATGAACAATTTCTTTTATATATATATATATATATATATATATATATATATATATATATATATATATATATATATATATATATATAATCTTTCCCTTTTTTTCTCAATTAAATCATCAACTTTCTCTTCAACAATTAAATGTACAATCTTATCACATTTTCTCAATTTTATCATGAACTTTTCGTTTTATAATTAAATAAATACATTTTTTTTACAATTTTATTAAAATTCTTCTATAATTAAAAATCACTACACATCAAATACTATCATTAAAGTATGTTTATTGTATAAATAAAGTATGCTTATTTGTAGTTAAAGTATGTCAATAATAAATCATATTATAACATGTTAAAATCATATTTTAATGCATAATTCAACATACTTTAAAAAACATACTTTATCTAAATAATAGACATACTTTAACACGTACGTCTTGCAAACCGTCTCATGTAAATAACGTCTCACAAGAGACTTTTTCTTGAAGGAATGTCTTTTTTTTTTCTCAAATAGAGTCATTTCCCTTTTTTTTACAGTGACTCACACACTCACTAATATATTTAAAATATAGGACACACACTCTTATTAATACAACTACTCACTACACATTAAATAATATTCTCCCTGTCCGTCGGAAATATATACATTTTGCTATTTTGGGAGTTCACAACAAAAGTATACATTTCCCTTTTCAAACACATGGAACCCACAGACATCACTAATATATTTAATATATGGGTTCCACACATTTCACTAATACAACTACCTACTACATATTAAATAATAATACTCCTTAATTTACTTGAAAAAACAAATATATACCTATTGAAACAAAAGTAAAAGACTCACTTTAATGGATGGAGGGAGTATATACTATACATACAATTACCTTAATATAAAATTTAGGAAATGTTAATGAGGGATATATACTATACATACAATTACCTTAATATAAAATTTAGGAAATGTTAATTTTTCGTTTAGTTTTAACTTTTTCAGAATAATCTTTTTTAAGGGGCGGGCAGGCTTTTCTAGGATCACGCACTCACCTTATAATCATTTTACACTTTTGTAATTAGTTATCATTCTTTATTAAAAATATTATAACTTTTTAATTAGAAAATTATTACTTTTCTTTTTAAAAAAATTATTACCTTTCATTTTTATATTATAAATTATTTATAAAATAGTTCACAACATCATTATCACTTTACACTACAAAAAATTTATTTTTTAGTAACCGAATTTAGCAACGGAATTCAATCCGTTGGTAATTACCAATGGATTAGCAACAAAAATGACATTTTTGTTTTAGCAACGGAATGCCAACGGATTTATTCTCTATTTTAGCAACGGAATTCAATCTGTTGGTAATTACTAACGGATTAGCAAGAGAATCATCATATAAATTACCAACGGAATTATTAGCAACGAATTACCAACGGAATTATTTACCAAACGGAATTGATTTTTCATTGCTAAAAATTTAGCAACCACCACTTTAGCAATGGAATTTTACCAACGGATTCTGTTGCTAATCCGTTGCTAAGTCAATTTAACAATGGAATTAAGGCTTTTAGCAACGGAATATTCCGTTGTTAAAAAACAGTTTTTTTGTAGTGTTATATTAATTTGGTAATATTTTTTATTATAAAAATTATTACTTTTTGGCCTTTTTTTTAATAAATAAAGTAAAATATTTTTAATAAATAAAGTAAAATATATATCAAGCGTGTTAGTTATGAATGATATATTTAAAGATCAAACGTGTTAAAAAGTTATATATTTGAGTGCTTTTACCAAAAAATAGAGTATGAAGCTTTTGCTTTTATTGGGACGTACGTGCAAATGTGAAACTTTAATTGGAGCTTAAGGAGAATGTTTTAAAAGTTAAGGGGAGATTTATTCACTTACTAATTAAGTAGAAGTATCACACGTGTGTAATATTACTCTTAAAGAAAATTTACTTTGTAATTCTAATTTTGTAAAATTACTTTTAGTATATGAATAATTATATTTTAGAGAGATAGATAAAAAAAAATAAGGAAAAATATTATTATTAGCTAAACAATAATATAAAAAAAAATATGACATATCATAATCTAAGGAGTAATACTCCTTCAACTTTCTTTAATATTCGATTTTGGTCCCACAAAAATTTTCACTTCCAAAATAATAAGAACAATTACCTTCCTTATATACTTAATTTACAAAAAATAAATAAATAAATAAAATCAATCATACTTAATAAAACTAACATTATATTACAAAAAAATATATCATAATACCCCTAATAATTTTTTTTAATCATCTTGCTAAAAGGGTGAAAATTATTAAATGAGTAATTTGGATAAATTCAGCAGATTCCTATTCAAGCAAGTGTTTGCCTAGCGAGCTATATATATACACTATATATAGATTTAACAAATTAACAAAATGATAAAACATGACATATACCTGATCTGTGGATTACCTGTACAAATTAAACATATAAAAAATCATGAACCCAAATAGATCCTTGTTAATTAATCTCACATCATCATCATCAATAATATGAAGATGTGGAATCAAATTTATAGTCACCAATATTATAACTTTAATTTAATTAGCCATATGTTTAGCTTTTTGCACGGTCCTAAATATGGATAAAACAGCGTACACATGCATTAAACAATATTTAAAAGTTTTACAATTTAAAAAAAAAAAACATTAAAATTTTTATCAGTATCTAAAATCTGAGTGATTTCCTCTATCTGTACACCAAATAAGTGTCCAATATCTTATTTGTTTTGTTGATGGCAAAATTCTTGATAATTTGCAAAACCACCTGTTTCTGATCTTTCTCTCAACATCTTACCTTAATTATGATACTATAATGCAAGAGATGAGTGAGAGAATTAATAGTGAAGTTCAAGTTGAAGAGTGATGAAGAATATTTTTCATAACATGTACCTGTGCTTTAAGGCATCTAATGTAGTCAGCAGTTTCACTCAACAAACTGCAAAACTCCATTCTCTCTCCCCCTGGGACTAGCCTACGAAGATCTTCCTCCTGTCTCTCTCCTAGGTTTTCCCTAGGGTTTCTTCTCCTTCTCACGAAACTCCGGCGACGTCCGTTCAGCACGGCCCGACTCCACGCCCGCTTTGGCCCGGCTGCGGAAGCCATGGATGCCAGGGCTGCAGCTCTCACAGCACGGTATCTCCTGTACTTGTCTGCCATGGATGATGAAGGGGTAGGGGGTGTTCTATTGTTTATTCTCTTCATGGCTTCAACAAACTTGGCTGCAAACCTAGTTTTGATGGAATTGGGAGGTGGGGTTGGGTTGATCTTCATGGAGAGGAGAGAGAGAACTAGGGTTTGTTCTTCTTCTTCTTATAATCAAGTAAGTATTTCTAGGACATAAAGATTTTGTTCTGACACAAAAGGGACCTCCTTACTCACTAGGACAAAAGAAAACTTCAGTCCCAGGCTTCTGACACATGATCTCTTTATAGCAAATAGGAAGAGAGAGAGAGAATGGAGGGTGTAAAGGGAATTATGAAGAAAAGAAGAGCAAAAGAAAAGAAGAATATTATTAGGATTGAAAATGGGAGGTGAGAAGGAGACGTGTGAATATAATCCAATTACTTTAAATTAAAATACAAAATGGAGTAGTATTAGTGAATTAATAAAAGGATAATATGAGTGTGTCATTTTCAAAGTTAAGGGGTTTGGAGGTGAAAAGAGAGTTAGTGTGGGGTTGGATAAGAGCCAACCACCATATGATCGCACATGCTTCCATTACCCCCACTTGTACCATTTTTCATTTTACTATTTTTCATGCATTATTGCTTTTATATTTCTTTACTTTTTATATTTTCCCTTTTTTTGGCGGTTAAGCTATTCACCGGCCGGAGCTGCTGCCAGCAGCCGCCTCATCGCTAACACAATTTATCTCGGAGCTGTCTTTTGTGAATTAGGGTGTACAATGACGAGATCTCGTTATTTAGAGTTAGTATCTTGTAAATCGAGTTTACATTAAAAACTCTTGTAAATCCTGTGGTAACTTAATTTAAATAGTCTAGCAATACATATGGTATATAGAATTGGAATGGGGAACCACATGATTTATACCGTGAAACCGATTTACACATATGTTTGTGCCTTATTTTATTGGTGAGTTATCTTTATTTATGAGTCGAAAAGATAATTATTCTTTTAAATATTTTAAATCTAATATTAAAACATTAAAATATCCGAAGCTCACGTTTGTTATGGCTAATGAGTTTTTGTAGGGTTTGAAAATTAACCGAATAGTAAAATATGTATGTTTGAGTTTTAATAGAGTATGTTTTAATTTAATCATGTCAAATCAATGTGTAAGAAAGTATTTAATTCATGCAAGGAAAAATGATGAGAGGGGAGGAGAGCGAAGAGATAAAGGAGAAATAGCAACAAGGAGAAAGGATTTATAGAAGGTGGATGTTTTGAGTATTATCGGATTTGAAGGTGTATATAGAGGTGATATTTAAAATCTAAATATGAGTTATGAATACCAAAATTTAATTTTAAAATTGAAAACAAAAATCACGTAAGAATATAATAAGACATAAATCTTGAGCGCATGGTGAACTCTGTATAATAAATATTTTTGCCTTCATCTTGTGGTGTACTAGAGCTTGTTTTGTGTGATCCTTAATTTATAAGGTTACCTAAATTTTACTTCATCTTGTGATGTACTAGAGCTTGTTTTGTTATGATCCTTTGTAAGGTTACCTAAGTTTTACTCAACTATGAACAATAACACTTAAAAAATAAGTTATCGCATTTGATTTTATTTCAATATGCACAAATTCACTTTTTGTCCTTTTATTAACTCAATTATCTATTTTAGTCTTTTTTTTCTTTATTTCATTTTTTTTCACAATTTTTAGCCAAATTAATTGAAATTTTAAAGTTGATGTTGAAAAGTTGCATATGATAAGCACACCATTTTCAAAATTGGAAAAAAAAATTTATAAAAAATGTACTTACAGATTTCTCTGTCTTTATTTCATCTTAGAACTTAAGTAATCGTAAAAGGAATTGTTTTTTAAGGTGGAAAAGTTATCTTATTTTAGAACTAATAAAGCCCATTCGTTTTACCATATGCAGAATGTGTTATAACAAATGTAAAGCAGCACGTTCTTTCAGTAGCCCTCATTGTTGGGTCGAGCCTCTATCATGTGTGGATGGCCTTCTCGACCGCTTCTGTTCTTGCAATTTGAATTAATGCCATGTTTTTTTGCTTTCAAAATATATATATATATATATATATATATATATATATAGGTAACTTTAAGCGCATATGCACCCATGCATCTTAGGATTTATAAGTTAAATATAGAGTATAGTTATAATTACATATTTTACTTTTTTTATTTTTAAATTTAAATGATGGCAATGAACTTAAAATTAAAAGGTTAAATCTTATCAGCACATCTGGTGCATCAGTACTCATAAATTTAACTTGATTCACTAATATTGTTAACTAGCTATTTTCACAACTAGATATTTCAAAATATAGCTACAATAAAATTTAAAAAAAAAAAGAAAAAAGGCAACGCAAGCGATATGAATTGAGGAGTTTGTGTTATGGGAACCCGATTCACTTATAAAATTACTCTTTATAATTAGTGCATGAAAAAAAAATTTAAAGAAATAAAATATTTCTCTTTGAAATTAAATATATTACATATCTCAATAAAAATATGAACTTCACAATATATCAGAATTTAAGAAGTAATATTTTTTATTCAAAAATTTAGTTCATCATTTTAAAGAGTAATTACGATAAATCATAATTTACTTATAAGTATGTTTGCCTGAATTTAGGGGTATCTAGCATATAACATACAAAGATGACAAATCGTTAGCTAGTCTTCTAAATATTAGTTAAATTTTATGTTATAATAGTTTTCATGAGTAAATATAATACTCCCTCCGTCTCGCTAAGCTCTTCACTCTTTCTCTGTAATTTACAAAGGAAGAGTGAAGAGCTTAGCGGGACGGGAGGAGTAGTGTATTTTGACTAGGTTGATCATAAATAACTAGCTAGCTAAGGTTGTTGGTTGTGTGTGTGGGCAACTCAATTAAATCTAAACTTAATTTAATTATGTAATTAGATTATTAAATTTGAATGGTTCATATATTAATATAGTGTGACGTTCATGAATAATGGTCGCTATTATGGTGGCGTAGTTTTAAATACAGGAAAATTAATATTGTTGACGTTTTAAGTACAAAAGTCCTAAATTATCATCAAATTAAAGTGAAAGTTGTTAGGTGGTGTTGATAAGGGTTGTTTTCTTCTCAACAAATTTTAACAAACTCAATTAATTATGGACTTCATCGAATAACTCATCATTAATCTTGACTTTAATTGTTTTTAGTCTCAAATTATACATCTTCCTCTGTTTAGTATTTTAATTAATAATTATATATTTATTAATTTTACCGAAGTGAAGATATCTTTTAGTTAGGTTGTAACAGCCTCCACTATTGACAACTCACAAGACATTTTACAAGTTAAACCATGATCAATGTTCTAGTTATAATTAGAGTTTTGTAGTAATTAGAGTTTTTAAATGTGCTACACATGAAGTACGTCCTTTTCAAGGATATTTTATTATTTTAATTAATAAAAATATTATTTTCATTGAAATGATCAATTGAAATATGGGTGTGTTAATATTTAACTTAAAAAAATTGAAAATAAAAGTTATAAGTTTTTATATTATCTACTCTCTTCGTCTCATCGAAAGCCCATAGTTTACTTTTTGTGAGTAGATTAAGGAATATTATTATTTTATGTGTAATGGATAAATATACTAATAGTGAGTGCATAATGAAACAATTTTACTAAAAGTGAAAAATGAGAATCACCCCAATATACTAAAACAAGGAGAATATTTCATGGTACATCTATACGTCTACGTTACATATTAATTACTCCCTCCGTCCCATAGAAGTTGACCCACTCTCCTTTTTGGTTTGTCTCACTAAAGTTGACACTTTTCCTTTTTAATACATGTGACCCACACAAAAATAATTAATCTATTCTCATGGACCCCATATATCACCTCTAATACAATTACTCATTACACATTAAATATTATTTCTCTCACTTCACTTTACTTCACTTTACATTAAATTATTATACTCCTTAATTTTCATGCCCATAAAAAATGTATATCAACTTCTCAAGACGGAGGGAGTATTAAGTACTCAAAAGTTAAATCACAGTAATTAATAATTAATAGAAGAATTAAATTAATTAATTAGCTTGGGAAATTTGAACTTTCAATTTTAGTACGGTCAAAAATTAAATTTTAATTCCCTTATTTTACTTTTGATTATACTCCTAGCTATATGATTTATTTTTTAATTGCTGATGTGGCAATAAAATATCATTAACATGATCATTAAAATTATTAACTCGACCACTGTATTTTTAGACGTTACATCGACCATTTAAGGTAAAAAAAAAAAAATCACATGCACGTAAAATTAATTTGAAATTGTTGGAAAATAAACCTTCATGATAATTGCAAAACAAAATAATAGTTAGAGAATCAGAATTTTCCCAATGAGAATACATAAATATTGGACCACCATTTAACATCGCTCATGTAATTGTGGATGTTAATTCTAAATTAGATTTATCTTATCCTCATCTAATACAGAATCTGATTCCAAAACCATGAAAGTAGTTTGTAGGTTTTGCAAAAGAAATTATATTCTCCATGTAATGATCATTGACTTTCTTCATATAATTAATTTAAAGGGGCTAGTTGTAGTTTCATTTTACTTTTTGTCTTTGATCTTTTTTTTTCTTTTTTTCTTTTCAAAAATTACAATTTTAGTCCCCACTATTTAATTTTTGGATGAAAATTGTAAATTTAAAAAATTAAAATAAATAAATATTTAGAACATTAAACGGTTTTCATCCAAATATTATCGGTAGAGACTAAAACTATAATTTTTAGGGAAAAAAATAGGGATCAAGATCAAAAGTGCAATTATCTCTTAATTTAAATTTAATTGTTATTTTCAGAAAAATCTATTTTAGTCATGGATCTTTGATAACGATCCATTAATACCAGCTTACAATTATAATTTTTTTATCGAATAATATTAATTGTTAGTATAGTTAGTAGTTAGTTCACCAAACGCTCAAACTTCCTCCTTTTTCAAGTCTCCTTATAACTCCCTTTTTTAATTCGTTCTCAAAGAGAATCGATCCTGATCATTCATAGTGAGGAGCTGGTTTTATCTAATAATTAATTAATTAAACTTTTGTCTTTATATAATTTTAAGGAATAAGATACTTCCTCCGTCTCGTTTCAATGTTGACGCTTGCTTTTTACACATTGATTAAGGAGTATAATATTTTAATAGATAGCGGGTGGAAAGATATAATATTTAATGTAAAGTGTGTAGGTGTATTAGTGTTGGATGTGGGGTGCATGGTGATATATTAATTATTTTAGGTGGGTCCCATATTCCAAAAATGAAAACGTAAATAATGAAATGGGACGCCCAAAATAGAAATATGTAAACAATTAAATGGAATGGAGGGAGTAGTATATACGTAATAAACTTATTATAAGTGTAGAGAAAGACTTGTGTGAGATCGTTTAACGGGATAACTCCATAAAACGGATGTGAAATGATTATAATATTTTAATGAAAATTGATACTCAATTAATAAAAATAATTATAACATAGTTAATTATTTAATATGAACAATTTATAATATAAAAAAATAATAATAATATTTTTTTAATTAGAAAAAATAATTAATTACCGTTCATAAAATAGTCTCGTACAAGTGTGCCACTTCAAAAAATTGTGGGTGAGACCATCTTAAATTATAAAATTTTGTTTTTTAACTTTTAAGTCCAATTAAAAATTATTTTGTTTTATACTATTTAAAAGTAAAAGTTATAACTAACTAGAAACATAATATTATTAAAAAGTAAAGATCTCTCCAAGGATTTTTATTTTTATTTTGTTTTAACTAAAATTAACATATTGTTTTTTTAATTTTAATATCCACAATGTTGGACTCATACAACAAATGCGGCATCAGTAGTTATTGGAATTTCATATAGTGGGGTTTCACAAATGAAATTTGTAAGACGTATCATACAAATTTTTGTGGCTAATAAAAATTTATAAAACAGTGTCATATAAATTTTTGTAGAATAAAAACTCATTAATTAATGGCAAAATTTTGTTTGCTCCTCAAGACACGCCGTGCTCTCATCCCTCCATATTATATTTAACTCTATGTAATTTTAGAAATTTAAATTAAAAGGGGATACGATATCCCAGAAATACAAGAGCCTCGCTCTTAATTAATTGTATGTTACGTGATGCCTGCATTATATAGGATCATTTTCAGTGATACCATGTTACATCTACTGTCATATGTTGTCATCTTGTGACCATTATAGGGCCCACATGCTTTATAAGAGCCATGAATTGTTTCAAACATTCCAATATTATAAACAGTGGTTATTGTAGGGTGGGAATTCGAATCCTGCCTTTGCCATGGATTTGGCTCCTTGCAAATACAAGTTAAACAGTGAGCCCTCTCTATAAGCCACTTGAGGCACATCCTGCCATTTACCTCCTCCACCAATTTTCAGAGCAAGGGCAGTGGGCCCCTAATGGTGGGTACACCATTATTAAGACATGAGTAGTCTTGTGTGTATTTGTACGTGTTCATGTAATCTAATTCAATTTTACAATCTTTAATTAAATATCTCTTTAATATGGAATGTTATATATTTTAAGTATAAAGTTTTATATATACTTTGATAGATTTTCTAAAAATATATATAGTTTAATCTTAATATTTTTCATATTTCAATTAATTTTTTCAATAAAAAAATATTTTTTTTATTAATTAAAATATATATAATTTTTAAAATAAAATAATGTACCTGCACATACATGGAAAGAATCCAATTTCTGGTTCTTAAAGGTGTTGCTTGAGTATTTTTGTTGGAATATTTTCAACGGTTACACGGCCATGTTTATTTTCGATTTTTAAAATTAATTTTTTGTTTTCAAAATCTATGTATATTCAAATTTTAGGGTAATTTTGGAGTGCACCCCAAGTTTAAAGGTTAAAATAGGTAATTAGTAGTTTTTTTTTGTTTTTATAAAAAAATTATTTAGTAGTTTTTTTTGTTTTTAAAAAAAATAATTTTTTTATAATGGTGGAAATTGAATGCCACATTAACCTAAGTTAAAATTGTCTAGTTCACTGGTGCACACTATATTTCAACTCCAAAATTTAAGAACTATCCATTTATAATCATGCACACCTTATTAATCTCTAACTTACCCTTCTTTCATATATTCTCTCTCCTTAATTAATATTTATTCTTTGTGTTTCTTTTCTCTTCTTTTATACCAATTAATATATTTTTACATATATCACCGCACATCAATTACGCATTGATTTGACATAAGGTTAACTTATAAAAATTTCAAAACAAACATAGCTCGGGCTTCGCGGTCTGTCGCAAGCCCCATTATTGCGTTGAGTCTCTTCACTTTGTGGATAACCTTCTCGATAGTTCTTATTCCTGTTTTACTTAAAATATGCTCGTTTATTTGTTTAAAAAAAATCCAAAATAAGTTGAAAATAATTGTAGTGTGTAAAAGAATGCAAAACAAACATACTATTCATTGATTTTCAAAATCCAAATAAACTGAAAATAATTGTAGGATGGTGCGTAAAAGAATGGAATGAAGCCAATTTTTATTTTTATTTTTGGATTAATCACTCCTCTCAAATCAAAGTAATACCATTTACATAGCATTCAATCTCTTTCATTATTAATTTTAGCTAGTACCAACTAATTAAGGTGTGATTGGACTCGTAAGACCTTATATTTTAATTCGAACTAACCATTTTATTATAACATTATATTTCAAGTTTTACATAATTCAGAATATAATTCTTATGGCATGATTATATTTCACGTTCATATATATTATTTTATTCTTAAAATTCACTTTTTAACTTTAATATTAAATATTAATTCAAAGAGTATGTATATCTTCGAATAATTAATTTATAGGAAATGATGACGTGGATGGCATGTGAAAATATAGATTATTAATACTTAAACTTAACCTTTGCTTCGACCAAAAGATGCAATTCTAGATTTTGATGGAATATATATATTGATGTAATAATTGCGTGCTTAATCTTAATCAATGATCATGCACTGCATTTACCGAAGTTGTTCTACCTAATAATTTTGGCTTGCCCCCTACTCCTAATTGATCTTTAGCTTATATTTTATAATTTCAGAAAGAAAAAAAAGAAGAAGAAGAAGAATTTTTTATAAGTTTATTAATGCAAAACTTAAATAGATTATGTTTGATCATTGTGGACTTTGAAATTTCAAGATTTTCTAAACAAGTAGATGTAGAATCCATCATTTAAGATTTGGAAAATTTGTAAGTTTAAAAAAAAAAAAAAAAAAAAAAAGAGATTGTATTCAATTCAGTCCCGCAAAAATTTTATAATCGTTGTCTCGGTGTTATTGGATCGGGCTTGAAGTAGTGAAAATGGGAGAACAAGAACAAAGCAAATCAAAGACACTATATAAAATGGAAGATAGGAGAACATTCTCTTGTATTAATATTGAATTGTTTATACTCTCAACCTCACAATTCTCTCTAAAAAGTGTAGAAGATAAAGTAGGTAAAAATTTAGGTTACAAATGTATAAGAATGACTATTTATATGTTCTCCATTTACCTTCACACATGCTCCCAAGCTTGGTACATGCCTTAGCCGAATGAGGTGAGACTGTGTTCTTGGGGAACCAAATCTGCCAACCATGGGGACCAATTATGCAAAAGGAAAAGGTTTCTATCTAAGTGGTCCCCAAGCTAAAGAGAGTTTCTATTGGTTGAAAGCTTGTTCGTGCCTTTTGTATATTGTCCTTTTATAGGGAATAATGAGAGTGATGTGCTACTTATGTGTTCATAACTGATTATGCTCTTGATATACTAACTTCTGAAGAGTTAGCCAAAATTATCGTCAATTGAGCCGAATCTATTTAAGGTTGGCTCAGCTCGAGGTAAATATTTTGGACCTGTGTCAGGCCAAGCTTATGGTTATATGTTCTAATGAGACTAGGTTTTGTCATCATTAATGTTTGGGCTTTACTAATTCTGATTTTGTCATGGGCTAACTTTATCTTCGGCCTTATATGTTTGTCCTACTATATTTGGGCCAGGTGACCCCTTTTAGTACATTGTATCGTTATTGGACTTTAGCCCATATGTCGGAGTGGGATATAACACCCATAACTAGGGGTGTCAACAGGTCGGGTCTGGGTCAGATAGTTAACTACACGGACTCGGCCCGTTTCTGGAAGACCCGCCCCGAACCCGTGCCCAGACCCATACTGGGCGGGTCCGCCCCGCCCTGTTTTTTTTTTTAAATTAATCCTCAATCATATAAATTTAAATTTTCATGTACTCACATACAAAAAATATTCATATATTTAAATAAATAAACCATAAGAATATTAAATATAATTATAATTTAATAAATTATATATATCATATAGTTATAAATAATTTATATGTATAAAATATAAAATAATTGTATAATATATATATAAAATAATTTTTAATATATTATATACGGGGCGGGGTGGGTATAAGTTAATACCCGGACCCGCCCCGTATATGTACGGGTCAGGACTGGGCCACCCCGTTTCTTCTACTGGGCGGGTTTGGGCCGCCCCAAAATGTGCGGTGCGGGGCGGGTACCCATTGACACCCCTGGGCCATAACACACTTTAATTTAATTTTTTTTCTATTAAATACATCTTAAAATGAACAATTTATTACACCCCCAATGTAAAAAATACTCATTCTCACACACTCATATCAAGATTGACTTAAAAGCTGCACTGAGCAAATCCAATTTCATAGTTTGCAGATCCTTCAAAATTTTATCAAAGTCAAAATTAGTTCCTAAAAAATAATGACATTCCAATTTAATTAAATGACACTGCGAAAATAGCTACAGATTTCAATATAGTATTACTCTTAATTCTTTGCACAGTGTATAAAACTAAAAGCATCTAGATTTTAAGTTTATTAACCCTTGTTCAGGAGAAAGTTCACATTTTCTATGTAAATAACAAAGGAAATGTGATTCATTATTCGATTTGCAAAGGAAATGTGAATCGGGATTGAGCCTTAAGTATCAAATACAAGTAAAAAAGATTTAAGCTTTCCCAACTCTGGTTAAATGGATGTTCTTTTAAATTATTAATTAATTTTAATTTTTCCTTCGTATCACGTGGGATCATATTAAAAGAGTAGAGTATTTCCTAAAAAATTGTATTCATTGCATGATATATGTTTCAACATTTGTCCAACTAATTTAATGCAAGAAAAGATCCAAATAGCTAAAGCACAAGTACAGCAGACTTTAAAACAATACAACAAATTTGTGATATATTATGTAGTAGCATTCTCGTATGCCAATCCAATACATGTTTATGACTATACACATGAGCTTCATTCGGCTTCACCAAAAACAGCATTCAAATTGCTCAATATTTCTACCAACAACAAATCACTAAACCCATTTCAAAATTTCCAATCAAGAATCAATACAATACATACATACATACATACATATATATATGTTGATCTTTTCTACAGTTCTTTAAATATTGCAATACAACATCAGTTACTGCTGCTGTCATCTGATGATGATTCAGAAGCAGTGTCATCCATTGCTGAGTTGGAGCTTGTGTCCACTATGCTTCCAGTCTCACTGTCCGAAGATCCGAAAGGTCGATCTTCAACAGGTAGTTTCAAGGTCCAATACATTATGCTTGCTGTTAATGTGAGCATCATCTTTTGGTTCACCTGATACAAGCAAACGAGGTTATGGAAAACATGAGTTTTGAGGTTGATGAGATTTTGTTTCTGATTAGATTACCTCAATTATGTCTTCAGGTAGCAAAAATATCGAACACCCAAGTTTTCTTGCAATGCTGATTATGTAGGTTGCATTCATCTTCTTCTCTTCCTCTACATGTTAAAAAAAGCATATTAAAAATGGTGGTTGATCAGTGTGATGCATCGATTTATGCATGTTGTTTCCTAGCTTACATGTGTAAGATGAGAGGAGAAGAAATACGAACTGAACGTACCGCTTAATCCTTTTGTAACAAGACTCCAGTTGACAGACCTTGGATGCACAGCGCTTAGTAGCTCTAAGAAGAAAATCCCATCAGACAAACTCTTATCCTGCATTAATTTTTTGAAATTAGAGAAAAACTCTTACATGATAACGAAGGTTTTTGCAACTAAAGTAGTAATCAGTAACTATTGTGTTAATCTTCCCTCTAGCAAGAGAACTGAAAAGGAGATATGAAGTTCAAAAGATAGCAAACAAACTAAGATTCTGATCAACTAAAGATCATATGTTTGGATGGCATCAGAATGCTTTCCAAATCTACCAGTCCAATGTAGTAAGTACTTAGCGATGTGGAGTTAAGCTGCCATACATGACAATTGGATGGACAATGCAGGAATATCTAGGTGAGAGATGCCAAGATTATATAGATAATTCAATTAGCTCAAAAAAAATTATACTACATGAATTTAGTTTCTCTTACAATAATTTGAACTATTGTTGCTCAATTGATTGTAGTATTCAAGGATGACTACTAATGCTGTCTAGTTCTTAATAATTATCATGTGATAGCCAGAACCAGCCCATTATTGTTATGATAACTGATTAAATGTTGATGGAAGATGGTTGTGTAATGCGTAGTACCTTGAAACTGTCCATACGGCTATGGCTCCCAGAATTTCTGACCTTGCTATTAGCCCACTCTAAAATGTCAGCATCAGTAATTTCCTTCCCATGGGAATGGAATCTCAAGTTCTTCAATAGCTGAAGCATGTTACATCGCATCAACTGCCATAGATAGGCTGAAAATAAAGTCGAAAATCTAGTTTACACGAGACACTTTGGCCTTGCAATATTAGTACTGATAAATTATGCTGCAAAGTCTGTGAAAGGGTCTTTACAAAGAACATACCCAGTATCAGTTTCTTATTTCCTTGAACGATGTCATTTCCAGCAATATTGACAAGAGAAAACTTCAACTGTTTTCCGATTTTGACAACTTGATTGCAATTTTCTACTTTCCTGAATGGCATTTTAATTGGTGGCTTAGAAGCAATTTTCCAATTAACAATCCCTGGAGACACTTTGTCAAGTGACTCTAGTAATATCCATCTGCAGAAAATGAAGAGTTCATCAAAACTGATAAAAGCAAATCATTCTGAATCTTAGACAAAGGATCAACAATATAATGTGAAATTTAAGACGGAATGAACAGAGTGAAGCCTACTAGATAAATGTAGATACAACACTTACCCATCCCTGAGATCTTCAAAGACATTATCAATGTATGAAGAATTTGCTAGACTGTTTAGCCAAAAACGAAACACCCTCTCTTCTCTAGAGATTTGTGCATCCTCAGGTAGACTTTCAAGAAAAGAAATCTGCTTTGTTTGGGTAGAAAGTCCATTCCTACATTAGAAAATAGCTAAAAAAGTAAGCAACCTTGATGACAATTAACAGAAAGAGCACCTAGCAATTGTAAAAATATATATGTAAAGAGAGAGATAACATAAATGATTGAACATGAGAAATATGACCGAAGAAGCGAACAAGAATAAAGTTTTCTAATGAAGCACCACTTGTGCAGCATTGTCTATATAAAATGCTAACGAGCTTCACACATTCAAAAAATGAAAGTACAAAAAAAAAAATGTATCCTCAAGGGGGTGCCTTCAATATTTAATATATGAAATACAAACAAAGAAAGCATCTATAGGTGATCTAGATTAAACTTCCACTTTGCAGCCTAAATAAAGGCTGAAGTATTTAAGTTTATTGCTACAGTCACATTAGCTACTTAATGACATATCAATTAGCTTTAATTCATTTTTTAATATATTCTTGGTGAGAACTTAGACATCTCCCAAACAGAACCTCCAATGTCATTTTTAACATTATCAATAGAGCCTGACTAGATATTAAAACCAACAAAAAAGACACTAATTTTAATTCTTTCAAAGTGGTTTTTTGTTTCCAGCTTTACTAATAGGAAAGGTTTAATTTAAAATTTTGCTGGTGTTCTCACCTATGTTGGAATATGTGTGCAACAAATGCGAGATTAAGGTTTGGAGAACCGTCCACAATATCTTTTGCAGTTAAGTATCTCCTGCAACCCATCCTGTCAGCATGCTCAAGAACCAACTTTGCTCTTTCAAGAAAATCTTTTACCGTCAGTGTAGATGGATTGCTGTGTTCTGGAGCTAGAACATTTAAGAGATGAGCATACGCCAGGGCATCCTGCATGAAAGCATCACAACTTACATATACCCTTGAACAATAGAGTTCTCGAGAGAGAACAAGAAAAACATTTCTATTATATATAATGCTGATAGTTGCATTTCTGACCATATTTACTTTTTCTTTAAAAACCATTTTTGAGTTTCAAGCATAACAGAAATATGAGGTCTGAATGTGCTAGAAGAAAACAGCTGTAAAGTTTCCAATTTGAATAAAGAAATATAGCTAAAACTAAATAATGTGTATAGAGAAGGAATCAGCATTCAAAGAACTAACAATTTAAGGGTTCTTAGTAAATAATAGTGAATGTGAAATGGAACAGGTATGAATGAGGTGAGGAATGTTCTGGTTGATACCCTTCCCAAATTGTTAAGAGTGGGGTACAACCACCTAACCTAGCATCACCTTGAACCTTCTCAACCTCTATTGATATATTGATGAGAAGGAACATTCAGAAATAATCAGAAAGTTCCAGTTGTCTAATACCTTCACATCAGATGAGAAGTTTGTAACCGTTTTCGTGTATCCTCCCTTTTTTAACTGAAAATTCATCCACCTAAGCAGGATCTTCTCTGGTGGAAGGCTCATCAGCTCCTCCACATCCTGTATGATCAAGTAATGTGATAAACAAAGCCAAAAGCTTACATAAAGTTTGTAGTAATCAGATCTTGTACAATTGATATCCCAAGTAATCACCTTACTATCATCAACCAGCTCCACTAATTGTGGTGTTTTCTTTAAGTTGAGGTCTGCCAACAGTTGTATCTGAAATAATATCGATGTCAATTCTAGCATAAGGAGTACAATGAAAGGATTATGCAAACTTTTTCTTGGTCACCAAGGATCTATGATCATTGTAATGTTGTTGCTAAGTATGCAGTGGATCCTCACCTTGATAATTTGAGATATGACTCCAAGAACAAGGTGCCTCTGAAATCAGATACAAATAAGAAATGTGAGTCTATGGCTTCATAGAAATTATATGACAAGAAGAACTATCTACCACTCCATTGCAGAACTGAAGAAGATTTAATCACCACATGCACATATATGGATTTTTATTATACTCGTACAAAAAATTTTGGGGTTTGGGATAATTCACCTGGCAAGACTTTAACAGCCTTATAACTTACGAGTATAACAGTGAAAAAAAGATTTAAGAATAAACACATGCAAGCTTAAATTATAAGCAGAAAAGAACATGAGTAGCAAGAACAAGAAAGAACTGTAAAATAATTGCTTCAACCATTTTTTTCCTAATGTCATGAACATCTAAAAATGCTGTCATATAATTATGAGTTCATCCAGCTCTTGCATGCTGCAAGATAGGAGTGTAGGCTCCATTCCTCAACCCCATTATTGACAAAACAATGGGCAAACCATTGCAAGAAAGAAAAAAACATTGTATAGAGCAGCAACATAGAGCAACTAATTTTTTACAGCATTGCAACACTCTTGTAAAAGGGAGGAGGGATTAAGGACTGTTAAGAGTGAAATGACCAGTAAGGGGCAATAGTATTACAATAGTGACCACCTAGTTTAATCATAATTATGTTGGATTCTATTGGAAAGTAAGAGGAATGAGGATCACAATTTAAAGAGCATGAGCTATATATGGAAGAAATACAGAAACAATTTTTTTTTTTTAAGAAGAAAATGGAGCAAATTCTAGTTATTGAAATTTTAAGGCAAATTTTACAGATCATAGAAGTTATATCGGATTTTTAAAAAATGTCTGAATGATTATTCAGACAATTCACATTCATAATCATCATTTTCCTATTAAATGAATCAGGCATTCATACCCTTCCTTCAATAAAATCTTGAGTCCCTATATTGACAACAGTACATCCTATTGCCTTGGCAGAGTTTAGGCACAGGGTATGATTCTCATTCCTCTCCCACGGATTAAGCATCCTCTTTGTATTTATAGCCCGCTCATCAATTGTGCCAGGTACAGCAACATTTATTAGCTTACTGCATTAAAGAGAAACAACCTTAATATTAACTTGTTTATGCAATGCAAGGAAGATATATGACAGTGAAGTAAGAATGCAACATAAAATTATCACCAGATAAGAACTCCATCCTTGGCAATCTCAAATAGATCATTTGTTGCTGGATCAAGAGGAAGATATTTCTTCAAGAATTCATCTCCGGCCAGGTAGTTATTGATGTGTGCAACATATGATGCCTTCTCCGACTCGCTTATTGTATGAAGCAATGTGGACGTAGGAGATTTCAAAAATGCTGATGCATTTTTGGCACCGCTTCCCCTCCTTTCAGTGGCAAGTGCTTGAAGTTTCAGATAGACCTGTAATAGTTTAACCAATATTTTGGCAGTGAATAGCAATTAACATGGAAGATGTAAAGATATCAGCATTGATTGAAAAAAAATAAAAAAATTAAGAGCTTAAGACAACTGATCAAGCAAATAAAATGTGGAATAAAGTCCAACAAAGCACTTCATTACATTGAGGACGCCTTTATTGAATAAAATGAAGATAAGAACCAGTCTTGTTAGTACTTTGATACTCGATTGTTACATTTCAGTAACAAAAATTACTGGAAAAAAATCTCCTATGACTCAATGTAAGATCATGTTTCTGGTCCCAAACTCTAATTCAGGGGATAATGATGCTATTTCTTTTTTTGTTTTTTTAAGCCAATATGAGAAAATATATTCTGCAAAAAAGTGGAAAATGAAATGGAAGTATTTACTTAGGAGCTTATGCTGTCCAAAATCAGAGGTCTTAATCAATGATTCTTGAACATGTACCTCTGGGAACCTCAATTAGTTGTTTGATATTTTACATTTATGTAAAAAGTTTGAAATTATTGTAAAACTACTTTAAAGATACTGATCATATATAAGGAAAAGTATTAAACCTCAGTTGAAATATCTCATCAATCAAGATGACAAAATCTAGAAAAATCCACAGACGGAGTAAAAAGGGGTTTAAATCTTTTGATTTCCAGCTCTTTATAAAACAGAAAAAAAAATTTGATTCAACTCTTTTCAAATCTCCATTGACAATTCTAAATCCGATTCTCGGACACTGTTGGATCAAAATCCACAGAGACGCACAAATCCAAAACAAATATTTTTTTCTTTTTTACCCTCAGGAGGAGTTCGAAATCGACATCAATGTCCAAATTCTCATACGTCTCCTGAAGAAACGCAGCTCTCTCCTGCTCTGTCAGATTCTCCCCGATGTGCTTGATCCTGGACATTTTCTCTGGCAGCTCCGCAAGCTTTAAACCACCGCCGCTCTCCCTCCTCATCGCCATGAACTGCAAACACCTCAATTATGAAAACCGCATCGAAAACACCCAAAAATCCAAACAGAAATTGAAAAACTCACCGAAGATTTCAAGCTCCGGAGCTCCACTTGAGTAAACTGGTTCTGCAGCCACGGATCCGAAACCAGCACGCCAACGTAGCCAGCCATGAATCTGCAGACCTTCTTCAGCTAGAAGAGGAGAGGAGGGATGATGAAGAAGGTAGAGAAGCTTAAAGTTGTGTCAAGTGAGATCACTGGTACTGGGGACGGGAACAAAGCTGGCAGTGGGTGAGTTTTTTTCAAATTTCTGAATTCAAATTATGACCGTAATGTCCCTCCTCTCCTGTTAACCGCTGGATACCTTTTTTTATTATTATTGTTATTAAATAGTACTAATTCATTAAATAATTTACTTTTTTTTTTAAATCAAACAGTGCCAACATTTTAGGAAAGAAATCTTTTATTTAATTTTATTTTAATGTATTAACGGTCACTTTTTTCATACCCGTCTCATATATGTAGTTGGATTTATATTCCACTTTTTTTTTTTAGGATAATTTTTTGGTGACCGTGGTCACCCATAACCTTCCCACCTTCTCATGAGGGGTGGGTCCACCTCCTTATATGTGGGCTCCACCCCCTCATTTGAGAGGGTTATAGGTGACCACGGGTCACCTAATTAGGCCTCTTTTTTATTAAATTCTTTTACTAATTTGAATTTATTTTTAATATTGATTTAGATAATTAATTATGATTGTAAAAATTAATACATTATACGCTAAAAAAGAATCATGATAGTTTAAAGTTTGGATTAAAATAAAATATAGTAGTAAAATAAAATGATTAGTAACAAAGTACTCTAACAGATCGACTATGTCTCACTTCATTTATTTTTCATGTCATTGTATTAATAGATATAATGATAGTATTACAAGATTTAAAAATAAAAATAAAAAAATCAATAAGATTGACCTTTTTTTTAATCCGTATTAAGAAAATTCAAAATATTTAATTTAAATAACATTAAGGTAATTATACAAGGAAAATAAAAATGGGTTATATCAAGGCACATGCAGAAAATGAAATTTGACTATCTTAGTGGAAATAGGTACTACTTTAAATAATGATTAAAAAAAGTATATAATAAAATTGATTTTAATTATTAATAAATAAGTATAATTATAAGATATAAATCATAAAATGATCAAAATTAATTTATCTTTTACTGTGAACACACTATTAGTAATAATTACAATCACGTGGATGGGGGTTGACTCCGCGGTAATTACCATTTAGGAAAGTGTAATTATTTTGTGGGTCATGTTATTAGCTTATTAATTATTGTTGTCAAATTTAATAAAATGAGTGTTTAATGTTAAACCTAAAAGAAAGCACCAACGTTAAGATCAGGTGTTAGATTTTTATTTTTATTTTTCGGATTAACCATATATTTAGAGATTGATTGGAATTCACTTTGTATAACATATCTTGTCACATAATATAATGATACATTAGTTGAAAGGAGAAGAATGTATCCTAAAAATGAATTTATAATCTTAAAATTATATAAATCATATAATCACTAACAGAAGATACGATAAAATATATATATATATATATATATATATATATATATATATATATATATATATATATATATATATATATATATATATATATATATATATATATATATATATATACACAGAAATTATGTGCTAGCCATTAATGAAACACGGTAGATGACATATACAAATAAAAAGAAAAATAAAAACTAAAAATAAATGTGACTTCTCAACCATTTTCCATAAAATCTGATAAAAATATGCTCCTATGTATACATATATAATATAATTACATTGAGTTTTAAATGGTATTGGTTGTCATAATTAATTCATATAGGGGCTTCCTAATAAATAATTTTGAATTATGATTGCACCTATATAATTGAGGAAGTTTTATTTTACATGTCAATTATGTACGTCTGTGGAAGTTGTAAATGATTACATCTATATGTGAAGCCCATTAAATGATTTATTTAATGTTCAATAATATTGTTAAAACATGTACTTAATTAATTCAATATCTTACTGCTGTAAATAATTACTCCACATTTTATGCACAATCAACCTAACATAATCAACACAAAACTTTAATCTATCATTAATTTCATCTAATAAACTTTTACTGTTACTATTACCCTGTTAATCCAAGTTTGTCTAAACATCATTTGCAATTATTTCTATAGCCACGTTGAATTACAAATTTGCATTAGTTCAAACCCCACCCTAATTTAAAATGATCCATTTTAATTTATAAATGATTTGTTTTTTAATATATTCATGAACTTAGGGAAAGAATTGTTCCTTAACTTCACAATAATATAGTTACAATTTAATCTTAGATTTTATTGAATTTTTATTTCTATATATGTTTTTATTTTTTTTATTTTTACCTTTATGTACTTATATTTATTTATGTTTAAAAGTTTAAGTTTTAGAGTTTATTATTAATCAGTAAGACATTGATTTATCATGTTAATAAAAGGGTTAATTGCAAAAAAAACCGCGAATTTTATTCCTATTGCAAATTAATCCTAACTTTTGAGAAATTACAAAAAAAAAAATCACCACCTTTAAGTATTGTTGCAAAAAAACCTAAAAAAACTCTACTTTAGTAAAAAATTTGGTTTATTTTGCAACAACACTTAAAAGTGGTGATTTTTTTTGCAATTTCTCAAAAGTAAGGATTAATTTACAATAAGAGTAAAGTTTATGGTTTTTTTTGCAATTAACCCTTAATAAAATACACTCATCCTACATAATTAAACTGATTAATGAAAGTGGTTATACTATTAGTCTCAACACTGTTTTCATATTTAAAAAATAATGAAAGTTCCAACATAAAGTATTTCACTACATAAAAATATTATCTATCATCACTAATATATTTTATAAATTATTTATTATAAAAAAATATAATACGAGGTCAATAAAATGGACAATTTTAAAATTTTGTAATAATTATTGAGAAAATTCAACCGAAACAAAGAAAGTAATAAATTTGATTATTTCGTCCTAAGAGAAACAAACTCAAAATTATTATATTATGAAATTAAAATTATTATATTTCAATTTTTAAAATTCCATAATGAGTTGATATTTTAGACACTCTATTGTTTAAGTTAGACTTCGTACTTCCAACTTGACCCATTTGAATTTTAGTTGCTCGACAATTAAAGTCATAAAAAGATAATGTAATAAATCATAAAAGTAAAAGATAAGCCTTAAAATATAATAAATGTATTTATATATTCATATTGAAATATTTAATTTCAAGTAAATTGAAGCTAAAACTTCTAAAATAAATAAATAAAAAAACACTAAAAGTTATGAATAAACCCGATATCACAAAATTATAATGATGAAAATGACATGTGCATTCGTTGCATTTCGTAATTTATAATGATGAAAATGACATGTGAATTCGTTGCATTTCGTAATTTAGTCCCAAATCCATTGTATTTATTCGTGGCAAATGCATATATATAAATAAAATAAGAAATTGTTTTTGTTTTGATTGAGAAATTTAATTATCCATTTGATTTTGAAATGATATATGGGCATATTTTTGTCGCGAGGTGTGAGGAGGGTAAGATAGTAATTTTACGAACAGAAGGACCCATAAGAGAAAGAGGGAATGCTTTTTGAAAAGCTTGAATTGATAACTGAACGGCTCATTAACCAAAGTCTTGAATTAGGATATTTAACCCAATTTTATGCTTACATCTAATTTGTGAAGATATTATGATAATGAACGTTGTATATAAAATGGTGTAACGTGACACTAGTGATAAATTGGTTTGAAAGAAAAGTAATAAATTAAAATTGATGGGTTAATCATTAATCTTAAAGGACTAATAATTTTATTTTATTTTAAGAAACTAAATGGCATAGTATGACAAAAAATGTTCGAAAAGCAATAATTTCCACGTAACCTTTCTACTCTAACGGATGGTAACTCTTAAAATAAAATAATAATAATAATAATAATAATAATAAAAATCTCATCTTTTGAGAACAACACTCGGGTATTCTGAAAAAAAAATATACTCCCTCCGTCTCAAATTCAAGTTCACGTTTACTGTAGATACGGAGTTTAAAAAAAATCACTTTTTGACTTACTTTTGAGGGTAGTATGGTATTTTTGGATAATAAATAAATGATAAAGTATGTTATGTGTGTTAAAAAGGTGATGACAAATTTGAAATTAAAGTATGTTAGAGGGATATTAATTTGTTGCTTTTTCCTTTTATGGAAGTGTGAAATTAAATTTGGAACGGACCAAATCGAAAAGTGTGAAGTTGAAGTTGAAACGAACGGAGTACTTTCAGAACTTATAATTTGATGCTAGCATCTCTCAAAGTTGTTAGACTTTATGAAATAATCATAATTGAAATAGTGATGTTTAGTTAAGTTAATACTCCCTCATCCCGCTTTAAAGATTTTATTTTTTCATTTTATGAGTTCGTCCCAAAGAGTTCATTTTCCTTTTTTTACACATGAAACACACACACCTACTAATAGATTTCACACCTTGTTAATACAACTACCAACTACACATTAAAATTTTTAAGCCCTTAGTTAAAACCAAGGGACCCAATAAAAATCATTTCTAAAGCCTTTAGTTAAGAATGCTTGAAACTAGTAAAATTAAGATTCTCATGTTCATTTCTTATTTAAAACATTTTTGAACTTTATTAACCATATAATAACTCTAATTATCGAAACAATCTTAAAGTGATATTCTAATGGAAAAAATTTATGATTTCAAAGCAATGTATATTTACACAAAACACCATATATATTTCAATATAAAATATTTCCAATCACACAAATCATTTCCTGAAGCAGTGTCTTGGAAGAGTTGCTTATAAATTATAATAATGATAATGGGTGGGAGACAAACTGGTAGGGCAAACCTAACCAGGAGCAAGAAATGGACAATCACATAGTATTTGCCAAGAAATATTTTAAGCTAAAAAACAGCATGTGCTTCCCTTTTTCTTTTATTTCCTTTGCAACACAACACCATGTGCTCCACTTTTCTTCTAAGAAGACAGAATATGAAGAAGCTGACTCTTAACAGATGTCAATTCTGATATAAAAAAACCAAAAAATCAGGCGAATACGAGATGAAACATTACAGAATATCATGCAGTGTGTGTGTGTTCACGAGTGGTCCAGGATCTCACGGGCGATTCGCTGTTCATACGAGTGTTCATAACCCAACACCAGAATCATTAGAAGGGTCTTTATGATGTGTGAGATCAGGCTGTAGGACCAATCACACACATGGGTATTCCCCCCCCCATTAGCAATATGATCATCATTGCTAGTGATTGTACATGGTTTTAAAAAAACAGTATTCGTACGTACAACTCCTGTATTCCTGTTTGATCTGCTTTATCTTTGAAAGATTATGCATATCATAACAAATCTTCTAATCATCAATAACTTCCACTTCATTCTAAATCACAGAAACAACATGGACTTCACGTGCCATATCTAACCTTAGTTATTGCACGAGATCAGAATGTCTGGAAGCTCTAAAAACTTTGTTTAGACTACGAATCCCAAGTTCCGTTCTATCTATTACACTTTTGTTCAGGGCATATATGATCTTGACAGTCAACATCATGGATAGTTTCAGATAAATGTTTCTAAAGTGGATCTCATCCTTATTGTTGTTAATTGCAGCTATGCATGATAGTGGTACCTTTTTGCTTATTTTCCATGTGACAAGACGAATTTCTGCGTTTTGTTACTATATTAACAACAAAATTCACTATTATAAAGACTATCCCAAATTTGGCAAGTTACAGATATATTACCTCATGTTTATACGACATCTTGTGTGCTCTATCACTAACATATGGCCTACTTCCAGTAGCTAAAGGATGTCATATGTACTTGGAAAGGAGTATTTCTACTGGTATTTTTAAAACCTTTTGAAGCAGCATTGATACTATGCTTCCAAAAATGGTGAAGGTGCAATTGGGTAGGAGGAAAACTAGAATGCAATTTCTTGAAGAATTTGGAGTGTATTCTGATGTACCTGTGAGAAGACCAAAGCATATAATTAATACTATTCATGAGCTACAAATAAGTTATAGTTAAAACATGCCAGTGTTTTAAATGCACACAACTATAACTATCATGAGGATTTAAGATAAAAGAGATGCAGAATACTAAATATGTCAACTTGTTCAAAAGTCAGAAAAGTATATTCCCCAAATCAAAAAATCTGTAGTACAGACTACAAAATTTTGAAAGGATGACAAACAGTTTGGAAACTACTGTCAGAAGAAGATGCTTCTCGTGATATTATGTGATAGAGTGGCAAAGCTTAAACCTAGCATTCGAAGTTGAAGATATAGAAACCTTCCAACATGGTGACTTGATGACACCTGCTCATTCTCACAGCTCTGTGGGAGTGGGAGTGCGCGTGTGTGGTGTGTTTTACATTTAATACATGCTGATGGTCTACAGTTTTTCATTCAAATTCTCCCCCACAGCATGCGCACAATTCATGAAAACTAGCTTAAAAGCTTATCAATCATGACAAATACAAAATAAAACATCATGCTTTCATAAATAGATCATAGCTTTACTTTTTTATTATTCCATTCTCAAATTTCCTTTATTTCTTTTCTTCCCCCCCTTTTTTCAGGTAGAGAGTGGGGTAGCGTGGGTGCTTGAATGGAAAAGACAGAGAGTGTTACCCATTCTAGATACTGTGCTGTGATTCCAGATACATTTCCTGAATATATGCCACCTAATACCTAAATTACCAGAAAAATAAAGATTAAGGTACAAAGAAATCCACCCCTCTTGTAGTCGACTTAAAATCAGAAAGCATGATAATTCTAGAATATGTACCAATTATTATGATGCAAGAAGGAGACGGGTACAGAGAATTGAAAATTAGGTATATGCCTTGTAACAAATTTCAGTAAAAAAAAAATAATTCCCAAGAAAACTGTTTTTTACTAACTTTACCAGGCATAATTTTTAAAAAAATAACAATAACAGGTACTTTAATAACAAATCTTGTTACCTTGGAAACCGTTTCAAGGAACATGCCAGGTCGCACAGGTAATGGTTTACGACCAGTAACACTAGCCTGGAGATCAAACTTGAGTCAAGCTCATGTAAAACCCACTTCTTCATATTCTAAAACATGATAATTTTTTACTCTTATTTGGTGAATAGAATGACTGACCCTTCCTGCTATTCCTCTCCGTTTGTTTGAAACCTCATCTTCACTTTGAGCACTATCAGCACCTTCTTCGTTTCCTTGCATTACACTTTTTATCATTCCACGTACAGTGCTACCTGGTCTTAGAGCGACAAGCTTAGTCAAAAAGTTAACCTGTGTAAAAGAAGTGCAATTAATACATATTAGTCTCTCAAAACAGTCATAAATATTTTCAGTCATGATGAACTGAAAAGTAAGAACCTCAGATTCAGGGAGTGTATTAAGACCGCGGTCATTTCTCTCATCGAGTATTCCACCTCCCATCATGTTCCTGGCTTCTTCTCTAATCAAAACAAGCCTTGCAAGTAGCTTTCGGTCAGGAATCACAGGGCGGGATTCCATTGTCTAAAAAGATGCATTGACCAGGAACATTTAGGAACAAGATTGCATCAGTACAAAATTCTATTCCAAAATGCTATCCAAAAGGTAGACATTATCCTCTAATCAGAGATTAGAGGATAATCTGGCAAACAAAACTCTACATAATCCTCTAATCAGAGATTAACGCTGAGTTTGATTTAGTGGCTTGATGAGGTAAGATTGTCAGTGTTTTTTTCTAGTGGCTGGATGTTGTCTCGTAGTTAGTAGGGGATCAAACTAGTAGATATTTTGGGAGAATGGAAATAGTATTTCTAAGTAAAACATGAAGGAGAGTATAAGGTTTTAAAAGGAGAAGTTCGATACATCCCCTGAGATCACGCATCCCTTCTCATTCCTATAAGCAAGAGCATAGTCCATGGTGTTTCTTGACTAAGCTATCGACTATTTCTAAGGGAACAGCCTAAGAAGATGATTGGCAAGATCTAAAAGAATAATAACTCTTAGAATTTAGCAAACTCAATTGACTAGCTATAAAATAGGGTAGTAACTGAAGCTCTGTAAAGAAGTCCTGTCGAGCTAAATGATATCAAACACAGAACATGATCTGTGATTCATTTTGCAAAAAAAAATCACCATGTAATTAAAAGCATTATAAGTTTAGCATCATAAATCATTTTTTTACTTTGATTATGCCATGACTCAGCAGTCAGCACACAGCAGATAGCAGTGGTGCTCAATCTCATATTTATCTTAGTCGGAAATAGTGTCCAGTTAAGGAAATAAGTAGCCATTAAAATAATGGTAATGGACAAATCAAAGGGAAGAGTGTCACATTTTTGACAAACGCACCTCCAATATATCATCAGCCTGATTAGCTATATCATTTAAATTGGCCCCTGGGAGATGAACCTTTGTGCCATTGTCACTCTGAAATACACCACCACCGGCAGCTACTCGCCTCATAAATTCATGTCTGCTCTCTTTCTGGGGAGTTCTGCAGAGCAAGCCAATAACTTGAACCTGAAACAATGCAGAATAGAGTCCATCAATTAGAAGGAACTTAGAGAGATGTAACAGGCGAAAAAATGGCAGAGTTGGTAAAGGTTCTCACGTGAGGAGGGCATTTTTTCGTGAGATGAGATAATACAGTCTCTTTAATAACCTCCAAGAGAGATTTCCTCTGAAAATGATTAGAAAATAAACATGTCAATCATAGTTGAATAGATATTAAGCTTCAAGATGTGAGTTAGGATACAGCAGCACAATGTATTCAAATATGTTTCATGACATGAGACCTAATTTGTTTTAGAAGCCTAATGCTCTGCCAATAAAAGGTCCACTATTCCCCAGTATTAAAGTGAGAGTTGAAAAGGAGAGCTTTGTGTACGTAAGAAATGGCTGAATTGTGGTGGCGGAAGTTAGTGATGCCACATTATCACTTTTATCAATAAGATGGTTTGCAAAATAAATATAGAAAATGAAGTCATAGTATGTTACAGAAAGTCAGGAAGAAAGTGGGAGCTATAAATTTAGGACAGGAGGAGAATGAAAAGGGAATCACATCAGACCAAGTCAATAATAAAATCTAGCTTCTCATAAAGTCAGAATGCCTCAGGGAAAAACCTTTCCATCAAATCCAGCAGGAAGAGATTGAATACTGCATTTGATGCAAATCCCAATTCATTTGTGATATCATGTCATCCAATCATAAAACCATCACCATCAAAAGAAACAAAGGTGTTATATACTGCCAGAAATTTTTTCTCCCAAACTCAATCTTGTTACAAGAGGAAAATAGGGAAGTGACAGGTTTTGACCTTGACGTCACTTTCAACAAAATGAGATCAAGTATCAATTCTCAAGTGAGAAGAAAGTGGCAGTAGTTACTAAGTAGCACTTATGCACAACAAACAAAAGAAGTGTAAGAAAAGGAAGGAAAAAAATGACAAGACGTGTCTCAATTTGTTCAAGTAAGCATCTAATTTGAGGGTTAATACAGAAATATTTACATGAGGCTGCAGAAACCATTTAAAGAAGCAATGAGATAAGCATTGAAAATTGAGATGTGGAAGACTCAATCAGTTTAATTCTCGCTTTAAATCACCTTAAAGTGTAGTTTCTAGGAGTAGTTAATGAATAAGGAATTTTTTAATCATTTGTATCAGTTTTCTAAAGATTTCAAAGCATTCAATGTCGGTTGTAATAAGGAAAATACAAAACTGAAAGGGAGCACAAAAGCTTACATAAGCATGTGTATATTTCACTTCTATGTATTTACTCAGCTAAATAATACATTAGTCGTACTAAAGAGGGAAAGGAAAAAAACATGTTACTACAGGTTTGTTCAGTTTAATCTTTGACACATCTGAACCTAATTTATTGCAAAAAATAAACAGGCCAGGAACCTGCATCTTTCAGGTGTAGATGTTTGTAAGAAATTTTTTTTTTATTTTAGTTGAATACTGATAAAAATTTTAGTAAGAGGAAAATAAAATAATATGAGAATGTCTGAGAAAAAGTTTGATGATTGTTGCAGTTGATTTACATATTTGTAGATGAGAGTGTGATAATATGAAATTTTTTGTAGAAAAATGAAAATGAGAAAAAAAAATCATAACCAAATGCACACTTCCTCTCATGTCTAGACTTCTTCTACCTTTTTTCACAGAACAGGCATAATATCACAAGCAAAATCAGCATATGTAACTCTACATTTAGAAATGAAAACAGGTGAGAGTATCATGGCCCATTAAATCGAACAATAACTTTAGCAACATCGAAGGCATAAGCGCAAATGTAATGTCTAACAAGTCTGAAATATAAGGCACGTGTCACCTAAACATTTAGCCTCATGTTTAAGTCGTGATTGCTAAATTAAAAGGTATACAGACAATAGGAAATATCATCACCTTATCATCCTCATCCCTTTCAGCTAGCTGTATCATGTAATCAAGGGCCATCATAAATCCTGTCTCCATCTGATCAACTCTCTTCCCAATCACTCCTTGAGCAGCCAACTCCACTGCCACCTCCTCGGATGCTTCATCCATGTTCATATCCTCCAACTGCTCATACATGTATATAGGTCAGTAGAGGAAATTCCTACCCTGTAATTAATTCAGAAGTTGAAGTATGGAAATCAGCATGGAATGAAATGACCATGAAGTTCTGCAACCATTAATAAACAATATTTAGGGGGTGCAATATGATTTATTTTAAACTTGATCATACTTTCGCCCACTATAATTGGCATGTCATTGGCAGTTCTGAAGGTTTATGCCCCTGAATTAGCATCCAATATAGCTATACTTGAAAAAATGTGTTTGTTTTGGAAACCCATCGAAGTTAGATGGCATGTGATGTCTTTCTAATTAGGAATAGCAATAAGTTGATTAACAACACTTGATATTAAACTAGCAATTCTGCACATACAATATGCTCAACACAATTTCTTATGAAAAGCAATCCATTAACTTCTAAAGTCATACTGTATGACTATCCATAGAGAGTACAGTGCGGGGTGAACTCTTCAGACTTCAAAGAAGAAAATTATTGTAACCCGACAAAGCATGAAAATGTAGGCATCATCCTAACGTCAAATTTTTTAAGGCATGGGTTCATGTGTGATGGATGTTATAATTTCCACGGCAGATGTCCATTACTTTTTAATCAACCTACCAACAAACAGTCTAGAAGTAGGCAGACTACTTAAATGTCTCAAATTATAAATTGAAGATTCAAAATTCCAAAAGTCACAAAGAAACAGAGAAATAAATAAATGTCTTATATTGGGTTTCATTTCCAAACAGCATATTTCAGATCCAAAACTAAGTTAGACTACATCATTTCATAAGGGCAAACAACATCATCGTACAACTGTATACTTGACTCTCCAATTTAATTGAAGCACCTACGCAACAGATGATCGATTTGGATTCAGCTACTATCTCATCAAACCCATAGCATTACTTTGCTTGCAACAATAGCTAAATAGAGTTATGATGAAATTAAAGGTTTCTGCCACTTCAACAATTGGAAAAACAAATTTTAAGAAATTTAATTTTAAAAATTTCAGCACCAAGCACCAGCAATGCCTCATCGATACAAGCCATAGAGATCTCCAAGCAACTACACTAAACCGTCCGACTCATGCGACAGAAATACTGGATATGAACGAGTACATAAAACAAGAAAACCCACTCACATCAACAAAGGTTCATAAAATCAGCAACTCAACAATACATCAAATAAAATCTTCACAAAAACAATCAGCTCTAGGCCTAGGGGAATGACCAATGATAAAAACCAAAAAATATAAACACAAATTTAAACCAAATTTGAAGAAAAAGGTATTAGCTGTATTATTTTTATTATTATCTAAGGGTATTTTAGTCTATTTACTTTTCATTGTAATCCCTAATTATATATACTCTTTGTTGTATTCTATTTCATTGAGCAAGTCAATAAGAAATCCCTAGTTCCTTTTTCTCTATGTTATCATGGTATCAGAGCCACCATTCATCGATTTCTCTTTGCTTGATTGAAGAAGTAAATAGACCAAAATACCCTTAGATAATAATAAAAATAATACAGCAAAAGGGATATCGTTGTTTTGATCCAGTTAGCCAAAAATTGTATGTCTCGCGTCATGTTGTGTTTTTAGAGCATATTCCTTTCTTCTCTGTTCCGGCTAGTTCACATCATATGACACAGTCAGATCTAGTGCGTATTGATCCTTCGATACCGACACCGATGAAGCTCTATCTGATACTTTGGTTCATGAGGCATCCACCTCCCTTGCCCTTGCTCCTACGACTACCCAGTTGTCGGATGAGATTGCGGATGATCCTCCTCCGCGTCGTCCACTCGCACTCGTAAGTCTACTAAACTCCCCGATTTTGAGTACTCCTCCTATTCTACTTCATTTGCTTCCTTTGTTGCCTCTGTTCATCGTCTTTCTGAGCCTTTATCCTATAGAGAGGCAGTTCGTGATCCCCTTTGGCAGGCTGCTATGGCTGAGGAACTTACTGCTCTACACCAGACTCATACATGGGATTTGGTTTCGCTGCCATCAGGAAAACACACCATTGGTTCTCGTTGGGTCTACAAGATTAAAACCAAATCAGATGGATCCATTGAGCGATACAAGGCTCGACTTGTTGCTAAAGGCTATTCCCAGGAGTATGGCCTGGATTATGAAGAAACATTTGCCCCTGTTGCAAAAATGACGACGGTTCGCACTCTGATTGCAGTTGCTTCTGTTTGCCGATGGAGATATTTCAGATGGATGTCAAGAATGCCTTCTTGAATGGCAATCTTCATGAAGAAGTTTATATGACGCCTCCCCCTGGTGTTGCTCATCAGCCTGGTGAAGTTTGCAAGCTTCGCAAAGCTCTTTATGGTCTCAAACAAGCACCACGTGCCTGGTTTGAGAAGTTTTCTATGGTGATCACTTCGCTTGGCTTCCTTCCTAGTCATCATGATTCGGCTTTATTTGTCAAGCGTACACCGGCAGGTCATATTTTACTATCCTTGTATGTTGATGACATGATCATTACGGGTGATGATTATGATGGTATTGAATCTTTGAAGTCTAAGTTGGCACGGTGCTTCGCTATGAAAGACTTGGGTATGCTACGTTATTTCTTGGGAATTGAGATTGCCTATCTCCAAAAGGCTATCTCTTATCTCAATCAAAGTATATAGCTTATTTGTTTGAGCGTGCTCGACTTACTGACAACAAGACTGTTCCTACTCCACTTGAGACCAATGCTAGATACTCTCCGTCGGATGGCACTCCTTTGGCGGATTCTGGTCTCTATCGTACCATTGTAGGCAGCCTGGTTTATCTTACTGTGACTCGCCCAGACATTGCGCATGCTGTTCATGTGGTTAGTCAGTTTGTCACTTCCCCCACTACAGTTCATTGGGTTGCCGTTCTTCGTATTCTCAGGTATCTTCGGGGCACCCAGTTTCATAGTCTCTTGTTTCCTTCTACATCTTCGTTAGAGCTGCGTGCTTATTCTGATGCGGATTGGGCTGGTGATCCTACGGACCGCAAGTCGACCACTGGATTTTGTATTTTCCTTGGTGATTCGCTTATTTCGTGGAAGAGCAAGAAACAAGATGTCATCTCTCGGTCTTCTACAGAAGCTGAGTATCGTGCCATGGCCTCTACTACCTGTGAAATTGTTTGGTTACGAAGGTTGCTTGCTGATATGGGTATTTCTCTTTCTCACCCTACTCCGCTACATTGTGATAATCGGAGCGCTATTCAGATTGCACGTAATTCAGTCTTTCATGAGCGAACCAAACATATCGAGATTGATTGTCATGTCACTCGCCACCACCTACAGATCGGTACCATCACATTGCCATTCGTTTCTTCTTCTCTGCAAATTGCTGATATGTTTACAAAAGCACACTCAACTTCGCGATTTCGTTTCCTGTCTGACAAACTCTCTATGCTTATCGCTGTAGCAAAATCATACTGACTTCGAATAGAGATATTTTCGTTCGTAACAAGGTAGCCACAGGTCGTGAGTTTGAGGGGGATATTAGCTGTATTATTTTTATTATTATCTAAGGGTATTTTAGTCTATTTACTTTTCATTGTAATCCCTAATTATATATACTCTTTGTTGTATTCTATTTCATTGAGCAAGTCAATAAGAAATCTCTAGTTCCTTTTTCTCTCTCTATGTTATCAAAAGGAATAAAGGAATCGAGAAACTTACGAGCTTGACCATTTCTTCGAGAACAGAGGTGACCTGCTCACCACCTGTGAGCAAAGCCTCGTACTGAGAAGCATCCCACTTATTGTCTCTTTCTCCATAACCACTCAAATCGCCGTTGGAAAAAAAAATCACTCATCGAAACGCCTTTTGCACCGGCATGATTAGCACACAGGGCCAACCGTTTAGGAAACCGTTTGAAATGAAAGTGGTAACACCGTTCAAGGAAAATTAGAGGACTGGATTTCGAAAGCGAAAAGGAAGCGAAGGTAATGGATGGAATTCCAGTAGCGGCCATAGTAGAAGAAGACGACTATGCTCAGTACTTTAGCAGGAAGAAGAAAATACCCAAACATCCCGGAACGGGATTCTAGAGCTGCCCAACGGTTCGGTACCTCAAACCAGCGGTTCATATATTGCCGAACCGTAACTTGCTATATTTCAGTTTCGATTTTTGAGGTCTCAGTTTGTTTTCGATTTTTTTTATTTAGTGTAGAATCATGTCATTCTTCATTATTTCAATTTGATATGATTGTAAAATTATGTTCCATAAATTTCACGGCAAATACTTGCATAACCTATATTCATGATATGTGAACTTTGTGGTCTCATTTCAATTCTATTAGTATATTTTATGTATGGTTAGAATTTAAGGATTTAAATTAAAGGGATCATAGGATTTACCTCGTAAATCCAGTTCACGTGAGACTAACTCTAATCTCACATATCTCTTTTACATTACTCCCTATACTATTCTTTGCATGTGGAATTTTTCATTAAATAGGTGGCGGTGAGTTTGGACCCTAAATCTTTGTTAGGACATGACTCTAATATCATGTTAAATAATCATCTCGTCTAAAAGTTTACACTTTTAAAGAAGAGAAGCGTTTAATACTTAATCAGGTCACACTCTGACATTATTCTCTACTCTTATATATTGATTTAAAATAAAGTTAAAATCTATCGTAATTAAATATGTAAACAAAGATTAACACTAAACAATATGCACGAAGTGCATGGTTACCCATATTGCACCACATTTAGATTATATAAACTAATAAAAAAAAACCTGATATACATTAATAAATAAAATTTATACACTTTATTAGCAAATTAAATTTTTTTTCTTATATATTAAATTACATTAAATATAAAAAAGTTATACATTTATTAAGTAACATATATGCACTATTAAATAAAAATTAATACATATAAGTGCATGTGTGAGTTGATATCTTGTGCATAGAATGCAAGTGTACACTCATATCATATCTGTATTAGTTTGATTCACTAATGTGCGCCTATTTCTTAATAAATATGTAACTCAATAAAAATGTAATTTTTTATATTTAAATTATCTTAATCTTAATATATTAAAAAGTGTGGAGTGTTTGAGAAACTTTTGTAGACAAGTTTATCCCTACCTATTATTCTTGTTTACAACTTTAATCCTTATCCTATATAATTTATAACATGACATTTAATGTTTTGCATTGAATTTAATTTTATAGTAATACTAATATATTATTTATAATCTTATACCTTAATAATAATATTAATATTAATAATTATAATTTAAATCTGTATTATGATGACTCATCGTATGCATGACTCTCCATTTCTTTTTACTTTTCACTATTAAATTTAATAATTCAATGTTACTATCTTAATAAATAAATTAACCTTATATTTCCAAAAAAAAAAATATATGTAATCCCTATTCATTGAATGAAGGAATTAGAGAGTCTATAATTTACAGGTATAAATAATCAAATCATCTAAACTCACATGCATCTTCATTTTGATACAATCCACTAAAAGATGTGATCAAACTTGTGAAATAGAGTACTCAAGGTAAGTGTTTAATCCCCAACACAGTTAATAAACATGCATGTATGAGTGATAAAAGATTATAATAATATTTTTTGTAATGTAAATGTGTTATTTTTGAAGGACTGATATGCTGATATTGATGGAACTCTCCTGCTCCCCTTCATGGAGACAATTTTGATGTTGTAAGTGGAGCTTACCTAGATTTCCATCATTCATTCTCATCATGTTAATTAATTTTGTGTTTATGGATATAATTAGGTAACTGAAATACCCAATATAGCGTGGATTAGTGGTCACAAGAGCTACAACCACATCATTTGACTTCTCTCAAGATTGTGACCAACCTCTACGGCCCCTTTGGTATTGCACAATTGAGGTTTTGAGATTTTTTTTTAAAAAGAATTTTTATTGCATCATTTATTTGTTTATCATTTGAAAAATGTATACAATGTGATGATTATGAATATAAAGGTATGTTTCTATCATAAATTTATAAAAATAATAGCATAAAATAATTTTTTCGAAACATTAAATGAAGAAAGAAACCATAAATTTGTCATAATTAGATTTTTGGAATCATAGTAAAATACATATTACACTAGGTAAATTCAAACTAAAGTTAACATTTCTCGAAAATTTCTTGTACGGCGTACACTTTATTTTTATTAAAAATAGACTTTCAAATCGTGCTTAAGCAAAGTAAATTTTTTTAGAAACCCACTTGTAAGACTGGTTTTTGTGAGACGGTTGTGAGAATTATTTTATTATTCTCACAAACCGTCTCGCATATATATTGTCTCACGAGAGAATTTGTCAAATTTTTTTTGGTTATGATGTAATTTTTGATAATAAATAAAGTGTAAAGTTTGTTATGCGCGGAAAGAATGAATAATAATTTTGAAATTAAAATATGTAATGTAATTGGGATATCGTAGTTGAGTGTCATTTCTTTTTATTTTATAATAATAGTGTGAAGTTGAAGATTGAATGAATTAAAACGAAAAGTGTGAAGTTGCGACGGATGGAACAATTAAAATTTAAATAATGTACTTATAACTGCGTTCAAATGAATGGACATGAACAATTTATTTACTGAAAAGTTATAAACAGTTAAAAAAAAGTAAATTGCCAATTAATAGTAAAAGTTTTAATATTGATAATCCTTAATATACTTTATTTTTAAAAAATGACATTGTAACTCTCATTATTTATTTACTAATTTATCATGTCTTAGAATGTGTAAATGTACATTCAATTTTTTTACGGAGTAACTGATAAAATAATGACTAAAAAATAAGTTAATAATGCAATGTATGTAATGTATGATCATTTATTCGAGTAATTAAAAAAATATTAAATATCAAAATTAGTCATGTAAGTATGACTTTTTCTAACTTTAGTCATTTTTCTTTTGCAATTCTCAATTTTGATCATTTTTTTTGTCTACTTTTAGTCCTTTTGTTCCAGTTTTAGTCATTTTCTCAAAATTTGGTCCTTTTTTATCCACTATTAGTCTTTTATGTATACACTTTCGGACCATTTTTTTATTTTTTTTTAACATAAAGGACTAAATTTGGATAAAAAAAGACTAAAAGTGGACAAAAAATTACCAAAGTTGAGAATTACAAAAAAAAAGACTAAAGTTGAAAAACGTCATACTTACATGACCAATTTTGATATTTACCCTTAAAAGAATGAAGAGGTACGTATAGAAATACGATGGGGTAAAATAGGGAAATTTGTTTTACATATCCATGATACTATTATTCTTTAAGAAAAATAATACTTATCTCAATAAAAATATAAAACGTAATTATCTCAATAAAAATATAAAATATTATAATGTAAATTTCTTATATATTCATGGGAAGAAACTTGCGGCATTATTGCATGATGCTTGATGACCATGAATGAAACTCTTCGTCAAGCAAAACTTGGATTTTTCTTTTCCTTTTGCGATGCTTAACAGAATGATGATTAAACAAAACTCCCAAATTATCGGAAGCCAAAGATACTAATATTTGGCACATATAGAAAAGAACTAAGCTAATGAATTTTAGATAAATAAGCTATTATATTGTGATAAGAAGACAGAAGACGAAATATATTTGCTATACAGAAAGTTATTAGATTTAAAATTAAATCAACGTACAAGTTACTAAATAACATTTTAGGTTTTTTTTTTAATTGATTTCCTTTGTATGTAATGATTTAATGGGAGTAGTATATTATAAATAGAAAATATCAAATAATTAATGATTAATTTTAGAAAATAATAATCGAAAACAATTATACACAAGTGAGGAAAGAAGTTCAAGAGATTTTTGAATCTCAAAAGGTCCATGATTAGTAAAAATTTAATTATTAAATTAATAATAATTTATTCTAAAATATATATTAAATATAATTTTAATGTAAATGCCTTTAAAAATATTAAATTAATATATTATTATTATTATTATAAAATTTATATTAAATTATATAAAAAAATTATGGTTAATTATGTTAAGAATGTAAGGATCACATACGTAAAATAAAAAAATGTATATTATAATTATTAAAATTTTTAATTATAATTAAATAATATATATATATATATATATATATATATATATATATATATATATATATATATATATATATATATATATATAACATGGTATTATAGTAGATAGTAAAACAAAGAGTATATTATAATTATTAAAATATAATAATGAGAATGATGAATGCATAGTATAAAAAAATAACTTTTACAACCTCAAGCTATGTCAAACAATTACTATTACTACATTTTATGTAAGTAATCTCAGATGAACAATAATACACTGCCTTCTAAAGGCATATTCATATAAAATATAAAAGTATTGATTAGGTTGAATGAATATTATCTAACAAAAAATATTGTATATAATAAGTTTTCATGTAGAAAATAATATCAAATAGAATATTTACTTAAATTATTTGTTATTATTTTGAAAAAGATGAAGTAAAAAAAAAAATTACAAAGTATAACGTGTATACAAAGATGGGATATTTTTCACTATTTATTATTATTAAGAACTAGAATTCTCTATTTTTCATCATGATGGTATTATTTTGTTTCTTGACATGTTTTCTTAATTTGGGGTTGGGTTTTAAAGGTTTTAACCTTTCTTCTTCTTTTTTTTGTGTTAATCGTGAAAATATTTTAATGTGGTTTTTCATTATAATCAGTTTTATTTTTTTTTTCTTGAAAAGATTGTGGGAGTATCTTCCAACTATTATAAAAATCTATTTTATTATATTCATTCATCCTAATCAAATATTTATATTTTGCTAAAAATAAGAAATGTAGGAGTTTAAATGCAACACTCAAAATGATAATATATAAATTTTAAAATAGAATGAAAAAATTATTATAAAGGACGTACAGAGATCTTTCTTTATTTATTATAATTTCAGCTATTTTTACCTTAATTAATATTGTTTATTTCCACCCCACGGCCCTACCTATTCTTCCTTTCATCCACACTCCATCTTTATTTAATTTCATACAAGAAACTCACTATGTATATTGTATTTAATGATTTTTTCATATTTATTAAATGAGAATGTTGAATTTAAAATTAAAATGTATGAATAAATTATTGTGTTGGTTATTATTTTTATTTTATGGATTAAAAATATGAGTTAAAATTGCACAATTTTCCTCTTTTAGTAAAAATGGTTCACTAATGGCCCACCACTACTCATCATCTCTCTAATACATACTTCTTCCCTATTTTTCGCTAATCATTCTGTCTTCTTGGAAAGAAATCCTTCTCTGCTCGAATCTGAGGCTATCTTGCCTATTCCAGACTGACTTATCTCTGATTCGCAAATCCATATCGTGGATTGACGGTAACTCTATTATTTCTGGCCTATTTGCACATGCAACTCTCTCGAATACTTCTGGTATCTCAATGTACTCTTTCATTTAGAATAAATCCGAATGATGTGTATTTAACAGAGCATACAAGATACTATATGTGATACAGTAAGACAATCCTTGGGTAAATGTAAGATGCCACATTTCCTGCATACAAGTTTCCCGAGAGTCTACCTAGGCATGCCTCTCTTGTATTCTTGATCCTCTTATCAAAGATAGCGATATCGATTGGTGTATCGATCTCTTCTTTGAATATTGCTTTAATGAGGATCCGAATAGCTCCGATATGGACCCAAGACATGGTCTTAGATACCTCTTTTGGGAGCTTGATGAGTTCTCTCTTGATCTCCTCATAAGGAACCAGCTGCATTTCCATCATATTTCCGGTGAGTTCTATATGAATGATAATTTCCCCTTCGGTTACCTTATATATGATGTTGTGATTTCTCTTCTTGAAGCTTGGAAAAATTTTCTCCAGCTTTCCTACAGTGAATCCATCGTATAGGTTAAGCCTTAGATCCTCCTTCATGATTCTCATAAGAGTCTTATGAGAGATGGATGTCTGGGAAAAGAATTCCGACATGTCCTCTTGCATTTCCCATCTGAAGTTTTTTCTTCATTCCGACTCATCTTCGGAAGACTCATCTTGGCTGAAGAATTCTTCTTCATATATACTTTCGTCTGAGGGTATATCTTCAAATTGATATACCTGAACCAGATCTTGGAAGTATACAGCTTCCTCCATTTCTGTAGTTGTTTCAAACTGTCGTATCCCCCGCTTCTGGTTTTCTAGGCAATCTGGTGAGATATGCCCTCTCGCTCCACACGTTTAGCAGTTATAATCCTTGAATCTTTCATTGGCTCGTGTAGCTGCTCTTCGAAATGTCTTTCTTGTGGGAGTTCTTCCTGTACTCCTCCAGTTTGACCCTGAGGATGAGGCTTGACTTCTTGAACTCCATCTTGATGGTCCAGTCCTTTGTCCCGATTTATAGCTCTGGGCCTTTTGCTTGGACCAAAAAGATCTTGGTCTTCTGGACCTCCATCATCCGCTCCTTTGTGTGTAAGGATGATTTTTCTTCATCCTTTTCTGCTTTCTTGGGCTTCTTCTAATGATAGTTGGAATATCATTATTCTCACAACATAGGGGTACTGTCTTGTTGATTCCCCTTAGTCTCTTGTAGTTCTTGTGTAGTGATGTTTGATGGCACCACTTTTCAATCTTGGCTTTGAGGAAAGTCATCCTTTTTGCTATTGAGTCCAGCTCGCATGGTTCATACTCTCTGATTAGCATTTCCCTCAATGGGCTTGGAATCTTGGCAAAGAATAGGTGGAATACTTCATCCTCTTTGATCTTCGATTTTCATCTATACTTTGTGAAGAGTTTGATGTACTCGTCTACGTGACAGATGTCAAGTAACTCCAAGCTGTATAGGGCATTTCTATACTTCTTCTTCTTTTCTTCTTCCATTCCCTCGAAGTAGCCTACTCCGATGAAGTGGATCTTGAAGATCTTGGCCATTCGATCAACAATATTGCCTAGATCTTCACCTTCCATGACTTCTTTCTTGGCTTCGTCTGAGAGTACCTCCGAGATGCACTTTACTGATCCTTCCAAGCTCATAGTTAGGAATATTATGAACTCTTCTTTATCCAGCTCCAGCGCGCCTCCTGCAATCTTCATTGCATTGGTCCATTCGTCGATCAAGGTCTCTCTGTTTTTGAAGTCGAGAGTATCGAGGTTCAAGATCAACCCATACGGATTTATTGGTTCAAGGTGAGACCGACCATATGGGGTGTTGTGTAGGTTAGATCATCGAACTCGGCTTGCTCCTGTTGACATTCCTATTGCCTTCATCTTTAAGTTTCTTGGTTGTTGGAATGTCTCTTCTTGCCTTGCCTCATGGACTCCGTGTAATCCAGAGATTCCTTCATTTTGGCTCTGATCATGTTGTGTATGATGGGCCTGCAACTGTTGTTGAGAGCTTGATGTTTCTCCAACGTTCATTTTTAGATCTACAATTGATAGTCCTTGGAATGACTCATATAGATCTTGTAGATCTTCAAAATTTGCTCTTTCCATCCGGAGATGTGAATTCTCCTCGAAGGATAGCAATCATCTTTTCGCTTTCGGACTTTGGTCTTGTGACCTCTGTCGTCTTCCATTTTTGGTGTAAAAGGGTTTCTATTCGAAGGTTGGTGGCAACCTTCCTCCTGATCTTTTTCCGGCTACTTTGGTTTCCAGGTATTCCACTTGATTTATCAGCTTCTGGATGAGGTCGAGTTGCCTGTTCTGCAAAGTTTCCACCTTATCCATCTTAAGACTGATCTCAAATATTGTCCTGGACATATTTTGGCAATATTCTCCAAAGAATATCACCGTCTTCTGTAATTCTCTAAGATCTTGGTTTATCTTAGAGTTGTCTGCCTCGATCTCCTTCCACTCTATCATTCTATCCAATGTGAAAAGTGGTAAGACTTGCAGATCTCTCTTGGACCCTGGTTGGGTCGTTTCTTCTATTGTCTGTGTCTGGGGATGCTTCCATGGATCTCGGTGAAATTTTAAATTTCCACTATGTTTCTTGATACTTCTTTAGAGTATTTTATCTGCATCTGGCGTAGTTCCTCCAGATGTTCTTCCTTGGTGTGGTTGGCACGAATATTTGCCAACTCTCTCATTTGGTTTACACCTTCCCAATATCGATCGGCGTCCTCATGTTCTTTTTCTTCACATTGTCTATACAACACATAATAATATTGTTGTATAGAGCTGTTTGTCTCATCATAGTGGACATGCCAAAAATTCCTGTTGCTCCAACTTTGAACAGGGTTGATAGACCTATTACTCTCGGATGTCGAACATTCGTTCGGATCCATATTTCTTGAAACTCTCATCTCGTTAAGTGATATAAGTATATAATAAATTTTTCATTCATAAATAAATAAACCTAGGGCTCTGATACCATTTTAAAGCGTGATAAAAGTGATGAAAAATTAAGAAAACATATAGGCCGAATAGGCAAATACGTATAGGCCTAATAGAACAATACGTATAGGCCGAATAGTCAAATATTTATAGGCCGAATAGGACAACTATTTGGTCCGAAAACATATAGACCGAATAGACCAATACGTATAGGTCGAATAGAACAATACATATAGATCGAATAGGCAAATACGTATAAGCCGAATAGAACAATTATTTGGTCCGAAAATATTAAGGGTATATAGGTAATTTCGGTGTCAATCGGATAAAATTATTTGTTCGAATATTCTTTTTGATTTAAAATTGAATTTAAATTGAAGTTTGGGGATAAAATGATCTTAAATATAAAAAATGGCTAGAAAAAATTATTTTAACATAGGTGGCTAGAAAAAATTATATTTAAATTAAAGTGGCTGCTTTTTGCCATTATCACAAATTTAAAACCTAATCTCATGCTTGCATTCCTCACTTTGAAAATGAATCACTCTTGTAGCTTCAAAGGTGGGAATGAAGTTGAAAATTTTAACATCGGAATTCGAGAACACATTCCTTATAATGAATTAGGCTAAAAGTGAGGAGGATATATATGTCATTTTCTTAGAGTGCAGATTCTCTCCCGTACGGAAGGAACTGCACCCCTCACTGTTCACGTGAACAATTAACATAGGTGGCTAAAAAAAATTATATTTAAATTAAAGTGACTACTTTTTATTATTATCACAAATTTAAAACCTAATCTCATGCTTGCATTCCTCACTTTGAAAATGAATCACTCTTGTAGCTTCAAAGGTGGGAATGGAGTTGAAAATTTTAACATCAGAATTAGAGAACACATTCCTTATAATGAATTAGGCTAAAAGTTGGGAGGATATATATATCATTTTCTTAGGGTGCAGATCTTCTCCCGTACGAAAGAAACTGCACCCTTGTTCACATGAATAGTCACTGTTTATATGAATTCATGTGAGGGGGTGCAGTTCCTCCCGTACAAGAAAGATCCATTTCCCATTTTCTTATTCTTCCTTTATTCTGTTTCCCGAAGCTGCAAATTTCAGTCCCAATTTAATAATGATCACCATCCGAGAAATTAACCGTTACAGATTTAGTAGTGGCACATTCGTGAATAAGACAAAAAGAAAGGTATATTACCGGTGGTAAATTTGCAAATAGTGACAAAATGAAGGGCCTGCTTCTGTAACAATGGATATTTTTTTTATCCCCAAATTGTCCCTCAACGCTTCCGCTCCCTCGCTTCCTATAAATGTACCCTACACCATGCGTAGCGTTCCTCATTTATCATTCCGCTTTCTTTCTGTTTCAATTCTCTCTCCTAGGGTTTAGGTCTCTCTTTCTCACTTGCTTGAAATGGCGCAAGAGGCACAAAATGGTACCGGAGCTGAAAACGGCCAGAAGGCAGGTCCTGTGGTTTTCGCGGCAGTGAAGCCTTGGTTGGTGGTAAAGTCGCCGAAGGCTAACGACGCACTGGAGTTCTACAAGGCGGCGTTTGGTGCTGAGGAGGTGAGCCGTGTGAATCATCCTAAGAGGAAGGCGGAGCAGGAGCTTCCTCTCGTCCTCTCCGCTGAGCTTAAGCTTGGATCCTCTACTATAATCGTTTCCGACCTTACTGATGACTCTCCGTAAGTTTATTTGCTTTTCAATGATAATATATCTGTTTTGGTTGAGTTGTTGCTTGCGTTCTCGTTATTGGTTCTCTATCTCTTTTACGTTTGGATATTGTTTATAGATCTACTGTTTATATGTACTGGACGAACCAAAATTTTCTTTTGAAGTTTTATTTCTGGTGAATTTTTTACTTTCTGGCGTTGCGTTTTAAGCGTTTAACAGTGATTCATTGGTTTAAATCCTTGCATGGTTCATTTGTTTGAAATGATGCATGTAGATACTTTGTTCTAAAATTTTGGCGATTATGTGGTGTTTTTTTCTGCAACGCCGATGCTCCTAACGGCGGCATCTCTATAGTCACGGCGTTATTTTATCCGGCGCTCTTAATTGCATGCTGCTGTATTCTGCTACAGTGTTAGTACTATTCACGAAATATAGTTGATACTATGTCAGTTACCTTTTACAGTAGGTTGGCCCACTGCAAAATTATTTTACTGAACACATTTATTTCGCTTTCAGAATCAAATCTGCTGTGGCCGGAAACGTATTCTGCCTGGAGACTGAGGACATAGACGCCGCCGTGGCAAAGGCGGTAGCAGCTGGCGCCGTTTCTGAGGACGCGAATTCCGAAGTTGAGGGCGGCGCGTGCTGTGGAGGGCGCGTGGGAAAGGTGAAGGACCCGTACGGCAACACCTGGTTAATCTGCGGCCCTGCTAAGAAGTGTGAAGTGGCAGCTTAGGAGCCCTTAATCTCATCCTAACCTACTGTAATCCTTGTTTTATCCTGTTTTCTACCTAATCAAGTAATCTACTGATCTATCTCTTCAATTAGAAAACTGTTGTTGGAACTTTTATGTAATCTTTTGGTGATTAGTGCTTATGCTCAATCAATCTACTCTGCTTTAATTGGTTTTTAGTTTATACCAACCATATAATTCTGGTTTATGCTATACTTTTAAAAATGTGTGACCTGCAGAAAACATGGAACAAAAGTAATATGCTTGTTTGTATGTCATTTAAAAAAAAAATTCTAAATGAGTTTTAGTTGACGAGGTGAATGAACAAAATATACCTGTGAATATACTAATGTTAAAAAGATTATTAGTCAATGATAATCATACCTTGCAAATAAATAAATATCTGACACGGGGTATGGAGGAGTGGTCCGCATCTATCGTGTCCATCAAATTGTTTGTTGGAAAGTGGGATTGTCGTGAGTAGTTTTATTTTTAATAATTACTCCCTCCGTTCCCTTTAAATATAATCGTATGTGGATTAAAAAATATAATAATTTAATGTATTTTGAGGTGAGAGAAATAATATTTTAAAGTGTAGTGGGTAGTTGTATTAGTGTTAGTGTGGGGTCATGAGAGATCACATCAATCTAAAAAAGAAAATAAATACTTTGTAATGAGACAAATCAAAATAATAAAATGAATACTTATTAAGGGGAGGGAGTAAAGAATTGGTTAACCCATAAAGTAAACTTAGTGCTTCTATACTACGTTCAATTAATCTTTTATCCATGCATTTTTAGAAGAAAAAAAAAAAGAAAATCGTTGGTATTCATTCTGTTTGCTCAATTCGAATAGCAATGTCAGTACGTGTCGTTCCATAAATATTACTGTGAATAGATCTAAAATGTACTCCGTCATTCATGCCACAATTATTCTTTAAAATATAGTTAGAAATGTACTCCATTCATCTTCCTACAAGAGATTCATTTGTTTTGCAATGAGTGTTATTTCATCCGTCCGCTTCTAAGGTGTCTAATTTATTATTTTTGGCATCCGGTTCAAAGATATCAATTTCCTCTATTTAGTAATATGGCCCACCACTTCTCTCTGATACAACTATCTACTTTACATATAATAATAATACTCCTTAATTCACATGCAAAAAGCAAACATACACCTTATAATCGGACGGAGAGAGTATTATTTAATATATAGCATATCGGGTCTTCTGCGTCATTTTCATATATGATCTTTTGTATCACACTTTATATGATTGACATCATGTAAGAAGACAAAGAAATCCAACAATTACTCCTAAGGTTTAAGCATTTTTTTAGGGTATGTTTCACTCTCTCCTACATATCATCCATCCAAAGATGTGATACAGAGAAGAATCCAAACTGGGGTAGTAAATAATTATATTAATGAGCATGTGTATACCATATTTTAATTGAATTAATGGGTTTGTGTATGTATATAAAGGGAGCTGAGATTAGGGGTGGACACCCAAAATGAAAAAATGGGATCTTTTTAAGCGGACAAAAGGGATTAATAGTTTAGTGTTCACTTTATAATATTTTTATGGCAAATATTATGTACACTTATTAATAAATACTCTATCCGTCACCTTGGTCTTTTTGTTTTTTGCACGTGATTTAATAAATAAATATTTTTATACAATGTATAGTGGGTAATTGTATTAATAAGTGTGTGTGAGTTTCATATGTGTAAAAAAATAAATGAAACCCTATAAACAGGACGACGAAAATAGAAAAAAATAACTCTTTAAATGAGACTGAGGAAGTATGTAGTATGTACTACCTCCATCCAATTGAAATGGAAACACTTCTTTTTTTCACGTAAATTAAGTGATATTGAAAGCGGGCATCTCTTTTTTTTTTAATGTAAATTAATGGATATAATATTTAATGTGTAAATAAAGAGGGAGAAAAAATATTTTAATATACAAATGAGTATGTGTATTAGTAGTATATGTGGGTCCCATTTATTAAAAAAAGAAATGCACATCTTGCATTTAGATTTGATTAAAATAACAAAATACATCTCTTTCAATAAGACGGAGAGAGTATATCTTAATGGACAATGCATGTATTAGACCATCTCCAAAATGTTCTATAAATGAACATTTATTTATAATTTAAAGAAGTAATAATCTTTTTTTTTTTGACAAAAAGTAATAATCTTAAAAACCATCTCCAACAACTTCTTTACCATAACAAATGATTTTACATAATGATTTTGACTATTTAATTTTGAAAAGCCAAAACAACTCACTAGAATTTAATGCATTTAATATTTCAATACTTTCAATAATATCTATTGTTGAAAATTTCACTTATAATTATTATTACTTAACACTTATAATAAAATAAATTAAAAGAGATAACATAAAATAGAAGAAAATGCAAATCTAATAAATAAATATTGAGAAAATAAATTTTAAAGTAAATATAAAGGAGGTGTTGGAGGATATAAAGAAAACGTCTCTTTAAATTTTAAATTATTTAGTACTCCCCCGTCCCATTTAAATGTTTACATATTTCTATTTTAGCTCGTTTCGTGTAATAGCTCTACTTCCATCAATTATTCATTATTGTTTGGGTCCTTTGCGATGTGAAACGGGTCAAATTGCAATTCGGCCCGTGGGATGCATCCATCTGCGGGTCGGATCAAACACGACCCAGATTTCTGTTGTGAACAGTAGAATGGTGTAGTCTTCTTCACTTAAACCTCTTAAAAGGGTAAACCCCAGCATAAACAACCAGAATGCGGCTGCGTTAATATCTCTGCTCAAACCAAGAATCTACAACAAATTCCGGCAATAAATCGGATGATGTTCTTCAGACTTCGAGGGCTACCTCACGTTTTTGGTGCGTTGCCCAAAATCTATCCCGGTAAACACCTAATGTGCATTCATGCACTCACTCCTCGTTTCTTCTGTTTTCACACAGTTCTTGAGAACTGTCATATCTATTTGCTCTGTTTTTCTCACCTCCAAGGTACTTTGTATCGTTATTCTCGCGCGGCGGGCGTCGACATTTCTGCAGATGCCCATTTGAGTGCTGCTGTGGGAAATAGCATCTCTGGCAAGCTAGCTTTTGAAGCCCGTCAATGGCAGAGGTTAAGAAATTGAGTTTGAATGCTTATACGTAATGGATAACTGAATGTAACTTTTCAATTGGATGGTGGTGGGAAGTTTTTTTTGTTGCATTGATATTACTAAAGAAGTGTATATGACGCTAGGTATTTGGTGTTTTTTCTCATTGGGATGTTATCCTTCATTTATGTACGAAATGCTGTGGTTGTGAATGGGGTTATTGATTATTTAAGTTAGGCAAATACATTTATGATATTATTGTCATTTGCCCTAAAGTGCTTTGTTTGTTTTATAAAATATCATCGTTTACCTGAAAATATTGTAAGTACTCACACAAGACCATCTTCTCAATTAAAATGATAGTAGTTTCATTGTAACCAATCTGGGGACGGTGGTGATATAGCAGAACCACCTAAACCACATCAATTAAGGATGATATAAAATGTGCAAAGAAGAAATATCTTTAAAATTTCAGTTTGTTAAAGTAAAAGAACTTTTACATGGGACCATCTCAGTGTTATTCTATTTGTCAAAATATTGTCTTAGTTTTTCGTCTTAGTTAATATGCTAAGCTTATGCACTTTCAGAAGTTCAGAACAGGTTTCTCATTCGCCCTCCCTCTGCATGTGTGTGTGTACGCATTCTTCTATATTTAAGATAACTACAAAAAATGCTACCGAAGGGCTAATCTTTTTGCAGAAACTACCTATAAGTTCGTTGATTACAAATACCCCGCAAGGCTTGCTTAAAAAAGAATAAAATACCCATCCCCACGACGGTCTGGTAAAACAGCTCTCTTAGAATTCTCAATTTGTGAAATTGAGAGAAGTATCACATAATATTTTGCAAGGAGTTGCATCACAAATATGATAAACCTTAGTTTTTGTAATTGATCTATATATTTATTCCTTGACATATTTAATTTCTAGTATCACATAGCTCTTTCTGTTTACTGCTTATTGAATGTTTCAGCTGTCCTAACTTGTTAATGGCAGCCTTTTACAGGTACTCCACGGTATCAGGAAATAAGCATGCGATGCTCTTTACAACTGATGTCTTGTCCTTTGTTCAATCTTCTCTTCATCAGCCTAGAGGTGAGAAGATTTATTGTACAACTGATGTCTTGTCCTTTGTTCAATCTTCTCTTCATCAGCCTAGAGGTGAGAAGATTTATTGTTCATTGTGAAATTGTTGAAGGTTGTGAGCCTAGTGACACACAATTGTTCTTTTTATGCTGGTTAAATAGGACATTTATCTCATGTTGTTATCTGCTTAGTGGGTGGAGATGATGTTAAATGATATCTTTCTGCACATTATATGATGACCAAGATTTTCTGCTTGAGTAACCTTGTATATGTGATTACTTTTGTCTGAAAACTGTTTCTGCAGTCTCTTAAGATGCTGATTTAGTTTTGTAACATATAAAATTTCAAGACAATTGTGCTAAATATAATTTAAATTACTGTTACATCGCGATTTTGTTCAAGCACTTCGTGTAGACATTTACCTCTTTTAAATATGTACTTCTTGAAATGTTTGTGGCGCATATGATTGCCTGCTATCTTGTATGATATTTCCAGTCATTCAGTCTAGAACCTATATTGCTACTCTTGGTTCAGATGTTACCTATCAAATATATTGCAATATTCTATTTATTTTTGTTGTGTTATGTAGGCTGGATATCTGCTACTGCCTCTGTCTTCCAATTTGAAATGCCGATACTCCTTCCTGTATTTTTGTTAAATTAAAATTTTAATACAATGAACTTGCAGGACCTTCTCACTGCTGGTTAAACACTACTCTAGGCAGGAATTGTTTGATTAAGGAAGATGGCGTTATACTAGTGTTGGTTTTTGAATATCTTGAAGGTTCTTTGGAAGCAAAACAAAATACTGTCACAATGTTCGAAATAGCTAAATTACTTAAACAAAGGTAAAATATTAGTTTCCATGCAAAATACTGTCAAAATGTTCAAAAAAGCTGAATCATTTCATCATAGGTAAAATGTTACTAGTTTTTTTACATTATTTGTTCAACTGCGTGGATTAATTATCCAGTTTTTATATCATACTTTACATACTTTTATTCATTGTTGCAGGAATCCCCGCCTTCAAGTTATGGCTGTACAACATGGAACATCAGTATGCCTGGATGATATTTCTTCACACTTGCTGCAAATCATTAAGCAATATATTACTTTTCCTATCTTGTTGTGTAATAAGAATATTTCTGAGGTTTGTCAGCGATAGAAGATGTTGTTAAATCAAATGTGTTATGTTCTTCATGTGTTGCCTGATATGTACTAAGCATTTTATTCTGAGTTATTAAGTTTACATGTAATTGATGTGGGCCCCTTATGTTGGTTCCTGTGGTTCAAAAAGGAACAAGAGAGTGCTCGGATATATTGAGGACTTAGATAAGGTTTGGATAGAAATAAGTTTAGCATTGCATGGAGGATTTCAATCCAGAAAAAAATTAAATAAATTTACATCTAATATATCATGAGGTTGAATCTTTACTTCATCTCTATCTTCCTCTTATTCATTTTCATCCCTTCTTACTTTCCGTAATTCGATTTTTTTCCGTTTCCTATTAAAAAAAGATGCGACCCATGGAGGCAAAATTAGTATTGTGGAAAACACACTCACACCAGGCCAATTTGAAGTACAGTTTGAATTAGTTTCTTTAACTAGTCTGATTAATCACATAACCATCATTGTGCAATACTCTTGAAAAACAATTCATATTATGGAGTGGTTGCAGATTAGCTTTTATTCATGCTCTCACTGATTTTTTTTTTTATCTTGTTTCAATCCCTTGTAAAAAAGGGTAAGTACACCATCTCTGCAAAAGTCTCTATGTTTAAAATCCAACATAAATAGTCTTAGAACTATACCATTCATTTTTAAATTCGTAATGTGCTTTGTAATTTCATATTTTGGATGTGTCTCGTAACTTTTGTTTACTGTTTTAACCATTATCCCAAGAATTTGCATTCTGATTTCTTCTTTCATTTTTATTACTTTTCTTTAGCAGGCAAATGTACCATGCTACATCATATCCCGAGGTTTTCAGAATCCTATCATCTACCCTGGTGAGGATGCAGATCTTAAGGTGCTTGATAAAGGTACTGATGCTCTCAGGTGACTATTATAATTTAGCATGTTTTTAGCATTGGTTAAGGATTCTATAGAGTCCTTGAATGAGAATTTGTTGTATGATCTGCTTGTAGAAGTTAAGTACTCTACTGTGGCCACAACAATATGTACAGACATGCTTACTTTTAAAATTGATTTGTGTATATTTTTGTTCCTTTTCCTTTGCTGAGACATATTTATCTTCTATCCCTGATAATTTTATTCATGGCTACTGCATTTGAAGTGATCGGTTCCCTTGATATGATTTATAAGAAGTGCTGTATCTTGTTTTGACGAAATACATATAAATTTACTAGTGCAGAGTATAAATATGAATTATTATTTTTTGTAAACATATTATATCTTGTATAGATGAATTACATGGGAAAGTAATCTTATTTGTATGAAGTATTAATGTGTTTTGCCCTGCATCAGCAATCCATTAATGATAAACCATGATATATCTGGATGGTGAGAGTGGATTCCTGTTTCTTATTATCATCCCCCTTACAACTGCATTTTTTCTCACTGAAATATGGTGGATTTTCTGATTAACCATTTTGGTTAATATCTTGGTTACTTTTATACTTTTTAAGTTTTATGATGCCTGGTCACTTTTGGATGAGTGTAATGTGTTGTATGTTTGATGACCAATAACTCAAAATTTTGATTGCATCACAATGACAGCTATTCATGATTTGAGCACGGAAATTGGAAATGGAGCTGATGTTGAAGTTATAAAAAGAACTTGGGTCAAGCCTATTGAGGTTGTTATGGAACCAGATGTGTTTTCTGCTTCGCGAAACTTGCTTTTTGCTTTCCCAGGTAGAGGCTTATTATGTTTTCTGCAGAGGCACACCATTTAGAGTATATTTTTTGAGGGTAGGGTTGCGGGGAATGAACAAATGTGTGGTGTGGAGAACTTGTTTGGTGTGTAATGTAGTTCTTGGTTTATGCATTATTGGATAACCTTTATTTTTGCTTGCTTGAGGAGTTGGGGAGGTCTTCATTCATTTCATTATAGATACTGAATGTTGATATCATTGGTTGGTGATTCTCCTATTGTGCATGAATAAAAATTTTAGGGGAGGTCAAATTTGCGTAGACAGAAGAGGAAGAGGCCAAATGATTTTGTATAGATACTCAGTGGTGCTCTGGCATCTTGCAAATGTATTTTTCAGGGGATTTTTCCTGCCTCAAAACTATTTTTTTCCTCATTTGGTGTGTTACATTGGTCAGTTGGAAATATTTTGTGGCAAGATAAACATTATTTTAATGGGTTTAATCCTTTGTGCCATATTTGTAGGTTGCATTTCAGAAGATGAGATTGGCAAACGCCTGTTCCTTTCTGATGTTAATCATCACAGGATTATTGTGTTCGATAGCGATGGGAAAATTTTAGATGCTGTATGTGGATTGCATTTAATGCTTTTAGGCTAAATATGAATTTTCATCGATAAGTATTATCTAGTATGCTGAATGAAATGTTTCACTGCAACTTTTTTTTTTTTACCAAAATCACAGATTGGTTCTTCTCCTGGATTTAAGGATGGAGAGTTTGAAACGGCAAAGTTAAAGCGTCCTGCATCTTCTTTTTATGATTCTTCTGAGGATTGCCTTTATTTTGTGGATTCAGAGGTACGACTCTTTAGCATCTCAAATTACTTTATTTATTTTTGGATGCATCTCAAATTAAGATGCATAATTAATATGAAATGAGAATAGAGAACATGTCAAATTTATTTTGCGCTGAGTTGATTTAAGCCTGACAGTTCTGTTGGCATCTTTTGTGATGGTATGAATTTCAACGAGCAATGGTCCTTTAATCTCAACTGGACTTCAGTTAAAATTTGATTTCACAAACTTCAAGTTAAAAGGAAAAACTAAAAAAAAAAGGCCAGATAACTGTGATAGATGAGTAAACGTTGATAATGAGGATAAAATATGAGATCATAATTAAAAAATAATGCTAAATGCAGTTGGAAATTTAAGTGGAGCTATCTTTATTCTATTCAAATTCTGTTTGATTTACCCAGCTCTTGTTTATTCACATAGAAAATGAATCTCAATTTTTTCCAAGTAGAACACATACATTTTGTTTTTATTTTGTCTAGAATTTGTGTGTTTCTCATTGTTCGCAAACCTAAATAGAGTAGTAAAGCCTCTTCAATATATTCGCAGACTTCTTTTTTACTGTTTTTGATTATGTAAGACCCGTGCCTCAAATTCTCCCCCTTTCCCTTCTCATTAAGTGGAGGTTTTTGGAGGTGGTCTATTTGTAATGATCTGCTACCTCCATTTTCCCCACCTTCCCCTTCTCATTGGGTGGTGGTTTATGGGTGTCTAAAGATTTTTTTTTAATAATTAAATTAAATTAAATTAATTAATTTATTTATTTTATCTTAAATACACGGTTCATATAATAAAACTTATACATTTTGGATTCTTTATAATTTAGTCTTTTCTTCAATAAAACTCTGCCTGTTTTATTGGCGTAATGAAGTTTTCTTTCTTCTCCCAGAATCATGCCATCAGGAAAGCGGATATGGAGAGGAGGGTCGTGGAAACAATTTTTCCAATAACTGATGGTCGCAAGAAGGGTGTATGGAAGTGGGTTCTGGATAAAATATGGACTAAAATGAATATAAAGTTGAAGTCCGAAGAATTTAATCCTCCGCTGCTTTTGTTCCCTTGGCATGTTCTGAAGTCATCAAATAGTGATATCCTCGTACTCAATCAAAGGTAAATTTAATCTGTATAATTTGCATCCATCAAATTGCAACCTCTTGTTTCTTGTTTTTATCTTTGTTATTTTGAACGGTAGTAAATGACATTCCAAGGTCTACATACTACGTGGTTGATTTTGGAACTTGATTCATTTTACTTGAATATGTCACCCACAATATACTTTTCTTAATTTTGATTCTTTTCTCGTGTGTGGCTTAAATTAACATGAAATTTATCTTCCAATATTTTTTGCGATTATTCTGGCTGAACCAGGAACTACTGTGTGCGTCATTTTGCAACGCATTCTCTTATTTTATTTCTAATAAAATAAAATAAAATGCAACACTCATTTTGATATTCAGGACCTCCAAAAAGTCCTGGCATTCATGGGAAAAACATTTTTAATTTTAATAACTGTAGAATGGTATAATAACTAATAATTTGTTCTTTGACTTTACTTGTTTTCTGTTTCAGCTATTCTGATTAGTCATTACCCATTTTTCACGTATTGGTTTCGCTGTTGTTGGCTCACATGCCATGAACACTCGTAGGATTCTCTTTATTGGAAGTAATGCTACTTTGGCAGTATCATAACGTGTACTATATATTTTCTTTTCTGATTTAAAATAAAATGCGAGCAGTAAATCTGTTTGATTTCAAAACTCACTTAATTTTGTTCTCTTGATAAATAGTTAATGAAACAGATGTAAAAACATGATTGCCTTTTGCAAACATGTACCTAGTCACATATATATTAATTTGTGAGGTCACCACAATACAATCTGGTAAAAGTAAATATGCAAGTATTGCTATTTTGTGAAGTTAACTTATCCTCAATAGATGAGTACCTGTTGTGTTAGTTTTCCAGCTATGTACAAAAAAAAAAAGTTAAGAAAAAAAAAGAAGCCATTTATTTGTGTATGACATATGTATTTCTTTGTTCGTCTATACCAGTGTGGTTTTACATCTCATAATTCATGTGTGCAGCTTTGGGACTCTATGGATTCTAGATTTGGAATCAGGATTTATCAGAGAAGTTGTAAAAGGTACTACCTTTATTCTTTTGATTTGTATGTTAACTACCCCTGCAGTTCACTAACTTTGTCATTAACTTAAAAGAGCCTTCAAAAATACTGGAGATCTGTGGGCAGATGATTATTGAAAAGGTCACCCCGTTAAGGCAGCTACCTGCTGATTGGTTACAACAGCAAATCAATACCAATTTTTCATTAGAGGGAATTCCATTTAGTGGTCTAATGTCTTCAGTTGCAACTTGTCAGGATCATGTAGTATTCTGTGATACAGGTACTCAAACTTGTAATTGCTTCTTCTTCCTTTCTTCTTTTTTTTTTTAATATTTTTTTTAAGTTGTATTTAATTTGATTAAGGTGTATTTTATCATTTATTATAGTTAAGGTGGTGACGTCCATGACTATTGCACGAATTTACAAACTAATTCCATAATCTAACGATGACTTATATATGGATGTTGGTAGATTCCTTTCTTCATGCAACCACTTATAGCCATGCTTCGTGGAATTGGCCACAATAAGAATGCCTGTAAGGAGAACATCTAATAAGACTACACACATTTTACTAGCCCCTCTTGCTAAATTTTGTAATCGCGTCTATGATTATTTTAAGCATAAGATGTTCTGTGTAGTTGCCTTGTATTACAGTCATCCAACTATGAAGTTGCTTCTTGTGATCCCATTGCGTAAGTATGTTGCATTGCTTAGCGAAAAAGTACAAACTGTTAATAATATCCATGCATGTTTTGTATGAAATAATATATGCTCAGTAAAAATACTAATAACCACTCAATATTCTCTGTACTCTGAAAGCAAAATCTGTGGCCATTAATTTAGAAAACCCACAAATCAAACCTTGCATGGGAATGTGTGAGCAGAGAGAGTGGGGATGAACGATTAATCTGAAGCAACTGTATAAGGGGTTGAAATCCGATACTGGGTTATGAAAGAGAGATCTTTATGTAGGAGGATAGTTGGGGTTTTTTTTCCTCTTCTCGTAGGAATTTTGAAGCCCTTCTCCTTGGGTTATGTTTAAGATATATGTTTATTAGTTTGTTTATTGAAGTTGGCCAGGTGGTTGTTAAGTTTAGCAAAGGACATGAGTCAGCCACAACCTTACAAATGTCAAATTTTGGGATTCTTGGGCTTCCTTATTGGCTTGTATTCTCTCTTGAGAAAGTATATGCTGTGTAAGTATGAATGTTTGGCAAATATAATTTGAGTTGCTTTCTGCTAAAGGTTCACTATTCAGTTAACTAATTCTTAAATTCTGGTGCAGTGATGGCCCATCAAAATTAGACGTTGATCACATACAATGTTTTCGCTTATTGCCAGGTATTTCGTTCCTACTGAATGTAAAACTTTAGTTGTTCTTGTTAGTTTATATTTGTTGCTCCACTAATGCCATTCCTCTTGGATCCGCTTCATTAATGCATGTTTATGTTTTTCTGAAAGAATTCTGATTTTAATAATGTTATCCTGAGTTATTTGGTAACCTAAGCTTCTCAGTCATTCCAGTCCGTGCGCACCGCACCCTCGAAGATGTGAAAGATCTATACGTAAGAATCAAATGTTAGAAGAGTGTAGCAACCACTAGCTGCATATATTTTGCCGAATTAAGCTCAAGAAGACTGTGAATTCATGATATATTTTCATATGATGTTCCTAGGATGGCTCCATTCAGTTAGTTTGAATAAACTGACACCTCACATTCCTAAAAGGCTGTTGTATTGGTTGATAGTCCAACTTGAAAGTTCTTCTGTTTGAATGCCTATTCTATGAATATGTACCATAATCATTAAGGCAACATGAGTTTTGTTCCTAGGCACAAAAGGCGCAAGCCTTGTTCTTTGAAGGGCAGTGAATTACATCTTGAAGAAGGCACAGCTGTGTTTTCTCTTCTTTCTTCTTCTTCCCTTCATATTCCTTTATGCACACTGCCTCTTGGCTCTTTCTCCCTTTTCTTTGTCTTCTCATTTTCTCTCCCTTGCAGAGTTGCAGTACCAGTATTGTCAATCGGAACAATTATGATAGTAGTTCTTTCCTCTTCATTTATCCTTTTTTTCTGGTTAATGACTCTTTTATAATCTTTGTTGTATTAATTCAAAATGACATATAATCAATTTTCCGGCTAAGTATACTTTCATGTTTAGAATTATAGCTTGCTGAATTTTTTTTAAGTTGTAAAATTTTCAAAATTGAGTCTCTATAATTTTGTTTATTTTTGTGAGATACATATTGAAATAAATCTGAATGTGTGATTAAGAGTAGATGTTTCAGATGTCAAATTAACTCAATCTCTTATCGAATCTAGATATTATCATTGTGTTGATATCATCACCAATTGTCACAGCTTTCACTTTGCACTTCGCTTTGACAGAACACACACTGCCTTATTACATGTCCCATGTACTCGTTGATGCACCTTGGACTTAATCAACACTGCTGCAAGCCTAATACTGGTCCTTGTTGGCCTATTTAACTTTTTGCTCCTATATCTCAGGGAGAACTGATATAGAGTTGAATGTTGATATGCCCCGACATGCTCATCTAGTAGAGCAACCTCAAGATGGATGTATATGGTACCAGGCTAGAGGGGCAGCCGCTGAAGTGTCTGGAGCAGATATCAAAGCCGCATCATCTGAACAGGTACTGCTGTGCAGGAATTCTGCTCTTCATTTCTTTAATTGTTCACATTTAGAGGCTTCTGGTTTTGAAACCTAAACTGTTGTTCAGGTAAGTGATACCCAGCTATGGTATGATGGGCTTGACAACCTTATTTATGAAACTCCAGAAGATGGGTCCATTGTAGAAGAGGAGAGCATTGCCTCTGGTGATGAATTCCGAGAAGATAAGGTCCGCTTCGGTTGCACTATCAACACAAGTCCAGGAACAAGTGAGGTATATGTCCTCGATTCTCTTTGATGCTGGAAATTGACAATGTATGTAGCTCATTAATATCTCTACAAACCAAAATATTTTTCTTAGAAAACAAACTGCATTTTGAAGTCCATGAGCTTTTATGAAATCTTATTGAGCACTCGTTAGATTATTGTATTCTATTGGGCCATTCAACTATGTATGTTATGTCAGATTAGGACTTTTCAGGGGTTCAATAACCAAATTTACATCTACAAAAATATAGATTTTAAGGGCTCATTAGGACAAAGTAAGTAAGTGTAGGGCTTAAAAATACAGTATCCTCTTGAAACACCCATGCATTGATCTTGAACACATAATGTTTGCGGAACGCGAGACAATTGATAGTGTTTTTAACTTCCATTTTCCTGATTCATCCAGGTTATTATTTATGCTGTACTCTACTTGAGGTTGAAAAGGAGTCCAAATTCACAAGTTGATGGTCGAGGGACGAGAGCAGCAAGAATAGCCGAAATCTTGGAGCCCAAGAGAGAATTAAAAAAAGATCTGCTTGTTCAGCTCCTAATGCTGTCCAATACAGAATTGGAAGAAATTGTGTTTCAGAGACCTCTACACATCAGACTCAAGTTTAATTGTGATGACCACCCAGAAGGAGATCACTCCAAAGAACTAGTTCTAACAGACTCTTCTGTGAAGGTCCATGTTACTCTGTAAGTAGCTGTTAAGTTGTACATTAGTTTCTTGCAATTGTTGTGATTCTTAAGAAAGGTGTTTGTGTCTCCATAGCATATCATTATTTATAGAAAAATTCCCATACCTTTTGCGGTCTTGTAGCACTAGTTCTCGACTTACTAAATAGTTGTGTTGCAGCCTGAATTGGCTCAGCATTGATACCAACGTTGTTGTTATAGAATATATACAATTCCAATTTTGGTATTCTGACATTCAATTTTGGTTTAGTGATTTGACCCCCCTCTCCCCATATTTTGATTCATTTTTTCTGTCATTCTTGTTGAGTCAGTTGAAATTGTAATCACCTTTTTATATTACATTATACTTTTTTCATATTAAGCAAACTAAATCTTGTTGTTCTACTAGAGCATTGAAATCGCAATAATCACTAAAATAACTTTATTTGGACCACATATCTACATTCAAACCCATGGCAATCATAGAATTTCTTATCATAACAAAAGATATATACATATGGTAGAACAGATATTAACATTCAGTAGGAGATGTGAGGTTGCATTTGGAGGGAAGTGCCATTGCAAGATCAGGATCAATCCCAAGAGATGGCAGTAAGAATGAGTTCTTGTACGAACACAAGCATTTCAAGTCTGCCCCCGATACGGCATCGCAGCATTCTGTCGTCGGTGGTACCGGGTTGGGCGGTGTCACCGATGGCTTGCATTCCGTTAAACCATCCTCCGTCACGTTGCACACTGAAATTGCCAAGAACCACCACCATTAGCGCTGCCACCTTTGTAATCTCACCTCCCATTGTTGTGTAATGGATATGATCAGTTAAGAGTTGTAGATATTGGGGTTTATAAACAATAAGTAGACGGTTTTGAGCCTCAAGTTATGATCCCGTGAATGTGAGTGAGAATTTTGTCTGATTTTGAGAGTCACGAGAGTGAGCAGATGGTAACTCCCATGTACGACAATTTTTCTAGTATGCTTTGTTTTCACTTACAAGCTTCTCAAAACTTCTTAAAGGTCATCTATCATTAAGTTATTACTAGTCTAGCATGCTTAACATTATAGTTTTCTAATGATGACACTAGAAAATGTGAGGATTTGTGAAATAATGGCTTACTGTATTATTGAATAAATAAATAAATATATATAGTTACATAGTATCTTTAAAAAAGGGAAGAAATAATACCACAAACTTCAATAAAGCAAGATTACGATAATCAAATCATTTTTGTAAAGATACTCAATAACTATATATACTTGTTTATTCAGCAAATCATTATTTCACAAATCTTCACATAAAAGAATTAGGATCAGTATTACCAATAAATTCTTTGTAACACCTTTCCGACTCTAGAATTCAATCACAAATGGATCAACTTTAATCACGATCCGGTATTCAAGTTAATAAACGTTGCAAATCTTCAAACATAGGCTCAGTAGTCATTTGAAGTATCATTGTAATTCATTTTATGCTTATGATCATTATTAAATATTCCCTCAGTCTCATTTCAGATGCCACACTTTTCATTTTGGGCTGTCCCACAAAAGTTTGCTCATTTCCATAAAAAATAAAAAGTAAAAAATCAACCACCCTTCCCCATATATTTTATTTTAAAAAAAATCGTCTCAATCTAACATATTTTATCATTTATTTATTACAAAAAATACCATTATACCCCTAAAAGTTATCACTTCCCTAATTTCCGTGTCGAGATCGGTAGTGCAATCTTTTGTGGGACGGAGGGAGTAGTTATTGTAACAATATTTTAATAAAAATATCCCTTAAATAAAAGATGAGCAAACAAGTGGTGCAGATTCATCATTGTATTTTGTTTATATGCACAAGAGTAATTTTGTGAAAGCACAAAGAAGAAAGTAAAAAAAAAATAAGAAAAAGGGAAAAAAAAAAGACAATTTAGATTACTAAGGAATTAATAAAGAAGTTCTTCTTATGGATGGCAATGGGACGGGCCAGGGCGGGTACCTAGCTGCTCCGCCTCGTACCTGGCCGCTCCGCCTCGTGCCCTGGTACGGGTCAAAATTATAATACATTCAAATAGAATATTTTAAATTAAAATAAAATGAAGTGAATTTAAATTTTAAATTAAATAATTAAACTTTATTTTCATTTTAATTTTTTTTATTACATTATATATTTAATGATATACAATATTGTAATAAAGTATTTTGTAATAGTTATATATAATTAACATATATTATTTCTTTTAGTTAAATTAAATAAAAATGTATGTATAATATTTAATATATATTAATAAATGATATTATATAATATATATAATAAATATTTTAAATAAAAATTTTAATATTTTTAATACAGGACGGGGCGGGGCGGGGTGAGGTTAGGACCCAGATCCGAACTGGCCCGTGTACGGGGCGCGGCGGACCCGCCCAAATGAGGCGGGGCAGGAAGGGTCGAGCGCGGGCTAAATTGCCATCCCTACTTCCGTGTTGTCGAGGCCGCGGAGTCCAAGGCTTATGAAGGCATTAAATTAATATTGAACTGCCAATTACAAATACACGTACACCCATGAAAAACAAATCTCATAAATATATTTTGGGTTGGTCATTTTACAAAAATGCATGGGTGTATTTATATATGTGCATTTATTTGAAAAATATAATAACTAACAAATAAAAAAATCTTCAAATATTAATAATAAATTTGAGGACAAAGCTTAAACTCCAAGAATAATTAAGGTGTAGTATTGGGTGACACCGAGATAATTTTACACTTTTTTTTTAATTAGTTACACTTTTTATTAATTAAATTAAGATGTTACTATTACTTTTTTGAAAAAAATATTGTCATTTTCTATTTATATTATAAATTGTTCATGAAATAGCTCACTGCATTATTATCACTTTTAATCGATTGAATATCACTTTTCGTTAAAAATATTATCACTTTTTATTCGCCTAACAAAAACTCTTCCACAAGAACGTTGCACACAGTCTTTATTTACTACGTAAATAAAGGGGGAAAAGAAAACTGAGAAATTGATGTTAAGATAAAGTTTTAACATTTATCATTAAATCCAACAATAAAATGTAAATGCTAAGAAGGAAAGAGTAAATAAAGCATATGGATATATAGAAAAATCGTGTACCCTCACCATTGCATGCATGCATGTATATTGTTTTTTTATTTTTTTAATTGTGTGTGTGTGTGTGTGATGCAAAGATGGGAAGAAGAGATGCAAAATTAGAGAGAAGCTTAAAAGATGAGGTTCCCACGCACTAAAGATTGTTGGAAATTAAAGGTTATTGAAGAATTAATTATCTTTCCGTTAATTGCGAATATTCGGATTATCTAATTGAAATGATGGGTATAGTATACAGTTCGGTTCTCTTCAATTATTATGCTATTTGCATCTTTAATCTTCTTTTACTTTCACTTTTATTTATTCCAATCTCCTTTTACTATTCTTTCACCTCCTCTTCTCTTATTGTTGTATTCTACAAGCTTTCCTATTTCCATTCAATCTCAACTACTTCGGATTCTTAATGATATTTTACTTTGTATTCTAAAATATGTTTTTCCTAAAAATAGTAATTAAATTCTTAAACATTTGACATCAATCAGGGGAATATGATATATGACCTAGACTGGCTAGACATCAATTTAAAGAATGAAAAATGATCGTGAAAATTGATAAGAGTTGAGGTTAAATGTTTAGAGCAAAATTTAAATTGTGCACATTGTTATTTAATTTTAAATTGTTTTAGACTGTTATAATAATTAAAGTAAAAAATTATGAGATTATTTTGCTTTTTGATTTGTACAAATTATGATTCGTAAAAACTTGTGTACATCATTTAAAAGGATTCGAGTTCTGTTTAACTAGTTTAGGAGTAATTATTTTAGCCTGTCATCATTAATTTTATGATTTACTACGCACTATAATTTTTCATTTATCTATCCGTTTATTGTATTTTCGCTTAATGAACTTTATTATCTATTTCCTCTGTCCCGCTAATGACTTCATAATTTTTTTGGTGATGTTTGGTTTGAGATTATGTGAGGTTTGAAAATCATGAATTGTGTGTTATATGTTTGTTTTGGGTCATGAGTAGGTTAGGATTTAACTTTATGTTAAATCAATGTATTAATTTATTTAAGAAGTTAAACAAGAGAGGAGAGATAAAAGAGAGAAAGTGTATTAATTGAGGAGAGAGGATGTAGTAAGTATATATAAGGGTGATTTTTAAAATCCAAAACTTGGGTTTGAAAACCATAAACGAACATTGCCTTTATGATCTGTCCCACTACTTAGCACGTTTCTTAAAATGGAAAAAATACATCTCAATAATATTCACTTTTTACACACATTCTAACAAATTTACACACGTTTTTTATTAAATTATTTAAAATACTCACTTTTTACATACATTTCAATAATTTTACTCATTTTTATACATAAAAAAAAAGTTCTTAATCTCGGCCCACAAAAATACGTGTGTTATTTACCGGAACAGAGGGAGTATTTTTAAAAAATTAAATATAATACACGAAATTAAAATTCATATAACTAGTGCGTAAAAGTGTTACTGGTAATTAATTTTTTTTTTTTTTAACAACAGCACTGCAGTTTGACTACTCAATTCTTAGCTTGCTAGTACATAATATACGAGGAATAATACATGCATGAAATGCTTTGGAGATCAAATTGGTCCTTATATATATACATACCTACTTAACCAAACTCCCACAATATCCAATTCTTGTTTGCATTTCTCTCTCTACTCCTTTCTCTCTCCTTAAATTGCTTCCATGGCTTCTCTTCAGGTACACCTCCTCCTGCTAAATTAATTAATTACTGACCTTAATTGCAATTTAAATACTTCATTAATTAACTTAAGCAGGTTGATGCTACTCCGGTGGAAGATGTGATCGTCGACACCGAATCAACCGCCAAGGAGCCACCGGTGACTGTTCCACTGCCGACGCTGGAGGTGGTGAACTCCGTCGTCGACGTAGAAGATATTGATGAAGAGCCTGAAGAGTCGAGAGCGACGCCGTATGAAGAGTACGAGGAAGAAAGAGATATGGAGTATTCGCCGTTCGTTGACGCCGACGCGCCGCCGCCCAGTTGGTACGTCGCCGGAGAAACTGCTGCCTTCAATGAACACGATGACTGTGTGCAAGATCATGAAGATGATGATTTCTGATCAATTCCTCTGTATTTAATTATCAAACTTAATTATGTTCTTATTTCCGTTTTAATTTATGATGATTAATTATATGTAGTGTTTGAGTTATTATATTTGAAGTGTTTTCCATTTGGAGATTATAATATTGGAGTAATATATTTGCTAATTAGTATGTCTTTCGGTGTTTTTTTTTTGTTTTTTTTTTATGTTTTATCTAAAATTTTTCAATTAATTGTGAAAATTCATCATTTTACTTACTCTTGTATATAAATCATTTATTTTGAAGACTTGCATTAAAAAATAGTTATTCTATGATTCCCTTCTCTTACCCCACAAATCACATGATAATATATTTCACTTTTCGAAACTTAATTTTTTTTATATAAAATATAATTAGATGGAATAGATATAGTATATGATTTAAATATAAAATCTATAATTACTAGGAGTACAAAAGAGGTGGAATAGAGTTACGTTTATATCATTTCTCGTAATCATTACATTAGTATTGTTAATAGATTGTGTTATAGACACATAAATAATGGATATTGTTAATAAAGGAAATATATGATTGAATGGTGAAATTTTATTAGGATATTGGGCTTAATTATATCTTTATCTCTATCTCTATATAAATATATACTCCATAAGGTAGTATAATAAATAATAAATCCTTAAAATATTCATAGGATCAGCAGCCATAACTTCCGTTCTCAGGTGGCTCAGAATTAGAGAGGAAATGGTTGCAGGTAATATTTTATGGGTATTTGATTAAATTTGTGTTGGCAAACTCGATTTACAAGAGACTAACTCAAATATAAATTGGGGTAAATATCAAAATTGATCCTGTAAGTATGACGTTTTCCAACTTTAATCCTTTTTCTTTTGTAATTCTCAACTTTGGTACTTTTTTTTCCACTTTTAGTCCTTTTCCAAATTTAGTCTTTTTTGTTCAAATTTAGTCCTTTATGTTAAAAAAAGTCCAAAAAATGGTCCGAAAGTGTATACATAAAGGACTAAAAGTGGACAAAAAAATGACCAAAACTGGAACAAAAGGACTAAAAGTGAACAAAAAAGGACTAAAATTGAGAATTGCAAAAGAAAAAGGACTAAAGTTGGAAAACGCCGTACTTACATGATTAATTTTGATATTTACCCTATAAATTGTTGTGACAGGGCTATAATGTGCATGAGAGCCATGGGGACGGTTGTTTCGTTGGGGAGGATGAGAGTAGGTCTAGCAGCCCTTTGTATACACAAGTAGCAGAATTTCTTGTGGATCACATCACTCAAAAGGTAAGGTATTTTCTGCTCTTCCCTACATCAATTAATTAATTTTTCTAATATATAATTCTTTGCAGACTAGCCCATAAATTAGTGAGCATACGGAGAGCTGTTTTGACCGTAACTAGGGGAGTTCAGCTCACTTTCACCGCGAAAGAAGAGGATGCACACGCGGCCACGGATGCGGAGGTGGTGTATTTAGGATCGGTGTTCATGGCGAGTTTTGACAAAGAGCATTTCGATCTTCGGGAATGCTTTATTAAGCCCGGTGGGATGCCCCTGAATCACATTTTGATCAAATTAACTTTTTAAATATTCCATGAAAATTTAAGGATATAGCTTTTGCTTTTAGATTTTGATTAGGTGCCGGCTATTCGCACACACCATACTTCATACACCTAATTATATCTACACACAAAAATGATATATACACAAACTTGGAAAATACTACTCCACATTACCCTTAATGAAATACACCCATAAACATAATCTATTCCCTCCCACAAGTCCCACATTTAATGTGAATATTAAATTATGCACCCACTTCACTTTGCACATTTGAAACAAATAAAAAAAGAGGAAAGAAGAGAAGAAGGAAGGGAGAAAGAGGATGAGAAGGGAGGAAAAGGAGAAGAAGAGAAGACCAACCTCTACAACCAAGATCTTCCATCAAACATACACACTAGAAACTACATTTAATAGAAGGAAATGATCCCTACATACAAAAGAAAGGGATTAAAACTGGAAACTAAGTTTAGAGTCAACCGAATATTACTGAAAAAATACACACTTTTCGACGGGTTGTGATCGAAATTTTTGGAAAATGTCGGCCATCAGTGCAGATCAAAAATTTTGGAAAATTTCGACCACCTGTGGTCGAACACGATGAAGTTTTTTGGCCCTGGTTGGTCGAACAATGCAACAACGGGAAAAAAATGCAAAAAATAATTTTTTAATCGTTGTAAACATATAAATATACGTACTTTTACGTCCTTAGGTGTTTCTTCTTCCGACATGATGCCCTTGTGAGTATTTTGTTTATAGATGAAGAGAAAATTTAGGTTTAGTGAATGTTGGAGGAAGAAGAAGTGGGTGTGTATTTTGTTTATGTGATTTTTGCTCAAATGTTTGTTACGAATGTTCGTATATTTATGTTTTTGTGATTTATTATTGTTAAAGTGTTTGGTGTGTGCATGTTTGTATTTATTATTTTAGAAATAATATTGTAATAAGTGTGTGTATGTCTAAGGGATAGTTTAGTAATTTAATATATATATTTATTAATTTTAAATTCAAATGGGTGCATGGAAGTAAAACGGTGTGTGCTAATTGCCGTGCCCTTTTGATTAAGTCTTTGCATATGGAGTATCATATTTCTTCTCATTCACTGTTCTGTATTTTTTTTCATATCAACCTTCTTAATCTAATATCGTTTAATATGTCTGTTGAAAATTAATAGGTTTACAATCTTCTTTATATTCTTTTGATGTCTTCCCTAATTTTCTTTTTTCTTATTTGTATTTTCTGATATTATCCTACTATATTAAAAGTGGCATGTGTTTTGAGAAACTTCTTTTCCACTTTTGCCCTTAGTTATTTTATCTTTTTACATTTTTAACCTAAATTAATTTACACACTTATTATCTACTCCTATTCGTATTCTTCTAAATAAGATTCAGTTTGAAGTTTGAGCGTCTGATGAATTCAAAGGTCTAACCATCAATGGTCGTAGAAGAAGGGTCGTCGATTGGATTTAAAGCCCAAACACACTACATAGGTTAGCGATTATATCTACCATTTTCTTATGTTTGCTTCATTACTGTATTCTCGATCGAACCATCTGCTATGCAATATGCAATATGTATAAAATCTCATGTCTGAAACTAATCTGATTACCGTGGCTTCCTAATGTCTTTGGTTTCTTTCAATACAGGTGCGAAGAACACATGAAGTAGCAAATTACATTATTCAAGCTTTACACAATCTTTTATTTTCTTCAAGTTATATTAGTTAGAATTTAAGTAGTTCACTATTTGTGAGTAATTAAAGTACTTTTTTGTGTTTTTTAATCTCATACTAAGGCAAATTAATCTTTGGGAATCTTGATTTCATTATTTATTTCAAATTAAATAGATTATATAGAACTGAAAAAATGAGTTGGAGCAAACAAGGAAGAAGACTGCTACACTTTTTTCTCGGTTGGAAATTCAGATGAAGGGTCCTGTTGCAATGGAACGATAGTATAGTTTTGTAAGAACATGCCTCGTGTACTTTATGAACTCACAAAGGAATCAGTATGTTAAATACTAAATGGAAGAGGATCTTAATAGACTTTCTTTCTTTAATTTTAATCTCCAGTTCTTTCTGATACAATTTATATGTATTTGAATAGTTGGGTGGTGAATTGATTAGTTGGATGTTATTCGTCTGGTTCTTGAATCAAGAATCATTGAACTTTATAGAGTCAATTTCATCTCATTTGTGGGAAATTATTATCTGAAATTATTTTGATGTTGGCATAGGTGTATAATTTATATAAGCAGTAAGAAGAGTTGATGCAAAATTACATTCTCCAACACTGCAAGTATCTTGCTCCCTTATCTTCTAATTTTATTTGAATATCTACATCATGGAAATAATAATCAAAAGATGTTCTACACAACCTCATCCTGCTTGAGATTGTATGCTTCGGTCGTCATTTTTCTAAAATGTTTGACGTCGTACCTATATCTTTGCAAGTATGCCCTTCTCTGACCAGATGGCTCTCTCTCCAATTTTGGTGAGCTGCAGTAGACCATATTCTGATTAAATCTTTTTCCAGATAATGTTTACTGAATTAAATTTTTATCAAATCTGCCGTATTAAATTGTTGATTATCTTCCCCTTTTTCTTTGCAGAAGGTTTTCTAGAAGCTTCTTGCAGTTGTACTCTATTTGCAGTTTGGTAGTTCATTTAATAATAATAATGGCCAGAAAACAAAATAAGCCTGCTAATAATTGGGAGGGAGAAACATAGGCAAAATATTTCATTCAGATTTGCTTAATATTATGATATGAACTGTTCTTTTTAGCTCGTGTCTTAAGCTTGAGCCTTGCTTTCTTTATAACATGTTATAGCCTCATGACTTGTGTCATCTGGTATAAAATTGACACTATGCTTCATGCTTATTTATTGCTTTTAGTTGTTAAAAAATTTTAGCTTTTAAATTCGCCAACTTACATGTTTCGATATTATTACCCATGCTTAGGCATCTCAGTTCAAATATCTCATCATATAATATTTCAGTTTAACAGAGACATAATGGATGTCGACTTTTGCATGATAAACACATTGCTTTTCTGTTTTATTTTTCAATTGCTTGGTAAAATATTTTGTATCCCACTCTCATTTCTTATTTTCTATGGAGGATGCCATTTTTTTAAAATAAATCTGGTCATTTCTTAAATACTGACTAAAGCCATGCTTGCAGGTTCAAATGGAACAAATATTTTAAGGTTAGTGTATTTTGATTCTGATTGCTCTGTTGCAAATTGTGTTGAATGACGAAGTTGTAGATGTTCCTCCTAGAAGGCTACGAAATGTGTTTTTTGTGATTGTTGATCTGTTAAAAGAGCAGAAATGTTGGAAGTGAAGTTCAAATGTCCAGGCAAGAACTGAGAGACGGGGTGAGGAAATCCATTTGGGACACTGGTTTGATTGATTTTGTGATCAAGACCATTAAAAGTTTTCAAGTGGATAATCACATCATATGACTTTCTATAAACCCGTCCTCAAAATTAGTTGAGATCACCATTGATGACACTTCACAACGAGGGTCACACTAACTTATCTCGAGATGTATGGCTTATTTTTTAGAATGTGCTTTCAGAGCAGCCAGAGACACAACTTATCTTTTGAATAGCAATCACTTTGTAAAGGATTGTGGCAAGAATACCATAAGCCAATTAATGAGCCTTACATGTGAAGTCTTACCAAGTTTTGATGAGATGGAGAGGGAGTTAACAAGGAGGTTGTCACTTGATGAGGTAACAAACTGGATACCAGATTGGATGAGTTTCAAAAGATTGTAGAGGATTAATTATATTAAGGCAATCCTCTATGTTATATTGCATTAAAGCAATGGAAAATGAGCTTATGTAATTTATAAATTTTCTTATTACTTGTCAACTAATTAATCTGGGTATAACTTATGCATGAAGTGATTGACAATAGAATGTGTAAAAAGGGAATAGTTACCTGGGCAGTTAAGCCTGGATAAAAATACACCTTCTGCTGTTGTTTTAGATACCTTGTGCTATTCTGCTAGGATGGATAACAAAGATTATTAGATGTTTAGTTCAGGACCTTTAACTTGTATTTACATTTGCTTTTGTATTAATCACTGCTTGGTTCCCCAAAATTTGACACTGAATTAGTTATAACTGATTCTTCCTTTCTCATTTTCTTTCTTTACTTTGCAAGAGAGATTCATTGTTCTGTTCTAAATTAGAACAAGACGAGAAGAGGTAATCCATTACGTGCACAAGTTTAATGGTCATTTTATAGGGTATAAGTTCTAAGATATTTTTAAAAAAAATTTACAATATGTGGCATTGCTTCTTATAAATCAATACCTTAATACGTATTTGAGGTCTAGGTTTTCTGGACATGTTCAACCATGTGTTGGTATATTGAGTGAAAAATTCTCTTCAAGATTTGGTAAACAGAGACCATTTATATTAGTTGGATCTCTGATGATCTCTGTTGCTGTAAGTTTGTTGCGACTCTCTCTCTTTCTTTTTATGTTTGAGGGCCATTGATGCATACCAGCTAACTAAGTTGTTTGATATAGGTCATAGTAATCGGGTATTCTGCTGATATATGTTACATATTAGGCGATACGACAGAGCATTGCAGGTACTTCTAAGCTCAACCTTACCATATTATTTTATCTTTATCTTAGTGCAAAAAACTAAACTAAACTATGTCCGACATGCACAGCACATTTCAAGGTACTCGCACCAGGGCGACTATTGTCTTTGTAATTGGCTTTTGGATGCTGGACCTTGCAAACAACACTGTTAAGGTAAATTTAATTTTTTTAATTGATATATGAGGGCAGACTGCACTTTTTATAGAGAAATGCAAGTATAATTGTTTCGATAATTTTCAGGGTCCAGCTCGATCTCTCCTGGCTGATTTATCAGGTATGGATCTAAATAATGCAGTAGACGCGGTAGTTTTTTTTTATCAGGAAATTAATTTTATTATAAAAATTAAAGTACAAGAGGTACCTCAACCCTTACAACAATAGAAAATCAATGAGAACTATACTCAATTACAATACTGTAGGATCTAAACTCCACTCCTTAAAAGAAAGATTATCGACAAAATTTCCTTTGACAACTAGCCAGGACCATACATTTGCTTTGACTTAAGAGAATATCTTAGAAGCATCAATTTCTTTTTCTTTAAAAACTATATCGTTTCTCCCATTCCATATTGACCAAATGATTACAGACCAAATCGAAATAGAGATTTGGAGCTTCTTGAATTTCCTAGCAGATTATCATGTTGAAGAAGATGTCGCGCAGGATTAATATGGGGCACCATTCTCATCTTTGTCCAATTGTAGCAGTTTGACCAAATTCTATAAGCTACTTTGCAAGTGAAGAAAATATGTGAAACAGTTTCTTCTTCCTCTTTACACAATGCACAAAGAGTATCAGTGTTTACTCATAGTAATCCAAACTTTTGAAGACTTATTTTTGTTGGTAGTTTTTGCTTAATGACCTTCCAAACGATAGCTTGTACTCTTGTAGGAGCAAAACTCTTCTATATTTTCTTGCAAGCCTCCACTTCAAATGACACCTCTTCTTCAGTTTCTTTTTCCGCATCACATTTGTAGGCTAAATTCGTCGAGTATAACCCATTTGCAGCACGTGTCCATCTCCAATAATTTTCTTCTTCTTTAACCAAATGATACATGTTTAAACAAGACATAAGATTGTTAAGTGCAAACTTATTTCTCTCTCTTAATTCCCTCTTCCAAATAAGATTCCATCTTCACCCATCTTCCCCCCACTCTCCAACATCAATTACCCGGGCTTCCTGTTGTTCACTCAGTCTAAATAGTCTAGGAAATCTCTCTATTAATGGACCCTCTCCAACCAACCAATCTGTCCAAAAAAACGTTTTATCTTCTCTACCCACTATTTTCTGTAAATCCCCTACCATTCCTCTACCCTCTTTTCCCCAAAAAATATCACAAATATCTTTCCACCAATTGAAAACCCATGCTTCTTTTTGCCCTTCATTTCTACCCGATCTCCGAACTTTTCCCACCACAAAAGGATTTTCTACATATTTTGATTTAATGACTTTGACCCACAAACTCTCTTGATTATTTAACACTCTCCAAACCCATTTCCCTAGAAGTGCTTTGTTAAAACTACCCAAATTTCTAATTCCCAACCCCTCTTTTTCTTTTGTATAACATACCTCACCCCACCTAACCCATGGAATTTTTTCTTTATCCTCACAACCCCCGCACAAAAAATTACGTTGCACACTGATAATCTCTCACATTGTTTTCTTTGGTATGCAGTAGAAGGATAGACAACAAGTCGGCAGCGCGGAGAGAACAGCCTGAATCAAAGAAATTCGTCCTCCAAAAGAAATATTCTTCCCTGACCATTTTTTCAAGCGACTGCGTATTCTATCAATAATATTTCCCCAAGATGCTGCCTTTCTATGATTAATACCAACATTGATCCCCAAGTAAGAAAAAAGATTTTTACTTACTTCACACCTCAAATAATTAGCCATAGACTGAACAATATCAACATCCATATTCAATCCCAAAATTCCACATTTGTGAAAATTTACCTTCAAGCCCGAAACTAGTTCGAAGTTACGGAGGATATGTTTGATTGCAATGACATTTTCCATCTTTCCTGGGCATGAAAAAATTGAATCATCAGCACATTGAATAATTGTTTGGCACTTTGACTCTGTCTGCATTTTCTGGAGTTCCAATTATTTCTGGTTAAAAATCTATTTTCTAGATAATTAATAGTATACTGCACTTGCAATCTTATCTCTGCCCTGATTTGGTGAGGACCCGATTATTATTCTGCTATGTGCCACTTCAATCCATTTCCCTCCGTCCCATACTTATCTGCACCGATACTGTAGATACGGAGTTTAAGAAAATTTTCTTTTTTTGACCAATTTTATTGACTTTTGAGGGATATTGTGGTATTTTTAGGTAATAAATAAATTATAAAGTATGTTATGTGTGTTAGGTGGGAGTGGTATTTTTGAAATTAGGATAACTTTTGAGGTTGTTAGTTAATGTGAAATTTCCTTTTTTGGGTGGTGAAGATAAGTGTGGGATGGACGAAAATGGAAAGTGTGAAGATAAGTATGGAACGGAGGGAGTATGTTCTTTCTTCTTTTTTTCCCTTCAGGTTTCTTGCTAAATGTTTAAATCAATATCAATTTAAGTTTCTGAAAATCAATAATCCCTTTGAGCAATGAAACTTTTACTTTCAAAACTGGCATGTATGCAACATTCTTCGGCTTGCATTATGATAATAACAAAGTATTAGGCTTCCTTTGTTTTGCGCGTCAACCATTTTCCGTATCACCAAGTCCACTGTTAAGGATCTTGCTGAATAAGCAGATCATATTCAGGAAGAAATCTTACAAATACGTTCTGTCGAAAAAGTAATTCAAAACGAAAGTGATGGTAAAAACTTAATTTTTTTAAAAAATTATTATAATTTCATTTTCTATAGATGAAATTTGGACAGACCAAATCACAAAGTGTGAAATTGAAATTGAGACAGAAGAAGTACTATAAAATACATCGTGAGAATCAACGTGAAATACAACAAATTGGAATTAAGTGACGTACAAATACATTGTATATAAAGAAGTTTTGATGTAATTTATAAATAACAAATTTGCTTAACTTATTCATTACCATTTTTAAAATGTACAATTTACATAATTAAAAAAAATAAAAAAGATGTGCAACGTGAATGTAACGTGCAACGCACGTTTATATACCTAGTATCTTGAAAATCAGGATTCTCTTATAACGGTTATTTGTAATGTAGTAAGTTCAAATTTGATTCGTTGGTAGCTAAATTGATTTCGTTCGCTCTCTTTTATTCATATAAGCTCAAACCCAATTTCATATTCATATTTCACACTGATTTTCTAGCTTGAACATTTGTTTGGTCTGTACTCCAAGCTCATGTACAAGTGTAAGACATTTAATTTTTAATATACAATTTAAGAATCTAATTAGGATGCACCTATGATTTCAGTGCACCGGGATGATCTCAATTAATCTTCATTATTAAATTAAATAAAATTATTAAAAATTAAAAAAAAATTATCCACTATTACTCTATCTAAAGGCAAAAACTCCTTTTTCCCGCACTACTAGAAAAAAGGAATATTACTACACTAATTTTGATACATTTTTTTTAAATGTTTTTATAGATATTCTATTAATACATGAAGTTATCAAATACCTAATACTACCATATTATATATATATAGTAGAACCTCGTTAAATTAATACTCGATAAATTAATAACCTCGATAAAACTAATAATTTGTCCAGTCCCAATTTGGGACCTGTTCAAATTTGGGTACTAATCAATTAAATAATAAGATAATACTTTTCTAGGAAAATTCTAAAGAATACTTAAGGTCCCAATAAAAGTATAAATTAATAATTATTAAAAAATTATATATATATATTATCAACTTTAACATTCTAAGATAATTTAGTAAAATATGAATCTACTATTATTTGTTGTTTTATTAAACTTAATATTTTCATTAATCCCATCTTTAAATCTCTCGATTGCACCCAAGTTACTAACAAATAAAATAAATATATATTTTATGTTGATCTACTCCTATAAAATATAGATAAATATTATATGATTACACAATTCATGAGATACTATACTCATATAATTAATTTGATTTACAAGTAATATATAATTGTGAATCCCTTAAAGTATCATCATATATTCGAAACAATATATTCTTAATATATATAAATAAGTTATGAAAATTATAATTTTTGTATATAACCTCTTTAAATTAATAAATTATTAATTTATCGATTATATAATATCTCTCTAAATTAATATAATTCTTTGGTCCAGAGTATATTAATTTATAGAGGTTTTACTATATATATTAATACATTATTTAATAAATATATTAATATAACTCTATTACTACATTAGTCATAATGTCATAATAACTTTTTACTTTTGTATTTATAATAATTTATAATAATATATTTTAAATGTAATTAATTTAAATAAAATATATAAAATTCATAATATGATAAAATAGACACATATATTTTTATTCAATATTATATAATAATAATTTTAAATTATTAAAAATTTAGTTATAATTAAAATTAAATGAACTATACGTGCGTTGAAATTTCAACGTATAACTCTTAAAATTATTTAAATAATTATAAAATGATTAAATTAAATATATGTATTACTATAATTACAAAACTTTTTATTAAAAATTAATACATAAAAAAATAAATAAAATATTATATGTTGATTTAAAAAAAGTTATATCAATTAAAAACAATTTAAATAGTAAATAAAGGTTAATAACAACAGAAGTAGTTAGAATTATTAGTAGTAAAAGAAATGGGAGGATTACTATTAGGTACACTAAAAAATCATTAATTACTATAAGATACAAACATATAAAAATATTACTACTAACTACAAAAATATATAGTGATATTCCGATATTACCCTTACAATGTGCTGCACATAAATGTTTGTGTGCAGCAAAAGTTCGTATGCAGCAAAAGTGTGTGCAGTAAAAAAAAGTGTGTGCAATAAAAAAAGTGTGTGCAGCAAAAAAGTGTGGTGGTCCGGCGGCGGTCTGCCAACTTTTCAGCTGCCGGTCGACGGTCCAGTAGTTTTCCGACTGGCGTCCGGCAGTTTTCCGCGCAGCCGGGCGGTGGTGGGTGAGAGTTTAGAGTTTGTGGTTTAAAAGTGTATGAATTTAGGGTTATATTTGATATTTTACTTTATTATTTTGTATGTGAGAGTAATTATTTTAAATTAATGTATCTCATAGTAATTATGGGTACAAAGTGTTTACCTACAAGTAATTTTTCCAACCAAGAGGAATATAATGTATAATAATCATAATCTTAAATATAATTAATTAACTCTAATCTTAATAAATTATAAATATATTTGACTATTAAAATTTAATTAAAAATAAAAATAATAGTAAAATAAAAGTTGTATATGTACTAAATCTGAAAAATTAAAATTATTCGTGTGTTTACTTCCAGATCCATTGGCTACAAGCCTACAATCAAGAATGAGATTCTTGTTCGCCTGAGTTCGAATCCTATGTGGCTCAAATCGATTAATATATTTTTAAATTTTCAATTATTATTGTTAAATTATCAATCTATTTATTTTTAGTTATTATTATTATTATTATTAAGTATACTCTAAACTAATGTATAATGACAATTTAGTGTACTCTAAACTAATATGCAATGACAATAAAAAATGCATTAATAAGTAATGATCTAATAATATTAATAACTCTTACAATACACATATAAATGTCATATAACTTCATTTTTCTAGTAATGCTGGGACACACCGTATTCTTATAGAGCACAGGAGACAACTCCTATTTAAATCTATTAAAGTGCATCTTGAAATAACTCATAATTTAAATACTTATTTTCTCCTAAAATCACCCTTAATTTAAATACTTATAGCTTTCCTTTATTTTTTCAACTATTAACGAGATCAACTATTTCCTACTTCCTAACTTAGAACTTATGAAGTATTCTTTTTGTTATTGTAATTTGGAAAAGTAGAAATTCATATAAAAATATTACTATAACAAGTATATTCCTTAAGATTGAAATGTAAATCGAGTTTACATGCAACTCTATTTTTTAAAATTATTTTAAAAAATTATTCTTTGAAGTATAATAATTTTTATATAGAAAAGTAATACTTCATTAATGTCTCTAAAAAATAATATTTCATGTACTAAAATGTAATCAATAAATCAGGGTTACAAAAATTCGAAGAGTAATTTTTTAATTTAGAAGAGTTTATGTATCTAAAGAGTAATTTTTTATATACTAAAGAGTAACAAGATTTACATATTAATGTATATAAATCCGGTTTACACAAGTGTTTATCATTCCTTAAAGTATAACGTTTATTTTGCAGTGATAATAATTTTAAAAAAATTAAAGTTAATAAAAATGAGAAATATTAAAAAAAAAACTACTGAATTACAGTCTAAGTTAGAGCCAATTTAATTATAATCGTGATTAAATGTACTTGTTCATGAGCTCGTTTTTTATGAAAAAAAAAATCCACGGCAAACACAAAATACTACTCCCTCTGTCATATAAAAAAATTCACACTTTCTATTTTTCTCCGTCCCATAAACAAGTTAACATCCTCAAATAAGGAAATACACATAAATTAATTACTCCAAAATGCACTTTAATTTTAAAATTGTTACTCCTTTACAACTCACATAACTTACTTTATAATTTATTTATTACATAAAAATACCAAAATACACCTAAAAGTAAAGTAAAAAATATTTTTTTTTAAATTTCGTATCTACAGTAACCGGGAACTTCTCTTTGAGACGTGGTATTAAATTTTATCAAATTGCTCAAAACTCGCCACAATTACCCTAATATATTTTACTTTTTAAATATTACAAAAAAAATCAACTTAGCTTTCAAAAGTAAGTTAAAAATTATTTTGTTTATTTTATTTTATTTTTTTAAAACTTAGTACAAGTATAATGGAGGGGATAATGTGAAAGATATGAGAAATACATGCTACGTCGTTCCATGGCATAAGACAAGCCAAAAGGGCATCGGAATGGAGAAAGGTGAAATTGTACGAGGAAAGAGGTGGCAAAGAGTAATGAGAGTGAGATGGGTTATTATGTTGTCAAAGTCAATGTGGTCCAAATACCCCTACTTCGAGATCCGTGTGTAGGGGCATTCTTGTCTTTTCGCAATAACACACAAATCGCTTATTCGTTATATAAGTTCTTTGGCCACGACCAAAAGATTTGTTGACTGGTGTTTAATTTCTCGAGGAAGATCATATAAATATTACCCCTAATTTCAGACACCTAATAATAATGTGTCAAGTTTCTTACATATCTTAGCTTAGGCAGTTACCAAATTTTCATTCCATGCATAAAACCAGCAATTGGGCTACCCCGTAACCCATGTTTTTACGGGTGTAGTGTAGACATGTCACACCATAATGGGTCAAATGTTAGAAATAATAAACTTGATTTAGAGGGTTATAGAAGCTTCAAGAATAATGTATAACATGATAGAAGGTTTAAGATTGTTTATAGAATAAACTAGAAGGTGGAGGAATCTATTAATTAATTAGAAGAATGATCTAGAATAATGACATGTGATTAAATAGATGAATTATCTAGACTTATTAGGAAGAAACTAGTGTTGAATTCTCTGTAATATTAGAGATTATACCATTGTGTAGTATAAATAGACGGTGGTGTATCATTTTGAAGTTGTACTCAACCAAAATATTTAGTGAATTGTGTTTTATTTTAAACCTTGTTCTTTCCTCAAATTCCTTCTATCACATTTGAATCACCCAACTCACAAATTCCTACACCCGTCCACAAATACCTATAAAATACCCCTCCAACCTTTTACATCCTATATCAAAAACCTTTTTTTATTAATTTTTTTAATTATAACTTAATTTGATTTTATTATTATTATAATTGAAATAAAGACCGAAACATAATTGGTACTCCCTCCGTCCCAGGAATACATTCGCGTATTCTCTGGCACGAAGTTTAAAAAAATTAACATTTTGTTTGTGTGATGTAAGAAAGAGAGGGGTATTTTGGATAATTGGGTAGAATAAAGTGTATGATATAGTTGACTTTGACTAGATTGTGTGTAAAAAGAAGGTGATATTTTTGTAATATTATAGTATTGTAAGGTTATTAATATTGTGTATTGTTTCTATTTTTTGGGGGTGAATGTATTCTGGGATGAATCATAATAGAAAGTGTGAATGTATTATTGAGACGGAAAGAGTATTAAAAAGTGAAATTATACTAGTATTATTTTTCGCGGATTCTAGTAAAAGAAAGAGAGAGGACCGAGCAGCTAATATATTAGGAAGACACATGATATATATATTTATCTAATAGTAATTTTTAACATTAAATTTTAAAGTTAAGATTTGAACTTTTGTAATTAATAATTATTTTTTTATTAAAAATATTATTATTTTTATTTTAAAATATTATAACTTTTTATTTATATCGATAAATTATTTATGAAAACATTTATGTAATTATCACTTTTCATTAATTTTACAATTTTCACTATAAATGTTATCACTTTTATCCGTCTACAGAAGTCATGATTCCGTGAGATGATTTCACACAAATCTTTATTATTAATGTATAATAATGGGTAGTTGTATTAGTATCGTGTATAGGCCCCATATAGATTTATTAATTAATTTTTGTTGTCGTCTTATTTTATATATATATATATATATATATATATATATATATATATATATATATATATATATATATATATATATATATATATATATATATATATAGATACAATTTATATTGAGACGTATTAAATGACAAAATATATACTCCCTCTGTCCCAGCATAAGAGGTGTGTTTTTTTTTTTGCACGTAAATTAAGAGATATAATATTTAATGGGTAGTTGATGAGAGAGAAATAATATTTTAATATATATAGTGAGTAGGTGTATTAGTGTGATGTGTGAGTCCCATGAAGATATATTAATTGTTTTGTGTGAGTCTCATTTACTAAAAAGAGAAATGCACCTTTTATATTGGGACGATCGGAAATGGAAAAATGCACCTCTTGTTGTGGGACGGAGGAAGTACATTATGGGGCATTAAATATAATATTTTAATAGTGCAAATTATTATAGAATAAAATAAAAATAAAAAATGTGAAAATAAATTTAGTACAAATGAAGAACTATTAAATACTACTGTACAAAATCTATTTATCTAATTGAAAAACCTACTACTAGTGGGTAAAAAGAAAAATTTATTAATATTATGGAATTTGGAGGAGCATATATTACTCTAACTATTCCATTCATTTTTGTTTCATAAAAATATTCAAATTCAAAAGGAAAACACTCCAACAAATATCCATTTTGCATACACATGTTATTTTCACTAAATTAAATATTAATTCCGTATCGCATATTTATGCATACTTTTTATATAGGTATTTATACATGTTTTATTAACATTAAATATACATTATTTACTATATTTTTTTATACTTTATTCATTAATTTTAATAATTATATTTACTTTTTTATCATTATTTTTTTTAAAAATAATACTAAAAAAGTAATATTTTTTAATCTCTGTACTCGTATAAACGGGTATAACTAGGTGGGATGGAGAGAATAATACTCCAGTACACACTTTTAATCACCCATAACGACTACATTAATTAACAAAAAGAAAAGAGGAAAAAAAAATAATACTAACTCAATAAAGTTATTTTTTTTAAAAACAACGTGAAATAAAAACTGTAAAATGTTCATGTACGAGACGTGAATAATACTCACCAGAATAGCATTAAAAAAAATTACTCTCTCCGCCCCAGGAATACATTCGTGTATTCTCTGACATGAAATTTAAGAAAAGTAACTTTTTGTTAGTGTGATGTAAGAAAGAGAGGGGGTATTTTGGGTAATTGTATAGAATAAAATATATGATATTGTTGACTTTGACTAGATTGTGTAAAAGAAGGTGGCACTTTTGTAATAGGAGTATTGTAGTATTGTAAGATTATTGATATTGTGTATTATTTTCATGTTTAGGGGGTAAAAGTATTCTTGTAACGGATTAGAATGGAAAGTGTGAATATATTCTTGGGACGGAGGGAGGGAGTATAAGGAAATACTCATATTGGAAATAGGGTTTATGTAGAATTAAAAATGAGTGATATATGGAGTGTAAATTCTCAAGATCGTAAGTACTTTATTCATCTATTCTACAGTTGGTAAAAAAAGTTGACCCTAAAGGCATGGGCTTCCTTAACTTGTGGAGTACGCTAGCTTCACACTTTCCATTAATTCTAAATAAATGGAGTACTCTATTCATAATTCACATGGAAATCATCATCTCTATCTTTCTACTTTTATTACACACACCATAAATATTTATTTCTTTTAAATGGAATTAAAGTCACGCATTCGCAATTTAACTTATGTCCTCAAAATATTACTCCATAGAGGCTTAAATAAACTTGCGTACACCCACTATATTTCAAAAATAAAAGAGTGAAAATATTAAAGGCTCGTAGGCAAAAACGCTCCTTCCGTTTCGGTTGAATAGGTCTCTTTTACTTTTTGTGATTGGATTAAAGAGTAGTATTATTATTTAATGCTTAATTGTATTAGTAAGGAGGCGTGGATCCCATCGGTGTGTGAATCTCATATTTTAATTGTATTAATAGGTGCGTGTTGAATTTATGTGTGTAAAAAAGGAAAATATCTTTTTAGGGTGCAAGCCCAAAAAAAAAGACTATTTAAAGTATTTAATTTTGAAAAAATGTCATTTATCATAATTCTTATCAAAAAAAAATTATATATATTTTTTGTCAAATATGAAAGCATGCAAGTTTTATTCATACGTATTTTTCTTTAAATTAGATAGAGGGAGCAGTAAATTAATTGGGATACGATATTGATAGAAGAAGATAATATTAAAGCGTTTTTTAGGTCGAAGGAAGTATAAATTCGAAGGTGTAATTCTTTACTTATACGTGGATATTGAATTTAAAAAATCATAACTTTATAATATAATAAGGTAAAATAAATAAAGTGTAGAAGGGATTATAAGTTCTAAATAATGGAAGTGCATTTTGTTTAATTACCATACACAAGTCTCACGTAACATGTGGAGGGATGAAGTAGTAATGTAATTTCAGATCATCTACTAATATTGTAAAATGAAATATCTTCCAAAAAAAAAAAACGCCTAATGTAAATTCCTAGTTTTTTTTTTTTTTTAAGAAATATGTAAATTCCTAGTTATTGGGATATGAAATCCTACTAAAACAAGCGTCACATCTTATCATTTAATTGCATACCAAACTGGATTCATTTAAAGTAAATCCCAAAAAATAATCCAATTGTCAGCAATAACAGTGCGTATATTTCCATATAAATTAATGAGTGTATGTTGTTGCAGATGAATTAATTAATAAATATATCTATATATTAGTTAAAAAAGAGAAGACATAAAAAGAAAGAAGTGAAAAGGTGAAAATCCGTAGCTGGGATGTGCTCCACCGCATTAGTGAAACTGTAGGTAGGGTTTTTAATGGGTGTGATGTAGGGTACAGCTTAACTACGGTATGCCCATTGCTACTCGAGTCTTGTTCCTCTGCACACTGTTGACTTCTCTTTACAGCCAAATTGATGTTACTTATTTAATTCCTTTGCTTTTTCTTCATCTCTCTGCCAACACTATTTCTTGCCTTACTGCATGTGCCTTCAATCCCATTTTCCAACGTTTTTTACTTTTTTTTTTCCGAAAAATAAATTAATATTTCTTTTTATTTTTTTGTTATGCCTTTTTTGGACACGTGCCTTCATATTTTTGGGCAGGGCTATAGCGACTTTCATTTTGATTTACCGATTATTTTTACCATTAAAAAGATTAATTATTAATTCTTTATCTCGGATAAATTTTGGGTGAAATCGTCTCATGAATTTTTCTATGTAAGACGAATCATATCCATTAACATAAGAATAAAAATAAAAAATAAATTTTTTTTAGAAAAACAAGGACAATGTTTGATTTAATTAACTAAATGGACCGTCCTTCATCTACGCACGTCATCTACGAACATGTATTTAAAATTATATTTTATTTAATAATTATTTAATTATAATAATATTATTAATAATTACTAATTATTAGATAGTTGAACTATTCTGTTATCACCTTTTTTTTAATTGGATACAACTTTATATTAAAAAAGTTATCACTTTTTATTCATTTTATAATTTGTTCATAAAAAAAATTAATTAAACGGTTATCACTTTTTCTTTTCTTTGTCATTTATCATTTTTTATTAAAAAGTTATCATTTTTATTGTTCAGGCAAATTATTCGTGACATAATAATATTTTAATTAGACGGCTAGGAATTACTTTTTATTAAAAATATTATCACATTTTATTCATTTTATAAATTATTCATGAAATACATTATTGTAATTAAGCATCACTTTTATTTAAAAATATTATCACTTTTCTTTTAAAATGTTATCACTTTTTTATACTATAAATTTTTATAAAATAGTTTACAACATCATTATCATTTTTTATCCATTGGGTATCACTTTATAAAGATTATCACATATTATCACATTTTATAAATTTATAATATTTAAATTAAATGAATAATAAATTTTAAATTATTATATTTTTAAATAATAAAAAATATAAATTAAATAAAAAAGAGTAGAAAAAAATACATATAAATCCTAATTAATTTCTCTCCCATAATTAATTGACAAACTCTCTTGTGAGACGTTAAATATGTGAGACGGTTTGTGAGACGTGTTAAAATATATTTATTATATAGATAAAGTATATTTAATGATTGTTAAAATATGATAAATGATGAATTAAAGCATGATTTTATGGTGTTATAATATGATTTACTATTGACATACTTTAACTACAAATACACATACGTTAACTATATAATAAGCATACTTTAGTAATGGTCGACTCGTCTCACAAAAAATTCGTCTCATAAAAGAGTAACTCTAATTAATTTTTTAATTTTTTAATTTAATATTAACCAAACAAGGACCTTCAAATTTATTTAGGCTCAATTTAATTTTACTCTACAACTAATTTTTTAATTTTCTAATTACACAACAACCAAACAAGGCTCTTTAAAATTAGTTCATTGTGTTAATGGATGATCCGTCTCACTTAAGAGAATCCGTGAGATGGTCTCACCCAAGTCTTTTCCCTCAAAGATATTGATATTTTTTTATTGAGCACGGAGATTAAGAAATATAATAATTTAATACAAAGTGGGTTGAGAATATAATATTTTAATACGTAAAGGATAGTTGTACGTATTAGTGGACCCCATGTGAATATATTTATTATTTTGTGTGAATCTCATATAAAATATGTCAATTTGATAGGATAACGCAAAAAGAAAAGCATGTCAATCTTTTTTTCTTTTTTCTTTTTTTTTTTGGGACAAAGGGAGTGCTATTTTGATTAAAAATATATTCATGCACCTTATTCACTTATTACTCTTTGTCTATGAAAAAAATTATTCGTTTGAAAAAAAAACTACCTCCGTCCATTGTTAATATTTTCGTTTGTTTTTTATACGTGAATTAAAGAGTATTATTATTTTATGTGTAGTAGGTAGTTATATTAGTGGAGGGTGTGAGTCCTATATTTTATTTATATCGATGGAGGGTGTGAGTCTCATAGTTTAAAAAGGGAAATTGAAAGATTAAGGGTAAATGACCAAAAATAGTAAAATAAATAAATTAAGGAGAACAGAGGGAGTATTATTCTTCAAAATCTGACATGTCGTGTTTTCGTATATCCTTATTAATATGAATAATATTTTTTATTAAAAAAAACAATAATTTATCGTTCTAAAAATTAAATTTTCACATAATTAAAAATCAGGTTTTTAGGAAATTCATTTAAAAAATATTACTCAATCCCTCCATCCCTACATTCTGCGTTATTTTTGTATAATTTAACTTTTTTGTATAATTTAAAAAGTAGTACTCCATAGTGTTTAATGAATATTAGTGAAATTGGTAAATGTATATTTCACTTGAAATGTTTACATTGTACTTATATACATGCGATTATAGGACAAGCCAACCTATCCAATCTACATAAGCGTAAAGCTTAGGGTGAATACATCAAAAGTTTAAAGTTATCTGTGAATTAATTCTATTTGCAATATGACTCGGAGATAGCATCCTCGAACCAAATTAAAGGGCTTTCATTTCTATGCAAATATGATATACGAGTGTAGCAAATGTGATGTAAAGGAGTCTTCTTGTCTTTGTGTTGTTTCGAGTATCCGCATTTATCTTTCTGAAAGCATCAGTAACGAATGTATTATTCCTCCTTCTCCACCCTATCCATCCTTTTATCTCCTTCTATATTTGTTTGGTATAATGACAATGAAAGAAAGATGTGACACTGTTTTAAGATCAAAACAGAAACCATATATTTGCAAGTATGTTTACATTTTGGTCTTTTGATTTCAGAAAAAAAGGCATCACAATTTATGTAAACAATTTCATTTATTTTTCTTTTTATTTCAAAACATCTCTAAAATTTTCTTATATTATCATATTAAAAATTACGTGCATATATTACCGTGAGCACATCTTTTATATTGTGGACGTTGATGAAGAGGCTTTGCATGAGATGAGAAAAGAGCTTTTTGAGAATGCATTATTTTATTTTAACTAGATGTTATTTTTATTGTTTTTTAATTAAAAAAAAAGAGATTATTGTCTTTTCTTGGCAACAAGGTTAAAATGGTGCTCACCCTATTCATTTGACTTGTACTGTGAAAAGGTTAATAGGTTACTTTTGAGAACATTTCCTTGATTGGATAAACATTTTGTATTTGTTTAAAATTTGGTAAATTTGCAATAGCATCAATAAATTAAAGGGGAAGTCTTGCGTGAGATCATTTTTTATTTTTTAAAATAATTATCACTTTCGCTATAAAACGTTATTACTTACGCTATAAAATGTTTACTTTTTATATATACTATAAATTGTTCATGAAATAGCATTATCACTTTTCATTAATTTATTATCACTTTCCTTTATAAAAATTATCGCTTTTTGACCGTCTCACGTAAGCCCTTAAGTGAGACGGTCTCACACAAGCCTTTACCTAAACTAAAAATTGTTAATCAATTAAAATATACAAGCTATTTATTTTCACTTTTTATTTTACATAACTTTTATCAGAAACAATTCAAATTCTTTAAAATTAAATTCTTTATTTTTACTTTTATTTTACATAATAAGTGTTTCTCTTCAAATTTAGAGAACCAAATTAAATTCTTTAAAATTAAATACATTAAATAATTTAATATTTCCAATATATTTTTTTTTAAAAAAATAACATATGAATTGTCAAATCAATTATAAATTACATAGATAAATAAAAAAAAATGAATAAAAATGTATAATTAACAAATATTGAACATAGAGAAAATAAAAATTAAATATGAAGACTGTTTTATAAATATAATTTTTTTAAATTAAATATTAAATTTCATGAAAACTCTAACCAAATTTAAAATATATGGATTTGCTATAAGTAGAAAAAATAAATTGCTGGATTCCTCAGTAAAGATATAAAAGTACAGCATGCAACTTTTGCCCCTATTTACCCACTTTTACTACCACCCCTAAAATAGTCTCTAATTTTTCTCGAATTTCAGTAACAAGTCGATGAATCACACTTATTTCCAATTTCTTGCAAACATTATTACTTCTATATATTATTCCAAGAATTTTAACTATAATTCAATATGAAAACATCCATCTCCCGCCACACACGCAATAAATACAAGGAATACCTCTCCACAACTAAAAAAACTTATGTAAAAAGTTGCCAATATATATTGTTATAAAAATTATTTTTGATATATAGATATCCGATTTGAAGAACAAGTAATCTTTAAGATGTCAAAACCCATACTCAACAATAATACACATACTTCATTACATATTAAAACATTATATTCATTAATTTACGTGCAACTTACAAATGAAATACTGTTTATTATTTAAAAGAGTAATAATTCATCTTTTTGAATAATAATTTTTCGTAGCAATTACTCGTGTGAATTAGACATGCACCTTAATTTACTAGTTATTACTCCAATTGTCATATTTAAAGAGTTACATTTACTGTTTGTACGAAGGTTAAGGAATATAATATTTTAATATTTTTTATTTGGTTGAAAATATAATATTTTAATGTATAGTGAGTATGCGTATTAATGTTATGTGTAGGGACCATGGAGATATTTTAATTGTTTTGTGTGGGTTCCACCTACCAAAAATGAAAATGTAACTCTTTTAGTGGGACATCATCATAATTAGTAAAATATAACTTGTGGCGGGACGGAAGGAGTATTCTTTAGTATATGAAAAATTATTCTTTGAATAAATAAATTAAATGAAAAATATTTCTTCTTAAATTCTCGGACCATGGTTTATTGATTATTTTTTTATATATAAAAAATTACTCATTAGAGATATATTAATTATTTTCTTAATGAAAAATATTACTCTTCAAATTCTGATGTGTTGTGATTATTTTATTCTTGTTGAACATAATTTAAGAAGTAATATTTTTTATTCAAAGAATAACAATTTATCTCTATTTCAAAGAGTAAGTAATTTTGCAAAAATAAAGTGTATGATGAAACTATTGACACTAGACACATTATTTTTCATGTAAACAAAAAATAATTGATAAATTAGGATCGAAGGTGATCAGTTCACCCAAGTTAAAACTGGAAAGAGTAATTAACACTCCATTTGTCCTAAAAAAAAGTTGCACTGTTATTATAACCACATAATTTAAAAAAGTTGTTTGTTAACCAAATTTATTGACTCCAAAGGACAATATATTATTTTAAGGCAATAAATAAACTAAAAAATATTATGTGTGTTTGATAGGAGTTGTAAATTTATAAAAAAAAAATACTCCTATATTTTTAGAATTATGAATTGATGTGATGTTTTTTTATTTTTTTGTGAATATTGAAATTTAATGTGAGACCAGACAAAAATAAAATAAAAAACTTTGTTTGGATGAGCATAATATTTAATGTTTTGAAAATGAAATACTAATAAATGTGATTAGAATATACAGTGAATCAGCGACAAACAAGGGTATGCAATGACACTCCATCTGATTAAAGTCATAAAGTTTTCCTCTCCATTTATATAAAGCAGATGGCAAGCCCTCTGCCTACCCCCCACCCCACCCCACCCCACCCCCCTACCTCCCTGTTTTTCTGTCTGTAACTGTTGTGGTGCTTCGTTATCTGGGCTTCTTTTTTTTTAACTTTTTGAAAAATTAATTTGCCAAACTGTTTTGAATAATGTTATGTTCACTAAATTGTCTGTTTGTGGTCCTACTTCTGAAATGACATACCTTGATGGTTAAATTAGTACCTTTGCATCTCTATTTGGTTTGTCCCCTCACTTTTATTGCTTTGGAATAAGATTTCAATATACTCCACATGCATTAACCTAATTTTATGTTTGTTTTGTGATTTTGTTATGATTGAATATCAATTGAATTGTTTATTTTAGATTTTTAATATAGTAAATTCTAATTTTATGTCAATTTAATTTATTATTATGGGAAAAAATAGATGAGAGATAAAGGGAGAAAATTTAAGAGTATTAATTAAAGGATGAAAATATTCGTAATTGTAGCTATATTGGGGTGATTTTTAAAACATATTTGGATTTTAAAATCAAGATCTGATTTTGAAAATGGAAAACAAACATGAATATGCTACTTTTGATTTTAATTTATGTGGGGTTGTAATTTTTCGGGTTTGAAAATTTGGATTTTGAAAACCAAATGAATAGTTTTATTTAATTTGAGATCATATTCGAAATGGAATTGTTAAACTATTTGAGCTAGCTCGAGCATCGTATCCTTGAGTTCGGCTTGATTAGGAAATGAGTTTATAAACGAGCTCGACTCGGCTCGGCTTGAAAAATAACCGTTCGAGCTCGGCTCGACTTGTTAAGCACAACGAATCGAGTTTTTTTAGCCCTAATTTAATCAATTTATTTAATATTTATTACTCCTACATTTAATAATAATTAAAATATTGATTAATAATAATAATATTATTATTAATTATTATTATTATAATAATTGTCGAGACTCATTGAGTGGAGCTCATCTCGTTAACAAAACGAGGCAAGCTCAAGTAATCACGAGCCAAACTCTCAAGTAATTCTTTTATTTTAACGGCTATAACCTGGAACTAGTATTTTAGCATAGAAGGGTGACACTGTTTAAGCAATTCTGTACATAAATTTATTGGACCACAATGTCAATGGAGCATTATTATTGCTCGTATCAAATTTAGAAGAAACTAGAAAATTCAGTCATTCGGATACTCTTTTATATTTTGGTCTTCTATTTTAAATCTTCATCCAATGAGTAATAGGTAGAATAAAATACAGAATCCCTACCAAAAGTAACATTCAGATGTTTAATATTTTCTGTGTATTGCTCATCCAAAATAAGAGTCACTAGTGTTATAGGAGTACAAAATTTTAACAAGAGTTCATGTATAAAAATTTTGTCTTGCCCTAAAGTAAAACCTTTGCAATTTAGAATTGTCAACTTAAAAACCTATCAAACAAGTAGAGGAAGTTATACATGCTTAAAAAGAGAAAAGGTGTAGAAAATTTTCTTGGATACTTTTTAGTCATGAAAGCTGAAACCCCACACCAAAATTTAATTAATGTATAGTAGTAATTTTTTTGTTTACGAGTGTAACACAAACACACACTACACGGTCCACACCTACTAGAAAAACTCACATCACCCCATCCCTTTACTCGCATTCATCTACTTCTACTTTAACTCCAACTCTCACTCCTATTCTCAGTCTTGAATTCTAATCCACGCCACTCAAATCACCATCATTTCTTCACCATTTCCCCATGGATGTAAGCAATTTCACCTTCCTCACTTTCTCTCTCTCACATTCTCTCGGAAACTGACTTTATTGTTCGCAGGAAATCTACTGGAGAAGCCACGTTCCGGCGTTTGGAAGCTGGGATTTCAACGACGATTTGCCCTTCACACAGTGCTTCGAATCCGCAAGGCAAGTCGGCCTCCTCCGCTACAGCTACTCCGAGGACCGTGATCTGTACGTCGCCGGTGACCTCTACGAGAACGATGTTGTAACTCCCGCTGTGATTGTTGTACCTCGCCGCCGAGTAAGCCCTTCGATTTTTACTTGCTTTTGGAAAGGGGTTTTTCCTTTTTGTGCGCGAATCATTAATTGAATCTCTGCCTTGTCATTCTTCTTTATTGCGTGTGATGTACTTTTTTTTTTCACGTGTGTTCACCGTTATGTGAGGGAGATGGGCCCTGGATGAACACTGTTTGTTATTCATTCAAATCAGCACAAGAATTCACCATTATTCCCGTTGTCTCTACATTATGCATCAATTTGATTTTTTTGGGGATGTGTTAAATTGCAGGGGAAAACAGGGCACTGTGGTAAGGAGGGAGAAGGGAGAAAAGATGAATGGGAATATGAGTGTGAGGTGAAATCAGCAGCGAGATCAGCACCTAAAGCTGTTGATGAAGATTTGTACAAGATCTCTCCTCATCTTCTCCGTCAACACAACAAAAGGGTACTTTCATTTTTTTCTTTCTTCCATCTTTTCTTGCATTTTTTAGCTTTGCTTTCAACATTATAATCTTTTTTATCTTTTAGGTAGAAATTTAGCATGATGGCTTTAACTTTAACTTTCTTGATTTAGCACTTGGACCAACCAAGAATGTGCACATGAATATATGTAAACATATTAAAGTTAATAGGTTCAACTAAGAATGTGTACATGAATGTATGTAAGCATTAAAGTAAATAGGTTCATATCCTTGGAAATGAAATTGGCCTTGTGGTGGGGTGGGGTCTATGTAAGTTTCTAAAAAAAAGTGCCGTCTTGGAGTATAGTGACATATCCTTGTTTCCCATTTTTTAGAACCAAAGAAAAGGGAGTAAATCGTGTGAGGGTGAAAAGGATGAAAATAAAACTAATGGCAAATTTTGTTTATGTTTTAATAGAAAATAATAATATCAGAATACAAAAATGGGAACTATATGATATATCACTTGTCATTCTTATCTGCATTCATGAATCATCATAGAATAAACAGGGAATTTTAGTGAAAAGGAAATGCTAATAAATTTGTTGTGTTTTATGGTTTTGCAGAAAAGAGGATGGGGCATCTTTTCAAGCTGCTTGAGGCCCACATGTGTGTGTTGAAAGGTGATAGGGAAAATGGTAAATACATGTGAGAGAAAAATATTATTCCTAGTAAATGAATAGTAGTGTTTAATTTTCAGTATTAGCGTTGATGTTGAAAACCAAGGTTTTGGTTGCCCCAAGAAGATAATCCATCACATCATTATGTTATGATGATAATGATAATTATACCCACTCTTGTTGCTAATTACCACCCACCCCTTTTGTCACTTTTCTAATCTCTTTTGAGGTTACTACTATTGTAAGCATGGAGGGAACACCATCATTACTTTGGGGTTATTAACTAATGCCTCTTTCTTTTGTAATCTTTTATCACGCCTTTCCTATTTTTTCTTCTTTAGGCCCTTTATGTTACATTGGCTGCTGTTTCTTACCAACTTAATTTACTATTTTATCAGGCCGAAGTAACTGTAATTTATGTGAAATTGAGATTTTTATACTACAATTTTTAATTTTTTTTAGAAAAATAAGGACTCCTTTAATCAGTACTTTAACAAGATAAATATGACATGTTTTCAAAATTTCAACACAAAATGAATAAAAAGACAGGTAGAAAAGAGATAAGCTCCATAAGCCATAGATTAACAAAATAAATAATGGAACAGGCAAGTGAGGTTGCAAAATGACTTGAGCAAGAATTTCAACTATATAACAACCACCATCACTTTCTTCAGACTTGCTGCACTTGAAGTTACATCTTGTCTGATGGGCATAAATGCAGAAATATAAGTGCTGGAATCTGAAAAAACTTGTTGCAATGGGATGTGTAAAGGGTAAAAAATTTGGCAGAATCATTCCATGATTTGACCTTGCCAAAATTAATGATTGGTAGTGTGAGTAAATGATGAAATTTCTTTTATTTCAGAATAAAATGGTGCTATGGATGAAGGAATGCATCACTAATGCGTTCTAATTAATGAAGCTCGTTGTGTATAAACTCGAAAGAAATCAACAGTTGAAACTCAGATTTCATAGGACATATGAGTAATATGGAGGCCACATTCTATTAACAGGAAAATGCATTCATAAAACAGTTGGCTGGTAAACACAACAATCATCAGATTACATAATTTTGTACATATTTAGGTTGTAGTTTTACACGTGAAACGAGCAGTGCGTACCTTGGTTCAACTAATTCTGTGCAGAAATTGTGCAACTTATGCCTGATTATCAATGCCAAGAACAACTGAACAACCCCTCAGTTCTCCAGATCTCTGAGCTAAGAAGCTTGGTGGCTTGCATCTTACATCAGATATTACAGATTTCATCATTAAATTGTTCACGCTGATATTTTCTGCGTTCTTGCTTTCAATTCTCATTCTTCTACATTCACAATGAGCAATACTTCGCCACCAGATGCAATTACAGCATCCAAGAATTCTATAATTTCTTCTCTATTTTTAAACTGATACGGTGCAGAAAGATCACTATCCAGATTATACCAAATGTCTCCAATGCATCTCAATGCAATCCAATGCCTACTTTTCCATAGACCCCCATACATTCTTACTGGAACATTAACAACAATTCCAAATAATTTATTGTCAAGTCCATCAAAATCAATTGAAGATGCCCCACAACGACGATCATGCCATACTACCTTCTTCCCTCTTTCTTCAAGAGCAGAAATCATGACATTAACATCATAATTCCCTGTTAGCACATTATGATGAGACTTAAAAACTACAGACAATGGAGTCCAAGTTGCCTGGTTTGGGTCCTCGAGGGCAAGTTTTTCAGCAAGTGCATTCAAATGTGGCCGAGTAAATGCATCATTCTCCTGAATCATAACATTGATTTCATTACATATTCTATTCGACAGCCAAACAATTTAAAGGAGAAGACACAGTCAAGAAATAAGAACATTAGAACGACCTAAAAAACTTTACTTATCAGCTAATCAAAATGACAACTAAGTTCAGGAAGCATTGTTGATTGGTTCTTCAGATACGAAGGTGGGTTCTTACAGATTCCGGAAGCATTCACAGAAGAGAAAACAATCGAAGCATAACATACTCATGAATTACAAAAGTTCCCACATTATAACAACACTTTAAATAGTACACAAAAGAAAGAAACAACCAAATTTCAAGCAAACGGCAAAAAGCATGGTCAGAAAAAAAGAATACCTGGAATAGATTGTTGAGGGCGTGTAGTAAACAGAACTGCAATCTTTGCCTCTCGTGGAACACGGATTTCCTATCGCCATCCATTATCAATTAAATCTACAGAGATGCAAAAACAAAATGATTTTTGCCTTGTTCAGTATATTCTTTACTTCTAATTTGGATTGCTTCAAACACACATTCAAATGAATCATACCAACGGCGCTTATTGAACTCAGAAACTACATAGATTGTTGTAGTGTTGGAAAATTTAAAAATCCAGCAGAAACTTATAGGCGTACAAGTACAACTCAATAAAATGCATCGGGTCATCAACAAATTACGTTAATAACATAAGGTAGTGTTGATTACGATGAAAATTAAGAGCGAGTTCATAACCCTAGTAATAGCATCAATTAAGTAAACAAACTGCAATGTGATGTCCGAAATTAACAAATTATCCATATTTGGTCCTCAAAAGGAAAAGGATGAGAGTAATTGAAGTTAAAAACTTGCGCACAATTGTAAGAAGAACAGAAATTCCACTAATAGAGCATGAAATCAGTAATTGCAACTAAAAGTGTGGAATCAGGCAGAAGTACCGTCGATTTTCAACGATTAAGATTAATCGGTAATCCGCTCCCAGATGTGAGAGAGAGCAGCAGTAATCGAAAGGGAAACGATCAAAGTTGGATTTGGGAAGAAGAGGGGGGATTTTGAAGATCATATCATATGAACGCGTATTTTTGCATATTTATCGGTTTACTTTAATCTCATTCTTTATAGTACTCCATCCGTTCCGGAGAAGTTGATATTTTTTTGGCACGGAGATTAAGGAGAAGTTGATATTTTTTTTGGCATGGAGATTAAGGAGTATAATAATTTAATGTAAAGTGAAGTGAGAGAAATAATATTTAATGTGTAGTGGATAATTGTATTAGAGGTGATATGTGGGGCCATGAGAATAGATTAATTGTTTTTGTGTGGATCCTAGAAAAGAAATGAGTCAACTTTAGTGGGACAAACCAAAAAGGAAAGTGTGTCAACTTCTATGGGAAGGAGGGAGTATATTTTATCTTAACGACAAATTCTCTTGTGAGACGCTATTTATATAAGACTGTTTATGAGACGTGTTAAACTATGTCTATTTTTTTAGATAAAATATGTTTAATGTTTTCTAAAGTATATAAAATTATGCATTAAAGTATGATTTCAGCGTGTTATAATATAATTTATTATTGACATATTTTAACTACAAATAAACATACATTATTTCTATAATAAACATAGTTTAATGATGAGTTAACCCGTTTCACACACGTCTTACAAGAGTTTCTTATTTTTAATTAGTTATTACGACATTAATTATAAATTAAAACTGTATTTGCTTTACAAATTAACATGCGAGTAAATGAAGTTTCTACATTTATTTAAATTTAATAAGATGTAAGCACAAAAATTACTCTATTTATTTATTTATTTATTTATTTTTTTTTTGTATTAATTTTTTCCTTTGGTCGCATTCTATTGAATCATTTAAGTAGGAGAGATAGAAGATAAATAAGTTTAATAATATATTAACAAACACTCCTTAAAAATTGAAAAAAATAATTATACCCTATGAAATTAATATTTTTTATACCCTAAAGTATTATATGAACGTAAGTCTGAAATTTTAGTTGTATTCTTTGAATTAGTATTATATTCTAATAATTCTGATTAAATTATAAGGATAAAATAGATTATAATATTACATTACTTTATATTTTTAGAATTTGTACCAAATTCTAAAGATAAATATTAAATTATTAGTATAAAATAGACCATAAATCATAATGTTTTATGAATCGAAAAATAAAATTTTTCGTTAACTACAAAATATTGTAAAAAGACTAAAATAATCCCACCATAAAAGAACAAAACACTCACCAACTCTCAAATGTTATATACACTCACCCATTTATATACTATTCCCTACGTACCATACCAAGCACTAATACTTACTGTGATACAAAATGCAAGAAATGTTATATTTTAACTAATGTTATTGATTTTGGAAGATAATGTGACCTTTTTATACAATAAAAAATTATACCATACTTCATATATGTTATATGTGTTTATGTGGCGGACCTATGTTGTGTACTGGGCCCCCCTGATATTTTAAAAATGTTAATATATATATGTAATAGGTTGTATCAGATAATGAAGTGGCCTAGTGGATTTCCTAATAGGATGAGGTTGTGAAGTTGCAGGTTCGATCTCATCCCAATGCATTTTTTCATATATGAAGGAATAAAAATGTTTAGTTTACTAATAAAATTTTAACGAATTATATATTTGGGTATACGAAATATCAACTCATACATTATATTTAGTATTGTTTTTGGGCCCCTCGACACAAATCATGCATCTGCCACTGGTGTTAGATAAGAGTAATAAATTTAAAATCAAGATATATTTAAAGATTATAAGTTGATATGATGTAAATTTAAAATCAAGATATATTTAAAGATTATAAGTTGATATGATGTTTCATTATGATATTCATTGTGTTTTGAATGAAAACGAGAAATGTTACATTTACTATATATAATTGAAGGAGTATTCTCTACGCCCTCATCCTTCCCATTAACATACATACATTCATTTCATTCTTAAATTTACAAGCTAGAGAGAAGAAAAAAAAGAAAACCTAGATTCTCAATATCCCTTTAAAATCAAATCAAAGAAAAAACTATAAAAAATCTTACAATAAAAAATTCACCACTAAATTCTCAAAGAAAAAACAAAACTCACCACTAAATTCTCAAACAATAAAAAATCTTAATCATATATTCATCAGCGAAACATAAAATTAGAAATAATCTTTCTCATATCCAAATATTATATTATTGCATAAACATATTGTACATTCATTTGAAAATATAAGAAATATCACCAATAAAATTTCACCTAAGACAATAGATATGACATAAAAAATAATAATAATGGAGAAATAAATCTGATAAATGAATAAAAGATCATACATTATACACGCAGAGAAATGCATCTCCACAATTTGAAGGAGTTTGAATTAAATTCTTTGTTTAGAGGTAATAATAATGGAGAAATAAATCTGATAAATGAATAAAAGATCATACATCATACACGCAGAGAAATGCATCTCCACAATTTGAAGGAGTTTGAATTAAATTCTTTGTTTAGAGGTTCAAGCAGAGGATATGAAATAAGTGGTGAGTAAATAAAATTAAGGTGAGTAAATGATAGTAAGTGAATGAGAGTAAGTGGTGAGTAAATGTGATTTAAAACTATTTGTGAAGTAATATATATTAAAATTTTAATTAAGGATTCACGGCAGAATAGAGTTGGTAGAAGGAAAGGTTAAAATTTAATCAAATTGATTTATTTGCATTCCAAATTAAAAGTAATATGAAGGAATATTAAATTGTAAAGAAATCCCTAAAGTGTTGTTAACTACAAAAATAGCACCGAAAATTGAAATAGATGAGATATTGACACATAAGCATTCAATTGTTATAAGATTGACTTGCTATAAGATTGACAACTCAAGCAAATGGAAACTCTTATTTAGTATAATAAAGATTAATATGGTTTTGTGGAATTTATCTTCCTATTTGCACATCATATAATTACTTCTAATATATTTGAGAGTTAGAGATGTACGTGAGGTGTTATTTCATGATTTAAAGTAGAAAACGGAGGGTAAAAAGAACAAAATCAAAATTCAAGTCTTATGAGCCCTCAACTATAAAAAGGAACAACTGTGGGAGTTCCAAAAACAATTCTCCAATTCTACAACACTCTCATCCATCTACACCGCCACGCCCCCTTAGGCTACATAAAATTCCAAACATTCACCCATTCCTAACCTGGAGAATTTATCAATATTTGCCTACTTGAAAAGGAGAATGAAGAAGATTTAGAATCACGGAGAGGAGAACGAAGAATAAATCTTGTCATAGGTTTTTTCTTTTTCTATCATTCAAATTTTTGGATTATAGATTTATGGGTAAGTTTTCACATAATTATAAATATTTCTTGTAATATCATGGACTATTACTTTACATTTCTGAATAGTTCTAGGAGTTGAACTAGACTAGGTTATGTATAATGTATTCTACAACATATTTATTCCCTTATTATTACGTTCATTATTAAACTTATATTCTCTCCGTCCGGTTCTAAGGTATTCATTTGTTTTTTGCACGTGGATTAAGGAGTATTATTATTATATGCAAAGTGGGTAGTTGTATTAGAGGGAGTGCTGGACCATATTGTGTACTTTTTTACTAAATAGGGGAAATAGATACCTTTAAAGCAACGCCAAAAATAGTAAAATGGATACCTTAGAAGCAGAAGACGGGAGTATATTTTTTCTTCTGTTGATATGTCATATATGCGTCATTGTCTTGTGCATGTTTATGATGGTTGCTTTTGTCGCGAAATGATCGTATTTGTAAATCTGTTATGAGCAGAAAGGGGTTTAATTATATACTTATTTATTTATTAGAATAATTAATATTTAACATCTATATAATTTGATTTCTTAGATGATTATAAAAAAAAATTATTTCTGAGGGGAAGATAATTAGAATATGAACACAATAATTTATTAGAATTAGAGAAAATTAGTGTGATAGTATTTTGTTTAATTTAATCACAAGATTAATATGATTGAAAATATTTGAAATTCTAGTAATTTTAAAATTGAAATTTTTTATAAACAGTATGCGCACTATATCACATATACAACCTTTCTGCAATAGATAAATTAGCCGATCCCAAGAGACCAAGACCATAATAGTGGTGATTACATGACCAAATATCTTAGGTCAACTCTCATATGCATATTTCCTCAAATTTTGAACAGCTGATGTAGAACCCGATTACATAAACTAGAGGAACATGTTACATGCGACTAAACAGAGAAATGCAACATACCATCACTGGGGAACACTGAACAGCGTAATCTCATCAATAGAAGAATGCAAAATAGGTCAATTATCATCATTTACCTTTCACAGAAAATATGCAAGAAAGAAGATATGCAATGATGGAATTGAATTGCATGCAAATAAACTAGAACTAAATACACACACCCCTCTTGCCTTCCAATTCAACAAAACTAGAACTAAATGCACACACCCCTCTTGCCTTCCAATTCAACAAATTAAGTATGCGCACTATATCACATATACAACCTTTTTGCAATAGAGAAAGATGTGGCGGTGGTTAGACACAAAAGCATAAATTTAAAACTCATTAACTTGAATAAAAAAAAAGGCAGAAACCAATGGGCATTTCCAACTGGAGTTGCTGTGTAGTTCATTAAAGCTAAAAAATCTTCCAAATCCTTAATTCTCCAAATATGCGAAAATTGCAAAATCCATCAAACATAAATGAAAAATCCTCAAAACGGGAAATGTTGAGTTGATTTATCAATAATGCCAATATAATTACATTATATTCCACAGTTTAATTGATCTAGTTTACTATTTAATTTTTTTTTTATAAATAATAGTTGATTATTGCATACACTTGCTACACTATGCCGTAGCTGAACATATTTTTGGTGTCAGTCGCCACGTTCTTTTGGAGCAGACTGTTGAGCGCGCAGACTTATACGAGTTTCTTATTCAATATGGAGCAGATACATATGTCGTGGACTGGCATTAAAATCCCTTTTGATCAGCCATTATTTCTCCTGTGGTAATATTGTGTGGTTTTTGTATTGAATGATATGTCTAGATTTTTGTATTTCTTTTGGTCTTAGCCTTTACTTTCTCTAAAATTCTAAATTAGTAGTTCTGGAATGAATTTATTTCTTTTATTCATTTTTTTATTAATTTTGACATGGTATGAACTAATAATTCTTGTTCATCTTAATTTGCAGGAGGGAAAGATATTTATCTCTGAGTACTTTTTTATTCCTATTCGCGACGCAATTCGTTGGCTTGGTCACTATAATGCATTCCCAAGTCATATGTATGTCTGCTTGAGTTTCTTAGGTGGAGCACTGTAATGCATTACCAAGTCATATGTATGTCAGCTTTGAGTTTCTTACGTGGAGCAGTATTGTAAGTATGTTTTTATAATTTTTTTTTATTTTTAATGTGATATGTTTGTTTATTTATTATTATGATTATGATATTTTTTAGGATCATAGTCGAGGTGGAAACTTGAAAAATCCTTGCGAAAACTGTAGAATCCGTCAAACATAAATAAAATATCCTCCAAACGTAATTTTTTAAGGATGAAACCTATGGAGTAAGTAATTGGCATTGGTATTCTGTACACAATTTTTGAAAATATTAAGAATAAACCAGAAAAAATAAAATTAATCTTTGAACTAATGTTGAGTTGATTAAGTATTATGTTTCTATAAATTTTTAATTTTTGTGTGATATGTTTGTTTTATTATTGTTATGATTATGATATTTTTCAGGATTAGGATCGAGGTATCTTCCTTCCCGTTGGAATGTTCTCCCATTTTATAGCCATTTAGGCTATGGGAAAGAGTGGGGAGAACAAATTTTTTGGATTAAAAAATTTGGGATCATGGTGGATACTTCAAAATGTTGCGGTCGATTTTGAAGTTCATCACTCCAGTGAGAAACATCACTAGTCGGTGTTGAAGTTCATCAGTCATCACTCGTAGTGAGAAACATTGTTTTGCATCGTTTATAACCTATGTTTTCCATCAACAAATATTTTGTATTTTTGTAGTAATTTGTATTTTCTAAATGTAGGTAGTTGGTTTTAATTTGCTGGCTTGAACCCTTTCGATTACTGCTTTTATTGGAAATTGGGATTATTAATTTTACATAAGTTGGTGTAATATAAAATTTGTTGCGTTTGATTTAGTTTGGATTTTGTATTGATTTATTTCAAAATTTTAAATATTTTTTTATTCAATATCTTCAATTTTAAAATATCATTTTGAATCATAATTCACTCATTTGTTTATATATATATATATGACAAAGACTTGTGTGAGACCGTCTCACGTAAGAGCTTACGTGAGACGGCCAGAAGTGATAATTTTTATGAAGGAAAGTAATAATAAATTTATGAAAAATGATAATGTTCTTCATGAACAAATTTTAGTATAAATAAAAAGTGATAACGATTTATAACGAAAGTGATAACTATTTTAAAAAGTGAAAAATGGCGTGAGAGGTCTCACGCAAGACCTACCATATATATATATATATATATATATATATATATATATATATATATATATATATATATATATATATATGGGTTTGCATGAGAGGACAAAAATTGATAACTTTTATTTTGAAAAATGATACTCAATTAATGTAAAGTGATAATATTATTCAATAAACAATTAATAGTATAAATAAGAAGTGGTAATATTTTATATATGATGACATTTAATAGCGAAATTAATAACAAGGACAAAAAGTAATAAGTTTTATTTTGAAAAATGATACTCAATTTAATGTAAAGTGATAATATTATTAAATGAATAATAATTTATAGTATAAATGAGAAGTAACATTTTATATCGAATGTGATAACGTAACATTATATACCAAAAGTAATAAATATTTTAAAAAGTATAAAATAGTCTCAGATCATCTCACGGAACACTTACAAGAAAAAAAACGAGACTTAGAAGAGAAATTTTGTTGAGATTGATTAGTATTTATTATTTACCCGTTAAAAGAAAAGGAAAATAAAAGGTAAATTCAAATAATATATTGAAATTCTAATTGGACAGTTTTGTTGAATTTTTTTTGAGAAAAATAAGGAATTTAATTTTTTTCACAAGCAGAAATAATAGTCATATTTACTTTTAAAAAATATAAATAAAAACAAAAAAACTTAATATTGACAAATTAATCTTATTTTAATTTAATGCTTCGAATTTTTTGGGTGAACCAGTAATCATAAATACACTATTTGACTCATAATTTAATTATCTTTGGCCAACTACCACAAGTTTATTTAGGAAATCATAAAGGGAAATCAAATTACCATGCTCATACTTCCACACTAGCTTTTATCAACTGTCATCAAGTACAGAGTTGATATTGTTACAAACTTCCTTGGAGGGTGAGGTATACATACAAGAACCAACACTTGATTGGAAAAGAATGTAAACGAATACGGAGAGAGAGAGAGTGTGTGTGTAGTGAACTATGATGCCAGTAATGCCCTGACTCGTGCAGTGAATTCCTTGACTTGCTTCCTCAACCGTTCTGGGTTGCAGAAAAAATCGACAAAAAGGCTCCACTGAAGTGCCATTTCTTGAGAGAGGTTTCACAATCTGCATTTCATCATGTTTGATTTTAAAAAAAGTAACACAACAACAAATGAATGAAGCATCGTCATTTTGGCTCGAGCAATACCTCACTCTTCTTTGATTTTTCGTGTATCACATCTTCAACTGCAGTTGATAGCTCTGCGTTGGTCTTTTCCATGTCATCCAAGCTCCTTAATTAAAGTCTAGAGACTGATAGATGGATGGAAGCACAAAAACACACAAGAATTTGGTAAATATAATGAAATTTCAGAGAGCTTCTTTGCAACACAAATAGAAAAAAAGTAGCATTTACCCAGGGCGTAAGTATAGGCTGTGCAGTTGTCGATGATGCAAATAATAATTGCTGCAAACTTTGGACAAGAGTACACCTGAAACAATTTCACAACAACATTGGAATAATGTGCTAAAATCATTCTATATTCTTAGCAAAACATTAAAACAGGAGCAAGGGCATCATATTTGATTTATAGAAGTTTATATGATGCAACCCTTGTACAACAATATCACAACAAACTCTAGAAAAGTATAGGAGCTTAATGAGAATTCAGCTAATAGGGGTCGTGAAGACAGAGTGATGGAGGGAATTCAGAAGAAACTGGAGCTGTTGCGTGAAATTTCAGATTAAAAGTTCAAGAGGTCATTCCAGGACTTTACAGACCCAATTCAGGAAAGAAACCTACAGTATATCCACAGAAGGACCTGTAAGAATGAATATACATGACAGCTGATTCATGACCACAATATCAGTCCAATAGGGAACATTATATAATAAATTAACTTACAGTTCATTAATACATCTGTTTCTATCCTCAGGAAGGGCATATTCGAGGTCAGATCGCCAAGTCCTCAGCTCTGATTGAAGGTTAGACATTTGTTGAACAATTCCAGGAACAGATAAATATGTTGGTAAACCAGCTTGAGCATCAGAAAGATCACAATTTGGTGATAAAAGTCCTTCAAAAAAATTTTTTATGAAAAAATAGCAATGTGCCTTTTGAGATGTCTTACTCGAATAGATACTGAGAAGATCTCTAACACCATGGAGATAAGTGTCACGATCATCGAATGCTCCTTGTTCAGGTGCATCAGAGTCAGCTTGAACCAATGCCATACACCGACCCTTGGAGGAAATAAAGCAAAGACAGATCATATAAACTGAAGTAGCATGTATGTATTAATAAGCGAAAAACAAAAGAAAATAGGAAAGATCAATTTCAGAATACTGAGCAGCATTCTTAATTGAACTAAGTGCATCCATACCACTCGACCTTCACTTGCTGACAGGTATCCTTGCAGTTCCAATTCAATTATTTTAAGTAAAGAATAGGGCTCCAAGCATGGTCTTCTTTTCCAACTGAAAGGTTAATTTAAAAAATTGATGCCGGGAATGGGATAGCTGACTAATCAAATGATTTATATAATACCAGAAGGTAGCAAAGATACACGTATTCCAAGAATAAAAAGCTTCAGAAAAACCTAAAGAATAGAATAATTAGTTCCATTTCCTTATAATTCTGCATCGCCACCGCTGTTCACACCTTCGGCCCACGATGGTTCGGCCTCGGCCCCGGCCCCCTTTCTCAGCGGGAGTGCTGCATCTCCACAGACCCACTACTCCAGTCCAAATCTTGGGAATCTTATTGGCGATGAATCTACTACGCCAGAGATCTTCCCCTGTATTCGCGTTGGTGACAACATCTCCATTCCAATTGACTATTCATATTACGGAGACAGAATCAAGGTTTGCTCTCCGTTCCTCATAATCCGTTTGCTTCTGGACCCTGGTCAGAAGCCTCTATCCTCCGCGGCCCTTGTTCTTCAACTTAAATCCTTGTGGAGCGTGGCTGAGTTATCTGTAGTCCCTATTGGCAGAGGGTTCTACAACATTCTAATTCCTGATGAAATTCGACGCAGCGCTATATTGAAGAAACGAGAATATGATCTGGAATTGGGTAAGATTCGATTCAGAAATGGACTCCAGCCTTCAACCCTTATAAAATTAAGTCTTCCGTTGTTTCTATTTGGATCAGAATTTTTGAATTACCTTTTGAACTTCGGACGGATCGAGTTCTTAAATCGATAGCCTCTGCTGTTGGTTCTCCAATTCGTACTGATGAACGAGCACTTAACGGTTCATTGGGACGGTTTGCTCGGGTGTTGGTTGAACTTGATATGAAGGATTGTAATTTCCCTGAATCGATCAGCCTTGTCACTTCTTCTAACTCATTTTCGGTGTCGATTGGGTATGAGAACCTGCCTTCTTTCTGTACTGCTTGTCTTAAATTGGGTCATGAGATTGCTGATTGCAGTAGAAATAAGTCAGATTCTGAAAAATATTCTGCTGTTCGTCTCAAAAGGAATGTTGCTGTTGATGGTCACATTCCCCAGCACAAGAGGATTTGGAAGCAGACGGACTCCCTCGTTGCTGAAGAACAGGTGATTGATCAAACTCGGGGAGATCCTGAACAGGGCTGCTCGAATGCAGCAGCTGGACCCATCCTTGCTAGATCACCATCTCAGCCCACTGCTGTTACGGGCCAGACTAGTAAAGCTACTCCGGCTCAGCCCTTTCAGCCGAGGAGCAGCCTCCTGATAGAGAAGGGCCTGTGCTGATGCAGCGGTGTGAGCCACCCGCTGATCAGTCTTCTGTTGCACATGAAGATGATCAATCTGGGCGAGGTGCAGGTAATCACACCCCTGTTATGCCGCCCGTGCCAACCTCGAATTCTTTTGGTGTGCTGACTGATGAGGATGTTGCCAAACATCCAATTGAGCCTGAAGAGGTGGAGGTTAACACTTCTCATCACGATGGCTGCATTGATGAAAATATGAGCTCTCGTTCTAGAGAGGAATGCCTCATCTCGGATCCACATACATTGAAGACATCTTCTTCAAGGGAGGCAATCCTACAGGATATGATTGTAAATCAACCTACGGATGTCCATGCTAACTATGAATTTGTTGAACCTACGACGGACTACAATAACCTTGTTACTTCTGAGGAGTTTCCAACTCTGGAAAGTAGCAAGATTAAACAAAAGAGGGGGCGTAATTTTCAACAGACCATGAAGCCAAATACGCGTCTTCAAGCGAGAGGAATAGAACCGATTGATCAGATGCAACTTATTGCGGCAATGGAGTTAAAAAGAAGAAAAAATGAAATTGGTTAATTTTATTAATAGGGCCACCTGTTTGGTTCTTTTAAAGCCACCTGTTTGGCTACTCTATTGATTTCTTCATTGCACAAACATCTTTAAGTTCTACCCTTTGTATTCTTTTCTTTTCAATAATAGCCTAAGTTATATCAATTAACAGCTGGCAGCACTACGAGCAAAGCCAAGATATTAGAAGAGTAAAAAAATCTCACTGAAAAATAGCATCTAGGAGATGATGATTTATACCTTGCAAGATGTACGTGTCTTGAAGCTGAGCCAGCTCCCAACAAAGATCAGGAATTGTCTGTAGAAAATATGACATTAAGCAAACTATAAATTACCCGTGATAGAATGTTCATGCAGTTGACAAAATAGATGGCATTTAGGTCCTATAATGCAAGTAATATTCACTTATTTATGAGCAGGATAGCAGACAATCTATGGGTTTTTACCAGGAAAGAACATATCAAACTCACTTCTTCAACTTTTTCACAGAGAAAAGAATAAAGGCACTAACTAACAAAAAACCAGTCACTGGATTAACACTTATAGACAATGACTAAAGCACTGAGAGAGTACATACAGGATTGGGAAAGTATAAATCCAAGTCATGTTACATCACAGAGTATGATTATTTGAATCCAATAATTATTGGTTAAACTTCAGTTGTTGAAAGTATCCATACCTCAGATGATAACTTCTCTTCTTTGCGATATAAAGTTGAAAGTTCTCCAGCAAGTTCGGCATGTTTTCTTCTACTCAAGGATTTAACATTAATAAGAGATTTACAAATACCAAAAACAAGATGTTACTATTTGTCAAATAAAAATGGATATCAAAACCTTCCACTGGTGATGTATCCTATATGGTTTCGGATATACAAGAGTGGTTGGAGAGTAGACTAATAATCTGATAATTGATTGCTCACCAAAAAGACTACTGCAAATCTCCTTACAAACTTAGATCAGGTCTCTCTCTATCATTTTGACAGGTTAACAATTATCTTTCAAAATGCAAAAGAAGCGTGAGTCTCTACATACTACTCTCATAACAGTTATAAATGGATTAAACTAGAATATGCTCTGCCTTCGTTTTAGACATCAGGAAAGATCTAAAACTTCTGATCCCCATGCTTCCCCACATTACCAAAATATCCTTAAAATCGATCCACTTTTTTTCCTACCAATAGACGTGAATGGATCATAATTAAGGTTAGGATGATTATTTTTTATCTTCCACATGAGAAGTTACTTTCTTCCGACAAAGGTTACATCTTCAAATATAAAGCCAGAAAACTAGTATATAACATAAATATTTTGTCAATAAACAAATCTAAAAACCAAGTGTGTCTTTAGACTCTTTCCTTGGTGAAGCAGTGATCACTTAAGATAAAATGTCGGAGAAGAAAAGAAAATTGTCAGGAAGGTGGTCTACTACCTAAGAGAATGAAGGTCAAGATGGATGTGAGCTTCATCTGATGTCACTTGAGCTTTGTCATAAGGAGGGCTTGCTGCTTAGCATTCTCAACTTGAGCTTCCACCCACTGTCTTTCACTTGTTCCAAATCTGGCACAAGAACTGACAGGTATGAGTAATCAGGAAACAAATATTCATTGCAGCACAACAAAAGAATCATTTCTTATAGACGTGTAAAATATTTATAGAAGGCTATCATAATGTATCATGCATATACAATGTGAAAAATAATAATACTGTGGAAAGATAAAGCAAAAAAAAGCAAATTTTTATATGAGCATCTCATGCAAATAAAGGGACATACATGGACCGAAGCCGCTGCAATTCAGAAAGTCGTTTATGCTGCGCATTTTCTGAATCTGGAAAAAAATCAATCAAATAAATTGGTTTTAGAATATTGCACACAACCTTTTTTTCCCCCGATGCACACCAACTAATCTGGGAAGGCTAGTATCCACCATCCACTAGCTGGAACCCCATTTCAAGTCAGAGCTTTGCGCTATGGATTGAGCCTAAATTGTTGATCGCAGCCCACGGATTTTGAACTTGGGACCTTAGGGAGTTTCACCCTAAAGCACCAAGTCCTCACCGCTAGGCCTACCCCACACAACACATAATTAACTGCACACTGCTTCACATGTTTCTTAATATCTCTGTAAGTTCTACACATGACTATGTGTGCATGAATTAAATGTATGTGATGAATCAGCTGAACAAGTCTATGTATGATAACTATCACAGACATGTAAACCAAAGTACAAGCTCCCAAAACTCATTATTATCAACAAACGTTTGATTAGTTCCTGGTGAGTTATAAATTTGAGCACTGTTCCGAATTCATTGTCCAACACTGCTTATCATAAGCATGAATAAACCCCGACTCTGTGAAATTAGAAATTAACCTAGAATTGGACCCTAAAGGAAGAGAAGGATAACGCAAGTTACTACTAAAGCGATTAACCTTCACTGAAGCAAAAAAGCAGGGTTTACATTAGAAAAAAAATTATATCTGAGGCGGAAGACCATTGAAATATGAATGGCAGATAAACACAATAGTTTCATAGAACTATTACTTACAAATTTGAAGAATTCTGCTCAAAATCAAAGTGGTTAAGTTCCCCTGCGTAGCCAATAAAGCATGAACACCTCATGTTTGGAGAAAGCTTCTAATTGTACAAAAAATCTCCGGGATTGTATACAACTGTGAAAATTTGCAGTGACAGTGTGAATGAATCAGGAAGATTATGAGTGTCTAATTCAATGAAAATATTTTAAATTCCAATAATTTTAAAGTTAAAATATTTTCAGTTTTTCTGTCTTTCAGAGACAAATAGAACTCACATGCATGCGCACTATATTGGATATACAACCTGTATTATATGCAAGAGAGAGAGGTGTTGCGGGGGGTTACAGACAGAAACATATACCTCGTACCAAGGCATTCGAAATCTCATTGAGACTCACCCAAGAGCATTTAGATTTTCCCTCTTCGGCCACTAATGTGTAAGGACCTATCAGCAGCAACATGATCAACCAAAAAAAGAAAAGCAAAAAAGCTAATTAGATTAAATTAAATCCCATAGCAGTCGTAATGATGATTTTCTTATCTATTACAAACAATGCGCAACAACTTTTAACCCAGTGAATCTGGAAGCAGAGGGCAAAAAAATCAAGTATTTCGGAAGATTAATCTATAAACTTAAACATAATAATATTAATAATAAATAAATAATTGAATAAATAATTAAGAATAAAGTTGCACAAGTGACTTAGGCAAAGTAGTCAACCAGATAATAAAAATACAAGATAACATCATAACATAAATAGAGCAACAATTATAATCAAATTAACTAAGAGAACAGCACAGTAGGATGTGTTACAGATCAACAGTCAAATATTAAACAAACAAAAAAGCATGAAACAAAGCGAAGGGTAAGAACCTAGCTGCTGACCAACAAAAGTAACACTTCCTCACAAAAACCCACCAACATGGTTGCATTGTCAACCTAACCACCACCCACACACTCAAGTAAGACTTATGAAATCCGTAAAAAATTGGATAACTCATTTCGAATTATATGCAAAGGACTTGGGCTCAAGTTAGTAACTGTCGACTCGAAACATTTTTCATTTGCATTTGTTTTCCTTAATACTCTATTCAGTGAATCTAAGTATGAACAATTCACTTTTATTCTTCTTCAGTACAGGAAGTGAAGCTTCAGGTAAAATGCCAAATGTTGAAGAGCTTCTAAGTAAATGTTTCTCTAAAAATCTCAAAGGTGTAAATTGAACCCAAAAAAAAAAAAAAATCTCCATTCTCCATTAGCTATGCATTCTTACCTTATTACATTCACAAAATTTTCAAACCCATTACATGTGGAAAAATTATTGGGTGCATCCACTAGTGATTGAGTATTTATTAATAAGTTCAGAAACAAAAAGATTGCTAGAATTCCATTAATCACACTTGTTGTCACCCCAGAATAACTTTCCTTTCAATGGTTTCAAGTTATTCCACAAACACAAAAATTCAGATACGGGGGGATATAAAACCTCTGTACCGTGTCAAGTTGCTTTGAAAACACTGATTTAGTTACTTCACACAGGCAGCATCACTGAGCAAGTATGGATGAAATTCAGCATAGGCCAAGTAGATTCCTCCCTCTGCGCGCCAAGAATATGAAAAACCAATAAAATAGGCATGCAAATGATAAGGTGCGACTATTGAACCATAGAACCTTGAAATAAAATTTCCCTTCAAAATAAAAACGTAGACGAATCTACACTAAAATTTTTTTCTTGCAAATTCTATTAAAGATGCGTTCTCAAATATTAAACCAGAAAAGTTAAAAAATGCATCCAGTGAAGGCCTCTTACTTATGAAAGAATCAGAATATTTTCCGATTATACTGAAAACTAACTACCTATCTAAAGATTAACCTAAATATGAAAATTTATCCTCATTTATAAATAAGAGTATGCATTATAATAAAAGATAAGTTTTTATAAACTGCATAACATACCATCCCCTGAATGATAATGCGCTAACTCTTGAGCCGTAGAAGCCATGCGCCCAAGAACTGTATTCATCTGATACCAAATAACAGTAATTATAATGGCATGTATAGTAAGGTGGAAAATTAATTTTTATAAGGTGTTGTTGATTCTCTATAATCAGAAACAAAAGATATGAATCACAATCACCTAAATGCTCCACAATCATAAAGCATAGGTATTTCTCAGCACTAGCTTTCAATTGTAACAATACATTTCATTGGCAGACTCTACAAAATAGATTCAGCAAATGAACAACAGATAGATGGTATGTCACTTTGCAGAAGTCCTTTGGTACAAACAACTACTAGCTAAAATTATAGGTCCAAGTCCAATAATCTGCAGCCACCAGAAGTTCAGATCCACTTATATAGGATATACAAGATCAGCTAATAATTAGAAAGTAAGATCTCAACTTCTTTAGAATGCCCTCTCAGGACCCAAAAGCTGAGTAGAAGAGCCAAAAGGCATAGTGAATACGCATCTGGCATGCCAGCTGAGGAGAATGAGATAAACGAAACAAAGCAAAAGCAAACATAAACACTTCGAAGGCTTTAATTTCAGCAAGTCAAAGATTAAGGCTTGAACATGTGAAGTATGAAGAGGAAATAGATGAAAAGGCTTCAATAATAATTTATCCCACCGCCATTGTGATACAAAACTTAATATCTTTAATTCAGTTTGGGCCATAAAAAGGTATCAAGCTATTAGATGACATTATAGATCAAGCCGTATCATTTAACATCTGTTTCAAATCTATTTCTTAACACATAAAGAGAAAACAATGTTCCTTCTGTACTCTTATTTCCTTTTCAGGGATGTCCCATAATATAGATCAATTTCCCAAAATTAATTTTTTACACAAAAATGTATTCACATAAAGCAATGTCTGAATCTTTATTTTTCAGCAACTACTATTTGAGGTAAGTATCAGTATCATACTCATAATTTACTTTTTCAAACCATTAAGATATAGACAAAGTAGTTTAGTAATCAGAGCAAGGAAGCAGAAATTATCAAAGACAAAATACATGCTTAAATGTTAACATTGTTGTCAGAGTGGCAAAATTTTGAGTAACACTAAGCATAAGAAAATGAACTACAGCATACCTCCAAATTCCTTGCTGAAAGGCTGTCATCTATGGTAGTAAGTTGTCCATTGGCATAAGAAGTTGCAGCAACCCTTGCTCTTCTGCCTTGAATTAGTGATGCAGCCTGCCCCGAGAGCATGTAATTCTGGAATTGCAGATTTCGGAGCTGTTTCTGTAACTGCAGAGCTTCAACCTTTGCTGCAAAAGAGCATCACTAAATGTAAAAGGATGAGCAACAGAAGCAAAGGAGCACAAGTGAGTTAAAATTTTAAATGAAGAGCCTATATATAATCCTCACAACTAAGTGAACGACAAAAGAATGTAACACACTCTCAGCAAAATAAGTTGGCATGATCCAGAGTCATACAGCTTAATGTAATAAAAAATTATAAATCCGTGGGGCAACATCTAAGTTATAGATTGAACTCTTTGACCTTGCCTAATTATCCAATCTCAATAACTTAAACTAAAATCTTAGTTCTGCAATCCTCATTTAGCATGGATCAACCATCCCCCTTTCTCAAATCCTTTGTGCTTCCAACGTCAAATTACTCCTAATCATGAAAAATTATCTCACCCATAACCAATAGATTGACTAGATGCAATTCTTCATTGTATAATGCATACATAATAGATGCTTCTAGGTCTTTCTTCATCCCTTAGGTGAAAGATATTGTTAATAATAGAAGCGCAGGATATAGTTTGTAATTTCTTTCAGTCCTTATTCGGTTCCAAAAACTACCTCTTGGTTGTCCCTCCTGGTTAAAAAGGCTGTGAGTGACATATTAAACGTGTATGAATGAGAAAGAAGAGCGCCAAACTAACACCACTAGGAACAATTTTACATAACATTTCTTGAGAAGGAATGAAACAGCCCAGTAGAAAGAAAAGCGGGATTAAAAGAAAAAAAGAAACCTAATTTGCGGACATAGAAATGGACCACACCAGATCTTCTGCGCCATTTTTGTGCATCATCTTCTGTGCCACGATTTAAGTGATTGACACGGGAAATAAATCCAACCATTGCCCCTAGATTTAAGGATTAGGGTATAATTTTCTCTCTCCTACGTGTCGTCCATCTAATGACTTGACACATGAAATGATGTACCAAAATGGCACAGAGAATCAGAGTCGGAAATGGACCATTGATAGTGATCTCACGTCACTAAACACTGCAGACAACAAGCCTTGCAATATGATACATCGGGTAGATGCAAGCGTCAACCCCAAAAGCAAACACTACTCATAATGACAGATGAGTAACACATTAGCAAACTACCTGATATACACTTTAAAAACTGTGTTGTCCTTTCACACTTATAAAGTTAATTATGCAACAAGTTAAAACCCAAACAATCCATCAGATAGAACAAACCAGACTCTCTTCAGCTAAAAAGCAAATAATAAAAGAGCCCACATTCCACAATCAACCCAAACAAGGGTAAATCCATTAGACAAGGGCAGAAAGGACTACATTATCACAGTCAAATATTCAGCTTGACCTCCGAAATCCCAGCCTATCAAATCGAGTTCATCAAAAGATTTCCCATTCATAATCTCGAGGATAAAACTAGGTACCTAAATCTTACAAAACATCCATCAATCTCCTCACACGTAAATCTTGGGTAGAAATTCATATCAAACTAACATCATATATAGCATGAAGTAATTTATAATAGAAAGAAAAAAAAAATCGAAATGAACAGAATAAACAGAAAGCAAAATATGAAATACAGAATATTCATTCTAATGTACATCCAGAAGCATCCCTTCTAGAAGAAACTGCTCAAATAGGATATTAAAACCAACAAGGTTTAGGTGGATAAGTTCACTCCGTTACATTTTTGTGTTACATTTTCTGGTACATGATCAGATGAGTGACACGTGTATTAGGAGGGAGAGAGTTTGTTAACTTTGCAATAACAATTTGTTAGTATGCAAGAAAGAAAATATATATTTGGAAATTAAGATTCTCTCCACAATTTCTTTCCAAAGAACGGGATCATCTCAACGAATCAATACACAATTCTCCTCGGAATCCACTCTTGTATCAAAACAATTCACTATAATAGATGAATCACCACTTTTGAACCATAATAGCAGCAGGTGCTTTTTTCATTGGATTAGGGACAAACTTAAGCATATAGAACTATCCGATACTAATTATGGCTCAACCTTTTTTTTTTCGGTCTTGTTTTCTTCCCTTTCTGGATCTGATCAGATTGTTGATAATCTTATTAACGCACACAGGGTGTTTGTAGAAATTCTTGAATGAAATTTTGAACTCTAGAACATTATCAATAAAATTTCAAAATTAATGAATGGAACTTTTGGTTTGAGATAGGATGAATTTGAGTGTTCGCCGTCCTTATTTTCTTAATTGGATTTGGCAATTTACTTGGTGTAACACTAATTAATTGAGCATGAAGAAAAAGTTCTACGATAAGTTCACGTGTAGGTTCTTAATTAAAAGGTGTAAGTTCCATATGAACTCATCAATGGTCCAATGGAGCCTCTTTTATAAAAGCTCTGTGTAATTTTCTAAAATTAAAATTATGATTCATAATCACATACAACGTCCAGCTGCAATTATGATTTAACTTTCAAATATATATTTTCTTTTCTTGCATAGCTAAAGGATCCGAAGGAGTCGTAGTTTGGCGACCTATCTTCAGTGGGACCTTTAGTCTTTTGATTAGAGTAGGGGTCGCGAGAGATCAGAGCGTACCGTCTTGCCATAGTCACGAGTCTCTTTATATTCGCAACTTTTGCGATAGTCAACAAGGTGGAAACTTCCAGGAAAAAACTTCGAATTGGGAGAGCGATCCTCTCGGTGAACTGACCGTACAAACATATATATTTAAAATATATATTTTCTTTCCTTGCGTAGCTATTTAATAGACGTTAGTGCAAAGTTAACAAACTCTCTCTTAGTACACGTGTCAGGCATCACGGAAATGTAACAAAGTATCCGAGTCGGAAAACGGAGACAAAACATGCCTATGCCTCACAAACCCAACCCACTGTTTCGTCCTTATATATAAAAGAGATATTCTTTTGAGAGAAGGATTTTTGTGAGACAATTCAACCTACCACTAAAATATGCTTATTATATAGATAAATATGTTTAGGGGGCGGCTATTCACACCCCCGAAATTGATAAATACATCCCGAAAATATTTAAATTTATAATTTATTAATTAATATGACAAAATACCCTTGCTCAAAATATTAACATATTCATTAAAACAATCAGATCCTCTCTCTCTGCGCACAGAGTCCGGATGGTAAAATGCATTGGCTGTGGTGTATATTAAGACAATTTATCTGATCCTAAGGAGATCAGTTTATGAGTAATAGAAAACTTGAAGTTTTAAAGACAGAAGTCGACTCAATAACAATATACAGATACCAAATACATTTGATGATAGATAAATACAAAATAAATCCTAATAAAAAAAAGAAAAAAATAAAAGGCAAAGTTTGTATGCAACTTCTGGTATGATATTGCATTGGATATGGAAAACTAAACCTTCAATACGTGGGTTAAATATGAATCATACCCTTTTCTTAATTTTGAAGATTGATAAGATTTTAGAAGCATAAAAGATGAGGAGTCGGCACCCGAGATTAGATGTGAGATAAGAAAACATTCAAAATTTCAATAAGATTAGATTTATTTTAGGGTTTCATCCGGCTTGTGCAGGGAGAGAAGGCAGGAAGTTGTTTCAATGGATATGTCAATAATTTAATATTTTGATTAAGGGTGTTTTTGTCATATTAATTAATAATTTAACATTTAAATATTTTTCGGGGCCGTCCCCACATATTTATTCATAGTTAAAATATATATCAATAATAAATCATATTATAACACATTAAAATCATACTTTGATGTACAATTCATCATACTTCATATAATAACCATTAAACATATTTTATCTATATAATAAAAATACTTTAATACATCTCACAAACTACATCTCAAATTTTGTTAATTTAAGAAGTCATCCAACATCCACCCCATAAGAAGCATATCATTCTAAATACCAAAGCATCAATATCAATAATATTCTCATTACAAACCGCAATATCAATAATAAGTTCATTGCACCACTGACACAAATATGACTCATAATTTAATTATCTTTAGCCAACTACCAGAAGTTTATTTAGGAAATCAGAAAGGGAAATCAAATTACCATGCTCATATTTCCACACTAGCTTTTATCAACTGTCATCAAGTACAGAGTTGATATTGATACAAACTTCCTTGGAGGGTGAGGTAAAAAACACAAGAACCAACACTTAATAGGAAATGAATGTAGACGAAAGCAGAGTGTGTGTAGTGAACTATGATGCCTGCAAGGCCCTGACTCGTGAAGTGAGTTCCTTGACTTGCTTCCTCAACCGTTCTGGGTTGCAGAAAAAATCGACGAAAACGCTCCGCTGAAGTGCCATTTCTTGAGAGTGATGTTTCACAATCTGCATTTCATCATGTTTGGTTTAAAAAAACAGTAACACAACAACGAATGAACGAAGCATCGTCATTTAGGCTCGAGCAATACCTCACTCTTCTTTGATTTTTCATGATTCACATCTTCAACTGCAGTTGACAGCTTAGCGTTGGCCTTTTCCATTTCATCCAGCTGCTTCATTAAAGTCTACAGACAGATAGGTGGATGGATGGAAGCACAGAAACACACAACTTGATAAATATAATGAAATTTCAGAGAGCTTCTTCGCAACACAAATAGAGAAAAAGTAGCATTACCCAGGGCGTAAGTATAGGCTGTGCAGTTGTAGATGATGCAAATAATAATTGCTGTAAACTTTGGACAAGAGTACACCTGAAACAATTTCACAACATTTGAATAATGTGCTAAAAACATTTAAACAGGTGCAAGGGCATCATATTTGTTTAATAGAAGTTTATATGATGCAACCCTTGCACAATGATATCACAACGAACTACAGAGAAGTATAGGAGCTTAATGAGAATTCAGCTAATTGGGGGTCATAAAGACAGTCATGGAGGGAATTCAGAAGAAACTACGTGAAATTTCAGATTAAAAGTTCAAGAGGTCATTCCAGGACTTTACAGACCCAATGGGAATTCAGGAAAGAAATCAACAGTATATCCACGAAAGGACCTCTAAGAATGAATATACATGACAGCTGACCCATGACCGCAAAATCACTCCCAATAGGGTACATTACATAAACAAGCAAATAATCAATAAAATAACTTACAGTTCATTAATACATCTGTTTCTATCCTCAGGAAGGGCATATTCGAGGTCAGATTGCAAAGTCCTTAGCTCTGATTGAAGGTTAGACATTTGTTGAACAATTCCAGGAACGGAAACATATGTTGGTAAACCAGCTTGAGCATCTGAAAGATCACAATTTGGTGATGAGAAGTCCTTCAAAAAAAAAATCTTTTATGAAGAAATAGCAATATGCCTTTTGAAATATCTTACTTGAATAGATGCTGAGAAGATCTCTAACACCATGGAGAAAAGTGTCACGATCATCAACTGCTCCTTGTTCAGGTGCATCAGAGGCAGCTTGAACCAATGCCATACAACGACCCTTGGAGGAAATCAAGCAAAGACAGATCACATAAACTGAAGTAGTATGTATTAATTAGCGAAAAACATAAGAAAATATGAAAGGTCAATTTCATAATTTTGAGCAGTATTCTTAATTGAACTAAGTGCATTCATACCACTCGACCTTCACTTGCTGACAGGTATCCTTGCAGTTCCAATTCAATTACTTTAAGTAAAGAATAGGCTCCAAGCATGGTCTTCTTTTCCAACTGACAGGCTAATTTCAAAAATTGATGCCGGGATAGCTGACTAATCAAATGATTTATAAACTGCAGTATAAAATAATACCAGAAGTGAGCAAAGATACACGTATTCCAAGAATAAAAAGCTTCAGAAAGACCTAAAGAATAAAATAATTAATTCCATTTCATTACATTTGGGAAAGGGACGCAGTTTACAAATTTATGACGACAAAACTTCATTCTCAGTACTGCAAAAGATCATAAAAACTTCTGTTTTCTTCTCATCAATGAAAATTTCACTTTCCTATATGTGTACCAGTTCTGCCCTCTTCTATTTAACAGTATAAGTTGATGAATCTTATTTGTGATTTACTCATTTCCTTGTAAATACAGGGAAAATGCAACAAGCAAATCATTCAAAATGAAAATTAGGGCAACACGGCTTTAAGGTGACACTGTCACCCCCACCACCAATTAGTGATTCCAAAATCGAGAACTGATCACGTTTATTCAAAGGGGACTCAAAGAAGTTCTTTGCAGATATCACAAAGAGTGGTGTGATCTAGAATCCAAACATTTCCAAATTTTAAAGAAGGATTTTTTTTGAAAGAAATATTAATAGGAAGAGACAGATATTGTATCCACATATTTAACTCGATTCTCAGGTTTACTTGTAATCATTTTTGTATTTTACAGACATAAAAACTCCGTTACAGCTTACACGAATCTAAGATTGCTAAGGCTTGCGCTTGAGTTGTGCCTTTTTTTATTTAACATAATAGGATTTCTTTTTACACTACTACAATTAAACTTGCATAGCTATTGGCTAAAATTGTTAAAATAACAACATAAGACACCTGGAACAAACAACTGGCCGTGCCCATCTAGAGATTACCTCAGAGAAAAATTAAGAATGAACATAGCTTACAAGAACAGATTATGAAAATCTAAGATTAAACATCCTTATACATGCAACATGAGAATATACTTGCATGCATAACATGCTAAACATACCGCTTTTTGCCGATTAATATAAAATTCTTGACGCATGACCTTTAGATCGTAATCCCCTACGTAGGTGAGGAAATTAAATTATCAATTAACAGCTGGCAGCACTAAGAGCAAAGTCGAGATATTAGGAGGGAAAAAAAAAAATCTCACTGAAAAATAGCATCTAGGAGATGATGATTTATACCTTGCAAGATGTACGTGTCTTGAAGCTGAGCCAGCTCCCAACAAAGATCAGGAATTGTCTGTAGAAAAGATGACATTAAGCAAACTATAAATTACCTGTGATAGAATGTTGATGCACTTGACAAAAAAGATGGCATTTAGGTCCTATAATGCATGTGATATTCACTTATTTATGAGCAGGATGCCACCAAGAAACAACATATCAAACTCACTACATCAACTTTTTCACAGAGAAAAGCATAAAGGCACTAATTAACAAAAAACCAATCACTGGATTAACATTTACAGACAATGACTAAAACACTGAGAGTACATACAGGATCGGGAAAGTATCAATCCAAGTCTTGTTACATCACAGAGTATGATTATTTGAATCCAATAATTATTGGTTAAACTTCAGTTGTTTAAAGTATCCATACCTCAGACGACAACTTCTCTTCTTTGCGATATAAAGTTGAAAGTTCTCCAGCAAGTTCGGCATGTTTTCTCCTGCTTAGGGATTTAACATTAATAAGAAATTTACTAATAACAAAAACAAGATGTTACTATTTGTCAAATAAAAATGGATATCAACACCTTCCACTGATGATAAATCCTCTATGGTTTCCGATATACAAGAGTGGTTGGAGAGTAGACTCTAATAATCCGATAATTGATATGATATTCACTAAGTAAGAACAGCAGTTTAATGATCCACCATCAATATCTTCTCCACCAAAAAGACTACTACAAACCTCCTTAAAAACGTAGATCTGGTTCATATCTATCAATTTGATGGGTTAACACTTTTCTTTCAAAAATGCAAAAGAAGCGTGAGTCTCTACATACTACTCTCATAACATTTATAAATGGATTAAACTAGAATGATGAGTATGCTCTCCCTTCGTAAGAATAAATGTAGACATCAGGAAGGTGGTCTACTACCGAAGAGAATGAAGGTCAAGATGGATATGAGCTTCATCTGACGTCACTTGAGCTTTAAGTGTCATGAGGAGGGCTTGCTGCTTAGCATTCTCAACTTGAGCTTCCACCCACTGCCTTTCACTTGTTCCAAATCTGGCACAAGAACTGACAGGCATGAGTAATCAGGAAACAAATATTCATTGCAGCACAACAAAATAATCACTTCTTATAGACGCGGAAAATATTTATATAATGCTATCATAATGTATCATACATATACAATGTGAAAAATAATAATACTGTGGGAAGATGTGTCCACTATTACAATGCACAGCTACAAATAAAGCAAATTTTTATATGAGCATCTCATGCAAATAAAGGGACATACATGGACCGCAGCCGCTGCAATTCAGAAAGTCGTTTATGCTGTGCATTTTCTGAATCTGGAAAAAATCAATCAAATAAATCGGTTTTAGAATGTTGCACAAAACTTTTTTTTCGCCGTTGCAGTATGCAGACCAACCAATCAGGAGAGGCCAGTATCCTTCATCCACTAGCGGGGTCCCCATTTCAAGTCAGAGCTTTGCTCATGGATTGACCCTAAATTGTTGATTGCAGCCCGCGGATTTTGAACTTTGGACCTTAGGGAGTTTCACCCTAAAGCACCCCAAGTCCTTACCACTTGGCCAACCTCACACAACACATAATTAATTGCACATTGCTTGACATGTTTCTTAGTATCTGTGTAAGTACTACTCATGACTATGTGTGCATGAATTAAATGGATCTGATGAATCAGCTGAACAAGTCTTTGTATGATAACTATCACAGACATGTAAACCAAAGCACAAGCTCCCAAAACTCATTATTATCAACAAACGTTTGATTAGTTCCAGGTGAGTTATAAATTTGAGCACTGTTCCAAATTTCATTGTCCAACACGGCTTATCATAAGCATGAATAAACCCCCGGCTCTGTGTAATTAGAAAATTAACCAAGTATTGAACCCTAGAGAAAGAGAAGATAACACAAGTTACTACTAAAGCGATTAACCTACTGAAGCAAAAATAGCAGGGTTTACATTAGAAAAAACATTATTTTTGAGGCAGAAGACCGTTGAAATATGAATGGCAGATAACCACAACAGTTTCATAGAACTATTACTCACAAATTTGAAGAATTCTGCTCAAAATCAAAGGGGTTAAGTTCCCCTACGTAGCCAATAAGGCATGAACACGTCATGTTTGAAGAAAGCTTCTAATTGTACAAAAAATCTCCGGGATAGTATATATCTGTGAAAATTTCAATAATCCGGTGACAGTGTGACTGAATCAGGAAGATTATTAGTGTATAATTCAATGAAAATATTTTAAATTCCAATAATTTTAAAGTTGAAATATTTTCAGTTTTTCTGTCCTCCAGAGACAAATAGAACGCACATGCATGCGCACTATATTGGATATACAACCTGTACTCTATGCAAGAGAGAGAGAATGTGGCGGGGGGTTACAGACAGAAACATATACCTCGTACCAAGGCATTCGAAATCTCATTGAGACTCACCCAAGAGCATTTAGATTTTCCTTCTTCGGCCACTAATCTGTAAGGACCCTATCAGCAGCAACATGATCAACCAAAAGAAGAAAAGCAAAAAAAATTAATTAGATTAAATCCCATAGCAGTCGTGATGATGATTTTCTTATCCATTACAAACAAACTGTGCAACAACCCCTCTTTTAACCAGTGAATCTGGAATCAGAGGGCAAAAAAAAAATAAGTATTTTGGAAGAGTAACCAATAAACTTAAACATAATAACATTAATTATAAATAAATAATTGAATAAATAATAAAGAATAAAGTTGCACATGACATAGGGAATGTAGTCAAAGAGATAATATAAAATACAACATAACATAATCAAAGTAACTAAGAGAACGGCACATTAGAATGTGTTCAGGTCAACATTCAAATACTAAACAAACAAAAAAGCATGAAACAAAGCAAAGGGTAAGAACCTAGCTGCTGACCAACAAAAGTAACACTTCCTCACCACCTCACCAACATGGTTGCATTGTCAACCTAACCACCACCCATACACTCAAGTAAGACTTATGAAATTCGTAAAAAATTGGATAACTCATTTCGAATTATATGAAAAGACTTAGTAACTTTTGACTCAAAACATTATTCATTTGCATTTGTTTTCCTCAGTACACTATTCAGTGGCTGGGGTTATCAAAATATGAACAATTAAATTTTATTCTTCATCAGTACAGGAAGTGAAGCTTCAGTTAAAATGCCAAATGTTGAAGAGCTACTAACTAAATGTCTCTAAAAATCCCAAAGGTGTAAATTGAACCCAAAAAAAAAAAAATCTCCATTAGCTATGCATTCTTACCTTATGACACTCACAAATTTATCAAACCCTTTACATGTGGAAAAATTATTGGGTCAATCCACTAGTCATGCATTATGTTCATTGAGTAATATTTATTAATAAGTTCAGAAACAAAAAGATTGCTAGAATTCCATTAATTGCACTTGTTGTCACCCCAAAATAACTTTCCTTTCAATGGTTTCAAGTTATTCCACAAACACCAAAATTCAGTCAAATACGGAGATGTAAAACCTCTGTACCGTGTCAAGTTGCTTTGAAAACCACTGATTTAGCTCCTTCATACAGGCAGCATCACTGAGCAAGTATGGATGAAATTCGGCATAAGCCAAGTAGATTCCGCCCTCTGCGAACCAAGAATATTAAAAACTAATAAAATAGTCATGCAAATGATAAGGTGGGACTATTGAACCAAAGAGCCTTGAAATAAACTTCCCTTTCAAAATAAAAAACGTAGACGAATCTACACTATAAGTTTTTTCTTGCCAATTCTATTAAAGATGCGTTCTCAAAGATTAAACCAGAAAAGTAAAAAAATGTACCCAGTGAAGGCCTCTTACTTATGAAAGAAGCAGAATATTTTCCGATTATACTGAAAACTACCTACCTATCTAAAAAAGATTAACCTAGATATGAAAATTAATCCTCATTTATAAATAAGAGTATAAAATATAAGTTTTTATAAACCGCATAACATACCATCCCCTGAATGATAATGCGCTAACTCTTGAGCCGTAGAAGCCATTCGCCCAAGAACTGCATTCATCTGATGCCAAATGATAGTAATTATAATGGCATGTATAGCAAGGTGGAAAATGAATTTTCATAAGGTGTCGTTGATTCTCTATAACCAGAAACAAAAGATATGCATCACAATCACCTAAATGCTCGACAATTATAAAGCATAGGTATTTCTCAGCACTAGCTTTCAATTGTAACAAAACATTTCATTTGCAGATTCTACAAAATAGTTTCAAGTTTCAACATATGAACAACAGATAGATGGTAAGTCACTATACAGAAGTCCTTTGGTACAAACAACTACTAGCTAAAATTATAGGTCCAAGTCCAATATTCTGCAGCCACCAGAAGTTCAGAATCACTTATATAGGATATACAAGATCAGCTAATAATTAGAAAGTAAGATCTCAACTTCTTTAGAATGCCCTCTCAGGACCCAAAAGCTGAGTAGAAGAGCCAAGAGGTATAGTAAATAGGCATCTGGCATGGTAGTTAATGAGTGAGATAAACGAAACAAAGCAAAAGCAAGCACAAACACTTTGGAGGCTTTAATTTCAGCAAGTCAAAGATCAAGGCTTGAACATGTGAAGTATGAAGAGGAAATAGATGAAAAGGCTTCAATAATAATTTATCCCACCGTTGTTGTGAAAAAAACATAATATCTTTAATTCAGTTTGGGCCAAAATAAGGTATCAAGCTATTCAATGATAGAGTATTATAGATCAAGCTGTATCATTTAACATCTTCGTCATATCTTTTTCTTGACACATATAGAGAAAACAATGTTCCTTCCATTCTCCTATTTCCTTTTAAGGGGATGTCCCATAATATAGATCTATTTCCCAAAATTAATTTTTTACCCAAAAATGCATTCACATAAAGCAATGTCTGAATCTTTATTTTTCAGCAACTACTATTTGAGGTAAGTATCAGTATCATACTTATAATTTACTTTTTCAAACCGTTAAGATCTAAACAAAGTAGTTTAGTAATCAGAGCAAGGAAGCAGAAATAATCAAAGACAAAATACATGCTTACATGTTAACATTGTTGTCAGAGTGCAGAAAAATTGAGTAACATTAAGCATAAGAAAATGTACTACGGCATACCTCCAAATTCCTCGCTGAAAGGCTATCATCTATGGTAGTAAGTTGTCCATTGGCATAAGAAGTTGCAGAAACTCTTGCTCTTCTGCCTTGAATTAGTGATGATGCCTGCCCCGTGAGCATGTCATTCTGGAATTGCAGATTTCGGAGCTGTTTCTGTAACTCCAGTGCTTCAGCCTTTGCTGCTAAAGTAGCATCACTAAATGAAAAAGCAAGTATGAGCAACAGAAGCAAAGGAGCACAAATGAAAAAATTGAACTGGTTTCAAATTTTAAATGAAGAGCCCACACATAATCCTCGCAACTAAGTGAACCAAAAAACAATGTAACACACTCTCTGCAAAATTAGTTGGCATGATCCACATAGTGCTGCTAAATGTAATAGAAAATTAATAACTGTGGGGCAACATCCAAGTTATAGATTGAACTCTATGGCCTTGCCTAATTATCCAATCTCAATGAAAAAAGAACTAAAATCTTAGTTCTGCAATGCTCATTTAGCATGGATCAACCATCCCCTTTCAAAAATCCTTTGCGCCTCAAGCTTTATCCAGTGCCTCCAATGTCAAATTACACCTAATCATGAAAACTTATCTCACCCATAACCAATAGATAGTCTAGATGCAATTCTTAGTTCTATAATGCATGCAAAATAGATGCTTCTAGGTCTTTCTTCATCCCTTTTGCGAAAGATATTGTTAATAATGAAGCGCAAGATGTAGTTTGTACCGTATTTCTTTCAATCCTTCTTCGGTTCCAAAAACTGCCTCTTGGTTGTCCCTCCTGGCTGAAAAGGCTGAAATGCTATCGTATGCAAAGTCTAAATCTTCTCCCTAATCACATATAAAACATACATGCATGAGAAAGAAAAGCATCAAACAAACACCACTAGGAACAATTTTACATAACATTTTCTTGAGAGGGAATGAAACAGCCCAGTAAAAAGAAAAGCGGGATTAAAAGAAGAAAGAAACTTAATTTGCAGACACAGAGAAATGGACCACCGACAGTGATCTCACGTCACTAAAGACTGCAGACAACAAGCCTTGCAATATGATACATCGGGTAGATGCAAACGTCAACCCTAAAAGCAAACACTAGCTCATAATGACAGATGAACGACACAATATCAAACTACATGATATACACTAAAAACTGTGTTATCCTTCACATTTGTTAAATTAATTATGAAAGAAGTTAAAAACCCAGGCAATCCATCAGATAGAAAAACCAGACTCTCATCAGATAAAAAGCAAATAATAGAAAAGCCCACATTCCAAAATCAACGCAAACAAGGGTAAATCCATTAGACAAGGGCAGAAAGGACTATGTGACAGTCAAACATTCAGCTTAACCTCCAAAATCCCACCCTATCAAATCGAGTTCATCAAAAGATTTTCCACTCATAATCTCAAGGATAGAACTAGGTACCTAAATTTTACAAAGCATCCATCAATCTCCTCACAAGTAAAATCTTGTAAAAAATCCATTCCAAACTAGCATTATCCATACACAGCATGAAGTAATTTAAATAGAAAGAAAAAAAATCGAAATGAACAGAATAAACCGAAAGCAAAATATGAAATACAGAAAATTCATACTAATGTACCTCCAGAAGCTTCCCTTCTAGAAGAAACTGCTCATACCTAGAAACAAATAGGAATTTATTACCGACAAGATTAAGGTGGATCAATTCAAGTAAAATCTTCGCACAAGAATGTAAAATAAATAGAACCAATTACTGGGAGAGTTCGGAGGGGGAGAGAACATTAGAGGGGCGGAGGCTTGAGCAGAGCCAATCCAGTACGGGTCGAACGTCGTCGTACTGGAACGGCCACTCGAAGCTATCCGGGTCCAACGACCCGTGACCATCGAAGCCCAGTTCCGCCAATAACCCGCACAGGCGCGCTCCACTCATCGAAAAATGCCGGTAGCCACTTCAGATCCGGGAGTGATCTAACTCGAACTCAAATCTCCAGTTTTCTTCGAACTGATTGAGAGTGCGAGTGAGGAAAAGAAGACTAGAAGAAGAACGATGAACTGGCGCCGGCTCCGACCTGGGTTTTATATCATTTTTTGTTTCTTGAAATTTTGAATTTACATAAACTCGATTTGTCTTTAAATTGTATCAAATTAATTACACACACTTTTTGGTGGGGGATTTCTGAGGAGGACGTGGAAAAAAGGAAGTGTCAATTAACATATGGAGTAAAATATATTACTAGAAACTTAGAAGCTTAAATTTTATAATCCATGTTAATAGATATGTTATAAAAAGAAATTATCAGTGGAAAACAACTCGAACAATAATATCAATTATTTCAGAAAATAAATAAATAAATAATAAAATTGCTTAATTTAAGATTTAGTAGTTATTTCAGTTAATACAACCAATATACGATATTTATTGTTTTAAAAAAAACACTTCTAATATTCTAAAGTAAATTTTTTTAAGACAGAGACTAAAATGGAACGGGCTTAAATTTCAAATTTGGTGGAACCGGATCTTTAACCCTGACACGTCACGTGGGCTGGCTGACCCTTTCATCAGCGTTTTTTTCTCTCCTCTTATCTCTTCCTGTGATATTTTTTCTCTTTCCTATTTTCTCACTATACATGCGATTTCCTCCATTTTCCCCTCTCTCTCATCACCATCGCCCTCCTCTTCTCCGCCGCCGCCGTCGTCATCAACATTATCGATATCCTCTCCGACTTCACAATGGCTTGCTTCATCTTTGGTGATGCTTTCGACCTCTTCAATTGAGATTTTCAGAATGGAGTATCCGTTTTGAATTGGTACTGGAACTGGAACCCGTCAGAGGAAATCAATAAAACGACAGGGTTTTAGAGTTTTGTGAGAGGCCGTGAGAAGTCACTTCGAGAGGCAGGTGTGGAGGATGAAGAACGGAAAAAGAGAGAAGCGAAGGCGAGGGCTGTAGAGATAGAAATATAGGTAGAGAGAAGGAGATAGAGGAGTAGAAGGGTTCTGGTGGGGGTTTTATGATGAGAGTATGAGGAAGCACAGTCAGTGTGTAATGGTAAGAGGGTAGTGGTGGCCTGATGGGTGTGTTTGATGGGAGCATGAGGAAGCAGAGTCAGTGTGTAATGGTAAGAGGGTAGTGGTAGCCTGGTGGGTGTGTTTGGCATCGTCTTCTGAGATTGACAACGGATTGTTGTAATTTGGAGTCAAAACTGGTGTTGAATTAGATGCCATTTCAATTCTCAAATTTTGCTCAAAACAATTTCAAACTAGAATTTACATGATTTTATAATTCTATGTCTTTTCAAACACCGCTCAAAGTAACAATCTGGATGTTGTTTTGCAGTCTTCATTCGGTCCACAAATTACATGTTAGGGAAAGTGAAAATTAACTTTTTTTTAATTACTCTTTTATATAAATTGGGTTACTCTTTATAATAATTTAGGTTACTTTTTTAATTTGAAATTTTGATTTTCTTAAAATTAAGGTTCTTTATTTTAGGTTACTTTTTCTATTGGATTACTTTTTAAAATGATTTGGGTTACTATTTATTTGAAAACATTGATTTTTCTTAAAATTAAAGTTCCTTTTTTTAGGTTATTCTTTTCTATTAATTGGGTTATTGTTTATAATGATTTGAGTTACTCTTTAATTTGAAACTTTAATTTTCTCAAAATTAAGGCTTTTTTTTTATTAATTGGATTACTCTTTATAATGAACAGTGTTACTTTTTATAATAAATTAAGTTACCTCTTTATTGGAGATTCTAATTTTATTTTTTAAATATTAAAGAGTGCATTAATAAGAAAAAAAAATCATTTAAATAATGTCAGTTTGGATTTTTTATATATTTGTTTATATATCAATATATGTCACGATAGTATAACTCTTAGAAGAAAAAAAAACTTAATGTTATAAATTAATCCAACTCATTTGAAAATAAGATTTTTTTAATTAAAATAAGCATTCCATCATTCAAGATGATTTGAGAAAGAGTTTAAATCTGAACAAAGATGTCAAATCCTATATATATCTACCCTATGTGCCTAAAAATTTTATTAGTAAAAAAAAAAGAGAGTTACATGTATTTATTAATAGGAAAAAGAAAAGGCGCGCGGGCAAAGAAAGCATGGCTAAGGCAACCCCAATGAGAATTGTTACCCAAATCACCAAATTTTTGATGATTTATGAGAATTGTTACCCAAATCACCAAATTTTTGATGATTTGGTGGATATTAACTCCCATGGTGCAAAAGGGAATATTCTATGAAATTTTATAAAAAATATTATTTTATTAAATTTAAATAATTATAATATTCTAAATTGATTATTTATCACTCTAATTTTAAATTATTAATAAATAATATATTTCTATTTTGTATTAATTAATTTATTTAAATTTTGAATTTAATTTTTAAATTTTAATGTTGTATAAATTTTACAAATTACATCAAAATAAAAATCAACATGAAATTAAAGAAATATATAAACAACACATATTTTAGTGAATCAAATAAGCATCAACGAACAATGATGGAGGAAGCCCAAAGAAAAGAGGACAATAAAATTATGAAGATGAATCTGACAACGATATCTGATCCTGTTCGGCGTAAATATTTTCGACTTCAACAAAATATTATTGTGCAAAGAAAGAGTTTAAATCAGTCAGTGAATCAAGACAATATTTACGGGGATTACTTTCCCACTAATCTTGGAGGTTCGGGGAGTGATTTACCCCATTTTAATTGTGAGAATAAATATTATGTTGTTTTATTTTTTAAGTATTTGTGTTTGTATTTTTATTTTTATTTATTGTAATAGTGTATAAGTTTTAGGATATTTATTCATATGTTTAGTGTCTAATGTATTTGTATGTCTATCTTTTTTAATTTTCAATATAATTTTTTTAATGTAATATGTAATTTTAATTATGCATGAAGTAATTTTTTAAATTATTTTAATGACACATAATATATATTTAACAATTAAAATAATTATTAAGAGTGGTTAAAATTATATATAAATATAATTATATTTAAATTGAGCATTGTAAAAGAAAAAAATATTTGGGTAACAAATTTGGGTTGGGTAACACCCAAATTTACCCAAATTTGGGTAAGTTTCCCTTTTACCCAAATTTTTTGGGTAAAAGGAATAGCCATTGGAGGACATTGTACCCTTTTACCCAAAAACTTGGTTAAAAAGGTAATGGATTGGAGATGGCATAAGGGCGAAGGGGACTTTCATTATATTAGACACGTGCTGTGTTCTGACCAACCATGGTTATTGAGACTTGTTTATGTGGGCCATGCTCCCTTACTTTTCATGCTTATAATAATTAATCCATTCATGCTAGTACGAATTCGGTTCCACCGGATCGATTCCACTGTAGTCATTCTCATTTAATTAAAAGCTGTAATTGGTGAACACAATTTCTTTTACCGTATTTGTGCAAAATAAAATAAGAATGATATTGTTAAATTGCTTTTGGAAATCATGTTCCTCAATTACTTCCATATTGTACACCGTTTGTTTTTTGGGTTAATTGCACATAAAAACCTCACCATTCATTCAATTGTAAAAAAGTCCAAACCTTTTAAAATTGTCAAAAAAAAACCTTCGGATTTATACTATTTGGCAATTAAAACTCATTGGGCACGTATAAGTGACCGGATGCTTACGTGGCACATACAATGGTTAAGCATCCTTGATGTGCATTCCAAACACGTACTAACAGGACCCCACCACCGTCATCGGTACCTCTTGTCCCGTACACACCACTTCCCCGCCACATTCGCCGCCAGCAGCAACCACCACCGTCACCACTTCCTTGTCGTCATACACCCCCTCTCCCCCACCACATTCGCCGTCATGCGGATCCCCCCGTCAACGACGTCGTCAGGAATACCATCCCCACCGTCCAATGAAGCACAACTGCCACAGCACCAGCTCCCCGCGATATTCAGCTTCGTCGGACCCTTATCGAACATCCACCCCCTCCCATTCTTCGCCTGAGAACGCCCCATTCGCCGCCATGTCAGCAGTGGTCGTGAGCTCCATCACCAGCTGGTTCAGATTCGCAAAGCGAATGAATCCAAAAGTTGAATTTTATGTTGTAATCAGAAACTCTTTCAAAAAATCTCAGAAATTGAGGAGAATTTCGAGTGAAACAGAAATATTAAAGGGTCTCCAAAGATTAAAAAGTTTCTGTAGGAAGATGGATGGAGTTTGAGGATGTTCAGGGGATTAATTTGAGGATGTACGGAATTGTTGGATAATGGGAAATGCCTCAACACACTGAATCTCCCACCCTCTCTCACCGGTCCCCTCTCTCTCTCTCTTCACCCTATAATAGATGACACGTAGGCATCCGGTCAGCTGCAGCTGCCCAATAAGTTTTAATTGCCAAATGCTATAAATGTAAAGGTTTTTTTTTGCCAAATTATAAGGTTTGGACTTTTTTGCTATTGAATGAAATGTGAGATTTTTTTTTGCAATTAACCCTTGTTTTTTTTAAAGATGCCTTCAAGTTAATCATTCAACAGACTGTTGAGGAATTAAAATGCAAGAAGTATCGATCACACCCACAAAACGATCACACCCACGTGTAAGTCACATGCATTGCGATCAGTTACACAACCTGATTACATAGAACTTGATCCATTATAGCCAGTATCTAAGCATCTAATATCTAAGCTATACTTGAAGTTCAAAGATTTAATCCAGTATTTATAGCATGTCCTACAATACCTATTCAATGATAATTAGTACATTGTAGCCCAGAACAAGCTCGACATTAGGAGAGTCGCCTCAATTGTACACGGTCTAATCTCTCCCATAGATTTAATCCAAACTTGTAAACATGTTGATTTTCGTTGTATACTGAAGCACAACCCATCATCATGCTTAATCAGGAACATCCACCACAAGTATCCCTCCTCACATACAAGAGAGCTAAATATCTTCCAATCAAAGCCCTTTACTCTTTCGGTCAGTCTTCATCAGATTCAGAAATGTATCTGCTGATGTCTAGGGGCTCATTTCTAGGGACAGAGTAATTCATCTCAGAATCATTTACTGTATTCATGTCATTAACATAAGACACTTAATTATCAGACTATCAAATATTAACAATTGAATTTATATTTCCAGCTTTTTAACTTAGTTGAAGGAAATGACATTTAACTCGGATTTCATACGATATCCCAAACTATACTATCCAAAACTATAATGTACTTCAAAATTTTATATAAATAGGAATCAGCCACAAAAAAGGAGGTAGAGAGAAATTTTAGAATGAACATCTACAAAGGCATCAAGAAAAATTGTAGATTTGTAGCTCCAGTAAAGGGGAAAAAGGCAAAAACGAGTAGCAGGTAAATGTTCATGGTCCAAGAATTTTTTAAATCATGACATAGATCTGTCGGTATCATATAGCAAATGAAACAAAACCAAATAAACTAACCTTTCTCTCTCATTCTTTTGTCCCTATCATATTCAAACTTGTCACGGATTTGGCTGACCTTATTCCAATTATCATTGCCCCAGCTAGTTGCTCTAGCTTGATCCTGCAGTCAAAATGGCTCTCACTCAAATTTTCAGAATAATTAAGTTGAAATGAAACCTTTTTATTGTAGAATTTTACAGCACACCAAATGTATTTATCCACTTTAACAAATATAAGGTTAAAAAGCAAACAACTATTGCTTGAACAGAAAACAATGCAGCTCTTGTTAACCAAAATGAGTAAAGAGAAGAGATAAATAGAAAAAGAATGACAGAATATCTAGGATTTAATGTGAAAGTACACTACAAAATTCAAAGAAATCCCATCAAAGTGCACTCACAAAATTAAAATTAAAATGAGGAGGAATATCTACGCGATTACCTTGATTTGCTCAGATCTGGGTTGTCTACTCCTGCAAAACAATAAAAAATCGCTTTATAATGCACTCAAATTCTTTCCATAACAAGAATACAAAGTTAAAAAAACAAATTGATTTGAAAGGGTAAGAGTGATATTCTTGGCAACATACAAACTCCAACATCAACATGAATTGAACAGCTAACTAGGCTGTTCATTTGTTAAGATCGAAGCATTATACACTGGATTACTATCTCAAACTTTATTCAAACAGATTGATCAAATCACTTATAGATCAAAATTGCAAAAGCACATAATAGAATATCCATCCAACCTGTATGGGTTGAAATCTTCATCATCATCCTCAGGAGAGTCGTAGTTTGCATGATCTCGAGCAAGTTTTTTGGAATACCCTTCATCCCAATACAACCTCTCCCAATTTTCTCTGAGCTCATTGTATAGTTCCATGTATCTTTTTGCACCAAGGTTCGTGCTCCTTTCAAATGGCAAAAAATTAATATAAGGTTAACCAAATAAGGCCACAAAAAAGGAAAATGATATACATATCCAACTTTAACATCACCATATTATAGAAGAAGCATCAGAGATTTTTAAAAAATTTACTAAGCTAGATCCTCTTTTAGATTATTTTCTAGTATTCTTCCTTTTCTCCCTGGCCAACGAGAAGGAAACAAATTTCAATTCTGCTTTGGAGAGTCAAATCCAGATTGTGTCAAGCTTATCAAAGTGAAGCTTAATGAAACTAATTACTTAGTATGGAATAGAACCATCTGGATCATAGTCTCGATTTTTATTTTTTTTACAGTTACATTTGAGAAGGTATTTCATCAAATTTTCTCAAGGTTTAATGCAACCCAGTAAAACCATGAATCTTCCAGAGCTATAACAACTAAAAGCGAGAGAAATGAAATAATTCAATTCAATAAGGATATAGAACTAACAGAATCCTTGATAACAAGACGAGTGCGGCGCATGAATTGCTCCCGGAGTTGCTTCCGACGCTTATTAGGAATATTATCCCTAGGCATCACAATTCGCTCCCTCAAAGGAACATTTTCCCCAATTTCGTGCATTTCCCCGTCAACCACCCACCATTCAGATTTATCTATGGTCTTTCGCATCATCGCCGACGGGGAGAACTTGGAGCGCCGGCGGGCACGCGATGGTGGTCCAGAGCCAGCGTCAGTTCGAGCATAGCGGAGTTGAGAAGCAGCAATCGGAATAAGATTCTAGTCGCTAGAGAAAGCATCGCAAATTGGTGGAAAAGTGCGGTGTTGAGATGGTTTTACAGGGTTTAAACTTTATTGCAAAAAACTGTGTGCGCAAAAAGAGAGACCCTTTTTTTTTTTCAAAAAAAAGAAAAAAAATGTTAGAATTTTGATTTTTGACTTTTTTTTTTAAATATTTTTGGTATTTTAAATACCACCAGGAACCATTTTACATAACATTTGCTTGAGAGGGATGAAGCAGCCCAATAGAGGTAAATTAGAAACAAGTTGACAGGCATAACATGGAGAACTTGTTTGTTTGTTTTTTTTTTCTTTTTTTTTAAAGTTGAATAGTTGTGTGTCTACCTGTTTGTAAGAAGTCAACCATCCATCCCTTGAATATCTCAAGACATCTATACTAGAGTTTTATTTTGCTGATGTAGATTGGCTATTCTTCTAGCTTGATGACGGCAGCATGAGCATTATTTGAGTACTTTCTATTTTACTATTATTCTTCTTTTCTAATTTAAGTTATCATATGTTAATTTTTTTATGCTTCAGTTTCTTCCTTCTCATTTTATTTATTATGATTTGAAGAGAGATTGCTATTTACATTTAATGTTGATTTTATTGTAATTTAATGGTATTTATTTTTTGCATGTATATATATATATATATATATATTGCATTTTAATATTCGTTTCTCATTGTCATATCTTACCCTTTCTATAAGTCACTATTCACTTCTTCTCAATTTTCTTTTTAATTTCGTTTTTAAAGAATTATGTAGTAATATAATTTATGCAAATTTGCTTTGTAATATTTGATCCTCCAATTATCTTAATATTTAGTAGTTTGCAGATGTTTGAGATTTTTTTTTTCATATTAATGGAGTATTTATTTTTAGGGGCCGGCTATTCGCACCCCCGAATTCACTAAACGTACTCCATTTACTAAATTCACCTCAATATATTTTAATAAATACATATACACATTGCTAAACATACCCCAATAAAGACAATTTTGACCTTTTAATTATAAATCCAATTTTAATTACTAAACATACCCCAATGAAACATTTTCATCTTCTTTAAATCCGTCAATAGAATCATCTCCGGCAACCACTTTATTACCATCTATTTCGGCCAATTGATTCGCATGCATATTCTTCTTCATTCTTTTTTATTCAACCAAGTTAATACGTTATAATGAATTTTTGAGAAAAAAAAAACCCATATTAAGATTAATTAATCAACCGGAGTATCTGTTTATAAAAGTCGGAGTTTTTGTTTAAAAATATTGTGAATATTAGGAGCTGATACTGTGATGCCCCAATCAATGGCCACCCAGAATATTCACTGCACAATTAATCATTTCATTTAATTCATTAATTCAAATACTAAGATTAATTAAAATGGTGGCAACCAGCATACATTATCATTTCAGGCGTCGCTATTATTGAAGATGATGGAGGCGCTCAAACTCCGGTTTTAAAATTAAGTGTAAGATATTGAATTAATGTAGAGTTTTAAAAATTAGGGATTTTAAATTAGGGTTTAATATATGGGGTAAGTTTAAATATAGGATATGAATAATATGGATTTAATATTATTTTTTATAAGGATATTTTTATCTTATTAAACATGGATGTTTTAATTTAAATATTAATGGGGTACGTTTAGTAAATTCGGGGGTGCAAATAACCGCCCCTTATTTTTAATTTTACCAATGGAGATTCGTGAGATTAGATGTACTCATAATTTGATCATTTTGATTCAATGCACCAGGTATATGTTGAAAACTACTTACATGTAAATCGTTGTTTTACTTTTTTTTCCAATGTTCAGTAGTTTATATTAATGTTTGTGAATCAATTTTTTTTCTCTTTGTTGTCTAAAATTTATTCTTTTTTTTTTAAATTAAATCTTCTCATTGATAATTTTTGAATGTCAATTTGTCTCTTTTTTAATTTTTTATTTTGGAGTGTCAATTTTTTTTAAATTATTTATTTACTACATTCCAGGTTATAATTAATTTACAAGCTTCATTGAAGATTCAAAAGAAGTGTTTGCATACCGATCCTAATTGAACTTCGAGCCATCCTGACATTCATACACCATTTTGAGTATGCATTATGTATATCAATCAATAAAATATTAAACTAAGAATTTTGTATAATTTATATATTTTTTAATAGTTTATTCTTTATTGATCGAGTGTACATTAGTCTTATTATTGAGCTTGATTTAAATCAAATATTTTAAATAGATTGTATAACAGTTGTTTCTAATTGGTAATCATCAGTCTATACTTAATGACAAAGACTAGAATAAGCCCGTTTTTTTTTTTAAATTGTACAACCGGATTGTACACATCATATATTTTAATATGGGTCAAACTCATGTGTAATTTCGCTGATCTATCTCTCTCTCCTCTCACTTTCTCTCTCCCACTTTCCCTCGTCTCTCTCAGTTTCTCATAAACAGGACTCCTCTCACTTTTAATCGGTGCAATCAGATCTCATATACCTACTAATCGGATCTGGAATGCATATTCATTCAACAATTCTGTTTCCCAGATCATGCCACATCGCAAATTCAGTCCCAATCTTTGATAAAATCTTGATCCGAATCTGAATTTCGGATCTGGTTGCCACGTGGATGCCTCCTGCGGGCGGCAGTGGTGGTGGGATGAATTTTTGGAACCGGTACATGGGAGATGGGCGGGCGTTCACAAAATCCAAAGGGATGGTATTCGCCGGAGAAGAGTACGGCGAGGGTGTGCGGTGGAGGTGAATAAGGAGATGGAAGGTAGTGTTCTGAAATGGAGGATTGGTGGGGAAATGTGGCTGAGCTACTGGATGAAAGACGTGGCAACTTCATACTATGAGACAAGGTGTATTGAGTGGTGTGACGAGGTTTATTTTGGTGTGACTTTTCTGTGTTTTGGCAAAATCCACAAACCCGCGAGATTTGAAATTTGGAATCCGGTTCCATAAAATTTTCATGGACCGGTTCCACCATACTCTCTCTCATATTATAATGACTATTGGAATATTTAATTTTTATGAAAAAATTGATTAATGATAAATAATAAATGAGTATTATTATAACAATTGCAATATCTAATAACAAATCAGTTTATTAACAAATGGAGTAGTAGTTAATAACAATACTTTAAATAATTATATTTAAATATGCAACTATTGAATTTAGAATTTATGAGGATTAAGATTAATTAATATATTATTTATATTGTTTTTCTTAAACGATTATTTATGTTATTAATTATAATAAATTGAATAAGACTTTGCAAAATTCCTTTTACTCATATAGCAGATTGATTTTTTTATTTTTTTTATAATTTATATGATATTTCATGTGAAACAAATTAATCTAAGATCTCATTTTTACATTCATTCTACTAAATCTTGCGTGAGTGTATCATGATACTCATATAACAGATTAATTTTTTTTTTAAATTTATATGATATTTCATGTGTAACAAATTAATTTAAAATCTTATTTTTACATTCATTCTTCCTACGAACTATTAATTTAATTTAGGTAGGTAAGTCTTGCGTGAGCATATCACGATGGGACCAATTTATGGTTTCAACTATTATTTTCACTATAAAATATTATCACTTTTGCTATAAAATTCTATAAATTGATAAATTTTAATTTTGTTAAAGTTTTATATTCTTAATAAGCATTAAGTAACCAATCATTTTAAAGGTCATGAATGCTATTTATCAGCCAGTAATATTTTTTTAAAATGAAAAAATATTAAAAAGAATATATAAATAATCAATTAAAAAAATTAGAAAAATTAGAAAAATCAAAATTTAATGATTACTTTAAATTCTGACCTACTGAATTTTGATATCGCTGCTAAAAAATAATCTAAAAAGATATGTATGACAATATCTATTTATTAATAATATTTGGTACATTAATTATTTAATTCAATATTCATTATATATATATATATATATATATATATATATATATATAAACATCTTGGTTAATATACAAAAATTTGTAATAATTAAATAAAATATTGAGATGTTTATTTGCTTAATATTTAAATAATTTATTTTATATAATTTTATTTTTTTTTCAATCAGATTTGTAGAAAATACATACTCCATTATTCAACACCAAAAAAAAAAATTCTGAGTTTTTTTAACGTTAAGAATATAATTTCATAATTAAAAGAGATATAAAAATTTTGCCAACATAATTATGACTTCATTTAAAGATACACATATTTTATTTTAAATATAATTTTTTAATAAGTACTTGAAATCATAAAGTTAAGTGTCAATTTCTATTTTATGATTGGGTAAATGATTTGAATTCTTATATAAACTTAAATACTAATAGCTCATTGATATAAATTCTCATGTGTTTATATGTTTAAACTTTTGTACAATTATTATTAAAAGGATATAGTGATTTACTCTATAAATTCAAAATTTACAATTTATATTTATTTTATTTTACGAATCAATGATTTTTTTTCATTTTAATAAGGAAATTAAGTTGAAATTTTCAAATTTCAAATCATAAAGTTCTCCCTACTAATGACTAAGTCCCTAATGAATTCCACATAACATAAAGTACTATTTGTAATGCCAGCTTCACACTATTTGTCGCTATTTTTTTTACATAATCTACTCGCTACAATTGATTGCGTACACCAACATAAGATTTAACATAAATCTTATTCAGAGTGTCAGTATCGTATCATTGTCACTTATTTTTTGATGATATGATTGATTTTACGGTGGGAACTTATCCTCAACGAATGCATAAATCAACACTGAAACACTTCGTAAAATATGTGCATTGTCCTGAACAAGAGTAATAAATTTTTTACTTTTTACTTTACATCAATATATTATTTTTAAAACATAAATATAAATTCTATTAAAAAACCAAATAGAATTATCATGATTCAAATTGGCATTTCCCGTCAAGGAATTAAGAGCTAACAAATTTTGAGTACGCTATTACTGTTGGGCTATATATGGATGATAGAAGATGACATAACGGGACAGTGACATTTTTTATTTTAAAAAAATTATGTTGTAAATTACACATATAAATTTATATTTTACAATACTCCCTTGGTCACCGAGTGTTTTTCACGTACTTTTGTGCATTGAGTTTAAAGAAAGTTTGCTTTTTATGTGTAAAGTATGAAAGAGAAGAAATATTATAGTTAATTTAATGAAAAATATATGTAAAGTTGTTGGGATGTGTGAAAAAAATATTAGATAGAAATGCGAGTAAAAAATGAGTATTATTATAGTGTATATTTTACCACCTTTTAGTATAAAGAAGTGTGAAAAATTATATAGGACGGATAAAAAATAAAAGTATAAAATACTTCCCAAAACAGAGGGAGTATAAGGCTTATAAAAATTAGTATTTCAATATGTTGTTTTCATGTGTTACATTTTCTTTTGACTCATAGAAGTTTTCCGACTTTTAAATTAAAACAACTAACCTCCCTCATACATTTTATTTATAAATATATTTTTCTACATAACACATAACATACTTTATCATTTACGTATTAATAAAAATACCAAAATATTCGAATATAATAATTTTCTTTATTTAAAAAAATAAAATAAAGTGAAAATAGTCACTACCTCCGTCCCGTCCTAATAGTTACGCATTACCATTTTGGGCGTCTCACTCCAATGGTTACGTTTCATTTTTTAGCATATGAGACCCACACAAATTAACTTTTTCTCTCTCCATAACTCCACACATCACACTAATACATCTACCCACTTTACATTAAAATATTATTTCTCTCAACTCAATACACATTAAAATATTATACTCATTAATCCACGTGCAAAAAGCAAACGTAACTATAAGGACGGGACGGAGGGAGTATAAAAATAAAAAGTATTATAATATATTAAATTTCAACCCTATGTAATATTAATGAAAAAATAATTTTAAATATAAAATTTTACAAAATAAAATTTAAATGCACAGTTAATATTAAATAATTTAATTATTAGTAAATAATTAATTATCAGTATTTTAATAGTGGTGGAACTGTCTCCCACTCTCTTTGCTTAATATTTCAAGTTAGCTGCTCTTTCATGAATATCCTTATATCAGTAGTGTACTGTTAAAATTCATTTTAGGGAGGGAGTAAAGATGATAGCTTTCGATTTTGTTTATGGACTTTATGTCAATATGGAGGAACTTGTGAAATCCCGTGATTATTATTCACTGGATCCACTAACTCGAGAGATCTCCCAAGTTATATACCATCGAGTTGAGTCTTTGTTAGAAATTTCGAAAAGATGTCTTGAAACTGGTATAGATGGAGAAATCTATATGGGGTGTCGTAGATTGGAAAGAGTGGTAGATCGTCGGATTAAACAAGGGGTTGAGTTATCCATGGAGGAAGTGGAGAATCTAAAACAAAAGATCCACTCCTTCACCCTCCAGTTGAACCAGTTGGCAGACGATGCATTATACAACAACTGCTTTCCATCCAGGTGCTGCCATGTCATCATCAGACATCATCGGAGTTGCTGACGTGTACCGCCAGCTCATAGATAACCTAATGAGCAGTGACCAAGTACTAGTTACTTCACTGGTTGGGATGCCGGGCATTGGCAAGACTGCTCTTGCTAACAAGGCGTTCCGCGATCCTAACATCGCGGAATGCTTTGGCAGTCGGGTGTGGGTTCGACTCGGCAAAGGATGGAGATATGGAACTTGGAAGAACCGAGGCATATTCAGGTCATGGGAAGCTACCTACCAGATCCAGGTGGCGCTTTGTTGAAGAAGTTATCGAAACTTCTTGATGTAGGTGTCCACAGTTGTAGTGAGGCTGTTCTCAAGGCAGTTCCAAATCTGTATGATTTGAGGATTCGAGTTGGATTGGCAGCTGATGATGGTGGTGATCCCTTGTCCTGCTTTGCTCATACTTGCCATCATTTGCAACTAAGATATGTCAAGTGTGTGATCTTGAATCCTGGGGTTGCTCGACCCACAATGCCATTTTCGAGTTTCGGGTCGGTAGAAAAGCTGAGTTTGAGCGGGTTGGGCTATCCGTGGAAAGAAATGAGCAAGATTGGATCAATGGAGTCTCTGAGCAGAGTGGGAAGTAGAGGAAGGGTTTGACAATCTGAATTCTCTCATCATTGAAGACACTGATTTGGTGGATTGGAGAGTTGGAAGGGGAGCTTTCAGATTCCACATACAGTTGAGGTTGAAACATTGCTACAGATTAAAAAAGATCCATGGGAATTTCAGATATAGATCGACCATTCTTGGAAAGGTTCAGCTCTTGGATTGCAATCCTTCGTTTGCTATTCAAATGAAGATTATTCCAAAGGATTGTGTTCTTGATGTCCAATTTTCATGGGAGGCTACTAAGCTAAACACAACTCGCAACTCACCTCTTTAATTAATTCATCGAGCCTTCTTAAATTGTTGTTAATTTTATCATATTTGTTTTGTTTTTATAAAGCTAATGTAAGCTTTCTAAATTCTTAATTTTGGTAGACAAGCTATAAAAGGTGCCCATCCACAATGCATCAACTTATTCTCCCCTATTCGCTGCTTGAAAGGTAGGAATCCGCCATCAAAGTGATGGCATGAAAATTATGGAGCACAAGGAAAAAGAGTTTTTGGAATGTGATTTGTGGGAAGAGGGCATATTTTGATACAAAAATCATACACCATCATATACTATTTGCACATACACAAGAGGGTATAGTTACTCCATAAACTTGCGAAAATTGCAACAAATACGGCCAACACACTCATATAGCTCAAATATTATATAGTGTGCCCATCAACTGCTATAACCAGTCATATATTGCGACAAAATTGACAACCAATGTTCTGCTACGTACAACAAAATTTAGCATGTAGCCTAACTCCTTGCCCAACTGTGGGACCCACATCAGGGTAACCAGTAACCATGGAGGATCTGCACAAACCCAAACAACGTTTCAGGAAGAAGAATGAAATCATATTACAAGACAGAAATATAGTAAAATGAAATTGGTCAATAATCTCTCTTAGTTTACTGCTATCAATTAGTTAGAATTTCCATCGTTTGTGCCGGTAATCCCATACAAAAATCAGAAGAGGGAAACTTCAACCAGTTAATATAGTCATAAACAGAAAAGTGCCAATTCCAAGAATAGTCATGGAGTGTTTCCCTCAATGGCTAAAATTATTTCAATATACCATAAGATGCCCTTTTATTTAGAGCTTACATAGAGTAAAATGATCAAAATGACAGATTTGAATTATCTCGTCTTATCTTCAAAGCACGATAGATGAGCTAATAGGTTCTCAAAAAATTTTAGAGCATGTCTTGTTATAAACCTTCCTCAATTATGGATTGAAAAGACAATTATGCCTTAGGAATTCATATTAAACCCTTTACCCTTGGGATAAAATAGTATACGAGTTAGAAGGCAAAATATTACATGAACCACAAAAGTGAAAATACAATCATGCCCTGAAAATTAACACAAGATTTAACCCAAAATTTAAAATAGATAAAAACCCAAAAGGGCGTAGGCATAATCAGTTGCATAGAAGTCTTTGTCAACATCTTATATAGTATGTTTTAAAGAGCTAATAAACTCAGCTAAACAGCCTCAGGAAGGACCAATTCTTCAACACTGGTAATACAAATTTGTATGCACTGACTATAACAGTTTGTATATTTTTTGAGGAGAGATCAAACAGAGTTCTTAAGAAAACCAATCTCAACAAAGAAAGAGATGGTGCAAGTTTTTCACAGCAGACAATTGAGCCTCCCATATTTATATCAAGATCCCCCAATAGACTCTAACAACCCCAGGAATTCTAGTTCACATCATGGACTGTGTATCTCAAAATATAGCTTGATTATCCCTTCAGAAAATAATGTGGACATGGAAGTCCAGGTACAAGAACTAAATAAATAAAACCACAGCAAGAAACATACTAGTTAGAATTAGGAAATAAAGACGGACACTGTTTTGTGAATCCATTCAAATTACTTTAAAGTTCTCATATCAAGACTGTTTATAAGTTTAAAAAGTTCTCTCATTCAACAGAAACAATTACTACAATGTGACATTATGCATCTCAACCCATGCCAACTAGACATAGTCACAGCCCTTGATCTATATAGTGTATTTCATATTCATGAATGCATCAATGAGAAAACAAGTATACATAGATGCAAACAACAAATATTGGGCTTGGATAACATTAAGGACAAGCATACAACAAAACCGGGAATGTACAGAAAAAGATAGATATATTGGACCTGAAAAATGATCTCTTATCTGTTTCAAACAGAATCATAAAACATCAATGTTCTTCATCACCAATAGAATGCACAAGCAACAAACACAAGGATCAGGATACAAGAGACTAATCTAAAATGGGTTTATTAGGAGTAATTTGCACATGATATGATCTAATTTTGGGTAATACCAACCACAAATTGCGAAAAATGCAGATAGTCAGCTCAGAAAAGCAACACAGAGATAAACATTAGAGAGCCATTGAAACTACTAGGAAACTTCACCAAGCAATCAATCAATCAATCTTACCCAGTGGAAACTGCAATTCAGTGGAATCAATCAACCGCATCAGGAAGCTTGCCTGCTGCTATTCAGAATGGAACCGAGCGTCCCCAAAACCGCGAAAGCAAAAAGGGGACTAACATCCAACGTATCGAAAATGGGGGGAATTATATTCCTAAACAAGTTCAAATACGGATCGCACAAATCCCTAATAGCAGACAAAGGTTGCCTGTCCCATGGAATGTTGGGAAACCAGCTCAACAAAACCCTAACCATCAAAACCCCACTGTACAAGTCCAGCCACTTGGCCATACCAGCCGCCACCACCGTGAACGGCGTATTCAAGGATCCCGCCGGAACATTCTTAGCCGCCGCGAAGAACGCGGGGCCCACACTACAGAGCAGAGGCTCCTTCAATTGTACCGCCAAGTCAAGGAGGCGGTGGGAGAAAAACTTGGAGGCGGTCAGGGAGACGGCAACGAGAGTAGTAACGGTGCGCGTAGATCCAGAGAGCAAATTTGGAGCGGTGGTTGGGAAATTGGGCAATTCGAGTGCTGAGTTTGGGGAAACGGCGGCGGAAATTCTAGAGGTAGAGGGGTTCGGAAGCGGGCGGAGATGAGCGTTGGCAGAGGAGAGTGAGAAAGTGCGGCGGTGGGTGGATAAGGCAGTAAGGGAGGATTGAGTTGCCATTAGAGACGAAGCCATTTTTGTTTGTGAGAGGAGTAGCAGTTGTAGTTGGTTTGGTTCTTATCATGTTGCTAACGATGATGTTTAATTAGCCCATCTACCCGTAATTATGGAAATAATCCATGTAATGCGACTTTTGTAGTTTGGACTTTGGACTCCACTACCCCTACCTCACTAGTTGATAATTTATTTAATTTTTTATTTTATTTAATACTAACTCGTCCATCACTTCACAATTTCCTAATTTATATTCACACAAGGAAAAAAAAATAAAAAAAAATATTCAATCATTTTAAAATTTACTTTAATTTTAAAATTATCACTTTCACTTAAAAATATAATACACTTTACTCTTTACTTCAATTATTATTTAAAAAAAAACTAAAACCCCACAAAAAAAAAATTAGTAAAAATAATACTCCCTCCGTCCCGAGTATTTTTACCCATTTGTACGGGCACGTAAATTAAGAAGTGTTATTTTTTTAATATAATGTAAGAAAATGTAAGGATAAATTGTAATTTTGAGAGAAAAAATAAATAAAGTTGTTGGAAATAATGAATAAAATGTAAAAAAGTAAATAAAATTGTTAGGATTGATGAATAAAGTGTAAAAAGTAGATAAGATTAATGGAACTAATAAAAATACATGGGACACCCTAAAATAAAAAGTGAGAAAAAATATGTGGGACAGAAGGAGTATGAAATTATAAACTCGAACGGTTTGTAAAGGATGTAGTATAAAATTTGTGGCTTTCCGATTAAAATGGTGTTTAATACAATACCCCAGCACAACAACGATTATGGATATATTTAGAGGTCGTTTGCTTGTAGGTATGAGATATAATGGTATTGTGTATAATGAGATTTGTTTAACTTGTAATTAATTGTATTGTTGTTTGATATTATGAAAAAATGAGATTGTTGATAACTAGGTATTAATTATTTTATATTTGTTATTGAGTATTAACAAATGAGATAATAAGTAAAATAACATATTTACCCTTATTGTTTTTGTTGTTGTTATTATTATTATTATTATTATGAATAATAATATTATTAATTATTATATTAATTATTATTATCAATATATATTATTAATTATTATTATTATTGGATAAGGGTATAATGGTAAAATTATATTTAATATCTAATAATGGTGGTATTGTGTATCCCAATTGAGGTGGGATACACAATACCAAAGGAATGATATTATTAATATAGGGGGATTTTAATACTTTTGACCAAATATTATTAATACATTGAGACAAACGTGGTATTACGTGGTATACTGTATCAATACCTAGCTAATCAACCCAACCAAACGAACTAGGGTGCATTGGAGCCGAGTCCATCCTAGCTTTGGCATGTTTGAGTCTTATTTATTAGAAAATAATTGAGCTCAATCTCGAACTCTAAATCGCAATAATAAAGAAAATTACCGAACTCGAGCTCGAACAAAGTTTGCTTGTTAAGGTTCATTTATGTTCGTGAACACTTTTTCATAAACATATAAATATTTTTATTCATGAACAGTAGAAGAACATTTTGTTCGTAAACATATAATATTATACTATTTATAAATATTAAACTATAAAACAAGTCAACAATAAATATTAATAAAATTTAAAATTATATATATTCAAATAATCATTTAAATTATTATCATATTTTTATATATTAACATAAAATATTTAATTATGAGTAATAATAATTAATGAAATATTATGTTAATCGAGTTTTTAACAATTTTGTTCACTAACGTGTTAAACAAAAACTAAACAAGCATGTTCATCAACTTTTAACAAACAAGTTATATAATGTTGAAACTCTGTTCATTTATAAAATAAATTGAAAATAAGTCTCATTAATGTTCATTTGATTAATCAAACATACATAAAGGGACCTTATCGAGTTGAGCCACAAATTATTCGTCAAACGCATTATTCGCATTTTACATTAGATATAATTAATAATCCATGAAATGTGACTTTAATAGTTAATGGACTTGCTACCGTTTACTACCAGCTGCCCTTCTACTTTCATAATGTTAAAGTCCAACTCACTTGTCACTTTGAATACTTGAATTCACTCGGACTGGTTATTATTCTCATGGAATATAACAATTTGAATAGGCAAAAACTTGTGTCCTCCGGCGAACGCCGTTCCCTCATGGGAACACAACCCTCCCCCTCCATAATCTATTTAACCCTATGTATTGTTAGGGGCTTAAATTGCAAAGAGCCACAATGTCCCCGGGAACACAAGAGTCTCACTCAAAAAAAAGGTGTGAAAAAAATACTATAATATCCCCGTCAAATCAAACACCCTAATCTTTGAAGTCAAATTTGAGAAACAATTACTAATTACTATCATTTTCTAATCCCGAATTGTTATTGAAACCAGGATATGTTACTATTGATACCGAGAACAATGTAAACATTGAAGAAAGTTGTAAATGAGTTTAGTTATGGAGTGTGAAATAAGCTAAAGAGTTTATACATGTTGAATAGCATTGCAAACGGGTTGTTCAAGATGATCTTGAAATATACAAGTGTCAAAATTGAAGAGGAAGATAAAATCCTTAATGAGAGTCTCATGTGAATTCTATTTTACATAAATCATCCACATTTAAAAATTGTGAAAATAATTATGTACTTTGATTAAATTTATCGAGGAGTATCTCATGAAATAGGTTTCATATACTCCCCCCATCCCGCCCAAAAGGTGCATTTTGCACGTGGATTAAAGAATATTATTATTTAATAATGTGTAGTGAGCAATAATATTAGTGAGAGTTTGACCCATATTTTAATTGTATTAGAGGTGCATGACTTATGTGTATTAAAAAGGAAATGGAACCCTTTGAATGTGACATCCAAAATGGAAAAAAATAGACCATTTGAGTGGGACGGCGGGAGTAGAACCTTTGTGGTCCCCGCCCTAGCAAATGAGATCACCTATTATAGACAAAATAAATCTAACCAAAAAAACAAAATAAAGAAAAGAAAAAAAAATCTATACATAGAAAGCTTAAATATATATATATATATATATATATATATATATATATATATATATATATATATATATATATATATATATATATATATATATATTTGTTGAAATTACCATTAGACATACAAATCAATTACCAGGTAGCTTTTAAATTATTTTGGCCATAATTTCATTTTCAGTGCCAATTAATGTAGTCGTCAAGTTGCTTCCTAATTAATATAGTAGCCCATGTATTGATAAATGAGATGTAGATGGTTTTTTTTTTAAATTAAAAAAGAAAAACTAAGTAAATGACAATAATTAAGGTCGTATGAACAAGAAATATAAACAAAAAAATATTGAGAACACCATCCAAAAAAATTTGGAGGTTCAAGTGCTAGCGAACAAGATGAATCGAAAAAACTTTACTCTATTTTGATGTAGTATTCTTTTGCTGCCTGAAATGAAATCTCTAAATATGAAATTTGTACTTCAAATAGAGTCATGAACTACCTTCATACCTCTAAATCTCTAAATCCTTAATTCATGATAGTGCGGTTGACTTTACCATCATCAATTTATAAATTTTTTGAAATTACTAAAGATTGCTAACAACATGAATCTTTTATATACACATGCATTAATTAATTTTAACTCACCAACATATTTGTATATCTTAATAAATAAAATAAAGTAGTAAAAAATACACATATAATTATTTTAAAATATTATTTTTATAAAAATAATATTCTTACTTAACAAATAAAATATTTTATAATATTATTTTCTTTTATATTAATACAAAAAACTACGTTGCTCTTGAGAAAAAAAGGTTACAATTGGAGTAGAAATAATTATTCATTATGTCCCAACTTTAACTGTAAGCTTTCTATTTTGATTTTTCATAATTTCAATTTCAAACTTTCATAAAGAATAAATGCAAATAACTAATAAACTCTCTAGTACATTTTGTTTTTAAAATTGTTATTAGATCACCTTTTTAATGCACATTACAATTACCATATTTTATCATTAAAAATATCAAACTATTCTTTAAAGTAATTAAAAAACAACTTTTTATTAATTTGCATCCATACCGTAAATGTTAACTTTTTATTAATTTGCATCCATACCGTTATTATGAAGATGAAAATGAGATTTGAGTCCAATGAAAAATGGGGGTAAATTAATTGATATTTACATAACCAAATCCAGTCTGTATATAGTGTGTGAAATTACTCCACCATCGATTATCGAATCTAGCAATAACTTACTATAACGGAAATTATATTATTATTATATTAATGCCTTTTCAAGACTGCCAGTTGAGACAACGAAACGCAATTTAGCTCAATCCAACCTGGCCTAGTTTAATACTCCCCCCTCCTCCGGATATATAGGTTCATATTTTGTCATTTTAGGTGTTCACATCAAAAATTTATGTTTTTCTTTTTAAATATATGAGATCCACACACATCATTAATACAATAAATATATGGGACTTATACACCCTACTAATTAACTACTAATTACATATTAAATAATAATATTCCTTAATTCACGTGCAAAAATCAAATGACACATTGTGTGCGGACGGGGGAGTAATAATTAGGGAGAAAATTGGTGAATAAAGACAAAATATGGGACCTATTAATAAATATATAAACAATAGCAACCCTTTGACCAAAACTTTAAATTAGTCCACCATTTCTGTCTAAATTAGTAAACACTAGTTAGAGTTTATCCATCCAACAAATCCGGGCGCTTTAAACTCAACGTCTTCTCCATTTATATATCTATCCCTATTCTGATTCTCATACGAAATCTCAATCCTCCATTTCTCAGTTGGGTTGTGGTGGAATTAGGAGAAGATAATGGCTGGTGGAGGAATGGTGGACGCCAAGGCTGGAGCCAGGGCTCATCTGTACGAGTATAGGATTACGCCTTACTTCGTTTTCGCTTGCATTGTTGGTTCCTTGGGTGGTTCTTTGTTTGGCTATGATCTTGGTGTTTCTGGTTCGTTTTCTCTCTCTCTTGTTTCTCTCCATGATTTCTGTTGACTTACTGTTATCATCGTCTAATCTATCTGCTCTCATCTATCTAAGTTGTCCGCATTCTCATGAATTGATTTTTTTTTTTATTTTGAAATTGGTAGAATTACAGGGGAAATGATATTTTTACTAGGGTTTACTGTGATGGATTTGTTTGCTTCTGTTGTTGGGAGTCCACCTAATTTGGAGTATTTTATACTAGTGCGCACAAGAGCCCCTCTATGATTTGAGTATTCTGTAATCAAAATAGTTTCTCTAATGAAAGCTAAGGGGGCTAGTGTTGATCCTGTATGTTGATTTTGAGTGAAAAAATGGAACTGAAGTCTTGTGATAACAGGTGGGGTGACTTCCATGGACGACTTCCTGAAGGAATTCTTCCCCAGTATCTACCACAGGAAACAGAAACACCTCAAAGAAACAGATTACTGTAAATATGACAATCAGGTCCTCACTCTCTTTACCTCCTCTCTCTACTTTGCTGCCCTGCTTTCTACATTTGGGGCGTCCCACGTGACCAGGAGAAAAGGTCGGAAAGCCAGCATCATTTGTGGATCGATTAGTTTCTTTCTTGGAGCAATCCTCAATGCATCTGCTCAAAACATTGCTATGCTGATTCTTGGCCGAATACTTCTTGGTTTTGGCATTGGATTTGGAAATCAAGTAAGAATATGTATATACATTTCCAAGAGGACGAATTACGTATATTCTTGTTGAGCTTATACATATATAATCATTCAATTTCCACAGGCTGTCCCTTTGTATCTCTCAGAAATGGCTCCGGCTAAAATAAGGGGTGCCATAAACCAGCTCTTTCAACTCACCACCTGCTTAGGAATCCTCATTGCTAACTTTGTGAACTACGGAGTTGAAAGAATTCATCCATGGGGATGGAGACTGTCACTTGGTTTAGCTGCAGTTCCAGCCACCTTCATGTTTATTGGTGGACTATTCCTCCCAGAGACCCCCAATAGTCTGGTTGAACAAGGGAGATTAGAAGAAGGGAGGAGGATCTTAGAGAAAGTAAGAGGTACCCCAAAAGTTGAAGCAGAGTTTCAAGACCTTGTTGAAGCAAGCTATGCAGCCAAGGCCATAAAGCATCCATTCCGGAACCTTCTGAGAAGAAAAAACCGACCCTCGTTGGTGTTGGGGGGGCTCGGTATCCCAGCATTTCAACAGCTTACAGGGAACAACTCCATTCTTTTCTACGCCCCGGTCTTATTTCAGAGCTTGGGGTTTGGCTCAAGGGCAGCATTGTATTCATCAGCTATAACCAGTGCAGCTCTGGTTGTGGCCACATTGATATCCATGGCTTTTGTTGACAAGTTTGGTAGACGAGCTTTCTTTCTTGAAGCTGGCTGCGAGTTAATATTCTGCTTTGTAAGTTTCTTCTTCTTTGTTTGCACTTCATTCTGTTAAGAGGTAGAGTTTGTGACTGATCTGTGATTTTACAGGTTGCAGTTGGCATAACATTGGCCCTGAAATTCGGAGATGGGAAGGCAATACCTAAGGGGACGAGTATCTTCCTTGTGATAGTGATTTGCATATTTGTGCTGGCTTACGGAAGGTCATGGGGTCCTCTGGGATGGTTAGTTCCGAGCGAGCTGTTTCCCCTGGAAACGCGATCTGCAGGGCAAAGCATGGTGGTTTGTGTGAACATGATCTTCACAGCATTGATTGCGCAGTGTTTCCTAGCGGCTCTGTGTCACCTCAAATACGGCATCTTCTTGCTGTTCGCGGGCTTGATTTTCATCATGTCCTGCTTTATCTTCTTCCTCTTGCCTGAAACCAAGCAGGTTCCCATTGAGGAGATACATTTCCTTTGGCAAAGCCACTGGTTCTGGAAGAGATATTGCCAACCAGAGGATGATACTGCAGATAATGTTAAAACAAATGTCTCCACTTGAACAATTTTTTATATTACTCCTCATGAATGAATAGATTATGTGACACTACTGTTATTACAACCCTTTGTTTCCTTTGGAATGATCAAAGTGTTTTTATTTCAGATGCCCCATGTAAATATTGCCACTGTTCTTCTGATTCTGGTGTCTCTGTTCTTATACCATTCACACCAGCTGGTGATGAATATACAAAGGTACCTTCAGTTGAAAAAAATAAGCATTATTACAGAGGAAAATGTGGAACTTTTTGAGTCATAAAACAAATTCTTATCTAGTATGCTTGGTAGCAACCCATGAAGATTGAACATCAAGAATACAATCCTTTGGTATAGCCTTCTTCATTTCATGAACACACAAAGGGTTGCAATCCACGATTTCAACCTTTTTAAGAAGATCAGATGACATAAAACTCCCATCAATCTTTTTTAATTTATAACAATGTTTCATGCTCAACTGTACCAGGAAGTTGAAAGAACCACGCCATCTGATAGCACCACATCCAACTCTCCACTCCACCAAATCAGTATCTTGAATGGCGAGAGAAGTAAGATATCGAAATTTACCTTCTTTTACTTCCCACTTCGAACCTTGAAAAGCATAGTTTTTCAATTTGAGCACTTTCAGAGACTTTATTGAAGCAATCTTGTTCATTTCTTTCCAAGAATAGCCCATCCCACTCAAACTTAGCTTTGTCACTGATCTATAGCTTGAAAACGGCATTTCTAGTTGTGCAACCCCAGGATTCACGACTACACATTTGAGATATTTTAGCTGCAAATGATGTGAAATATGAGCAAAGCAGGTCAAGTGTTTACCATCATCATCAGATGATAATTCAATTCGAATTCTTAACTCATGCAGATTGGGAATTGCCTTAAGAACAGCTTCACTACAGCTGAGGGCACTTGCATCTAAAAGTTTTGATAACCTTTTCAACGAAGCACCCGGATCTGGTAAGTCACTTCCCATAACCTGAAGATGCATTAGTTCTCCCAAGTCCCAGATCTCTGCAGGCAGATATGATGGACCATTACTCGTAGATTTGATGTTCATATGTCGATCTACAATAAGGAACTGAAGTTTTGAGAGTTGAGAAATGGAAGATGCGATGATTCCATCCAGAGTGAGAGCAAGGTACTTCAACAAAGTTAGTTGTAGTACCTCCATTGGGAACTCATATAAACGAATCGAGACAGCATCGAGTTCCCTCATCAATTCCAAACCGTAACATATTGGAACTTGATATTGATGATACGGACCAAAACATAGTAAAGAACTTGCAGTGGATGCACATTTATCCTCCACCGAAACAATCACATCCTTGATGCAAAACAGTACATTATTATGGAAGGATAATCGATGATGGCCCTCTATATCATCATCTAAACCATCATCAAGACTATTTAAGACGACACAAAACTTGGTCTCCTTAGCTATTTTGTTAGACAGGTGCCACAACGAAGAATGGAGGCCACAAGTTTTGACAGTGTGCTCATAACTAAAGGTGCTTTCCTTGTAAACCATAACAAGACTATTTAAAACAAGCTCCACCAAGTATTTATTCGGATCAAAATACGATCTCATGTCGGAATTTATTTCCTCACATCCATCAACATGCCAAAGATTGATGAGCTTCATTCGGGGCACCTCATAATTCTGAGGGAAGAGCCCTATAAAGTGAAAGCAAATCTGTAAAACACGAGGTAAGAAAGTGTAGCTTGGAAGTAGTACCTCTGATATCTCATCATATGCTTCCAAGAAAAGATAATGGTTTTTATATGCTGCAACCTCGTTCCAGAACTCCGGAGTGTTGTCGTCTTGCTCGGAAAGCAGGGCAGCAACTGCAAGAATAGTAAGAGGAAGACCTTCACAGTTTTCAGCAATCTTCTTTCCAGCTTTCTCAAGCTGAGGAGGACATGGGGTCCCTTGAGAAAATGCCTTGTCACGAAGAAGTTGCCAACTTTCATCTATGTCTAATAACCTCATTGTGATTAGGACACGAGGGTTAAGTAGACTATGATCTTGTCCAAGCTGTACAACCAAGATTCGACTCCCACTATTACACCCAAGAAGAGGATAAAATTTACTCCCTCGACGATTATAAGGATCCAAGAGATAAGCCATACAGGGGTCCCACACATCGTCCAACACAACAAGACATCTCTCACTCTCCAACCTCTCCTTCAACTTCTTCTCATGATCACTCACATGGTCTCCTTCCGGATCCATCTCAGCTAGAACCCGCCGCGTGAGGTCCTTAAACCGACATCCTTTGCCTAGTCAAAGCGCGGAACGCCTTGTTAGCAAGAGCAGTCTTGCCAATTCCAGGCATCCCAACCAGTGAAGTAACTAGCACTTGGTCACTGCTCATTAGGTTCTGCACACGTCAGCAACTCCGATGATCTCTGATGATGACGTTGCGGCCACAGGATCATCCTTGTCATCATCATTGTCTGTGGAGAAGTGAACCCCACGGTTGATCAGATCTACGAGTCTTTTTAAGTCACGATACTGCTCATAGATTTCTTCCTCTAAATCAGTTTTCAGACTTCTTTTGGAAATTTCTAGCAAAGACTCTAAATGATTGTATATGGCTTGTGAGATTTCTTGAGATTGCAAATGATCACTTGTTTTTACAACTTCCTCAATGATGACATAAATTGTATGCACAAAATCGAAAGCTCTCATCCTTTCTTGGAACAGCAGGATGTCAGTAAATGCTAATTATGAACTCGTATCAAAAAAGACTAGTTTGAGGCACCACTATTAAAAAATGACAATTGAAAAGGAAAGAAAGCAATTAAATTAGATTCAAGAGTTGACTTCTTACAAAAGCCGAGGGTTCTTCAACTTTGACTAATTCTCAACCCCCGTATAATAAATTAATAGGAGTAATATATATATATATATATATATATATATATATATATATATATATATATATATATATATATATATATATATATATATATATATATATATATATATATATGTCAAGCACCAGCTAGCTTTATAAATTACAACTATGAGCCTATGATTCTCAACTCAACCTTTTATATTTTATTGGAATTTCATCAAATAAAAAAACTAGTATATGATCTGTTGTTACAATAATATTTGTATTTATTGAATAATAAATATAAGATTAATTATAATAATAATATGAGCAGATCAACACTCTATGGACTAGATTCAGAGTTTGGTTGATTGAGTGAGAGGAGTGATTCTGTAATACCTAAAAAAAAAATGAAGGAAAATAACTTATAATTTAATATTTAAGTAAGAAACTCATAAAGTAATTAGTTCTTTGGAAGGTGTTCATTTTGTATACGTCCTAGAAACTTTTAAAGGTCTTAACTAGAAGCTTTTAAAGGTCTTTCAAAGGATCTATATTCTTTTCGTCTTGAAAGAGAGTTTAGGTGGAAATCGTGATCATTCTTATACTTAACCCGAGAGATATATGGTTCATTGCATTATATTTAGAGTTTCCATACCTTCGTTATTGTTAGTCTCACTCTTTATTCAATTTGTTCCATTCATCCATATTCTATTTATTTATTTTATTGCTTATTTATAGAGGCAGCCATTTGGGTGTGCAGACCGCACAGGGCCCCATTTCAGTGAGGGGCCCCATTTTTTTTATTATGTATTAATTTATATAATTGAATATATGTATATATATATATATATATATATATATATATATATATATATATATATATATATATATTTATTTATTTATTTATTTAAAAGGTGCAATATGGATAAAAATTTTTGTCACCTTAATTGTCATTGTTTGTCTTATAATTCCTCATTAGAATACTATTGAATTTGTCTTATAATTCCTCATTATTAGCATACTATTGAATCCTATCGAGTAAGAATAATATTATTTTTAGTATTTTTCTAATGAATTGAATCTCAAGAGAACAAGTATTTTTTTTATTAATTTTTTTAGTGAGAAATAAGTACTCTTATTTTATTTTTAATAAATAAGGTTAAATGCATTGTCTTCAATTTCTATTACGAAAAATCTACTTATGATTTTCCTGATAAAACTGTCAGAAGACCATTTTTTCATAATTAATTTTATGTTAAATTTATAATGTACTACTCCCTCCATCCCACCGAAAGGTCACTGTTTTACTATATTGGGGGTTGCATCCAAATATCACCATTTCCCACTTTTAGTAAAAATGTATCACATGTGGCCACCACTCACTACTAATATAACTACGCACTTTACATAAAATAATAATACTCCTTAATCTACGCACGAAAAACAACCGGTGACGTTTGAGCGGGACGGAGGGAGTACTATATTACATGAGTTCATTCAAAGATAATTTAACATCTATTATCATTATTTCAAAATTTTATGTTTTAACCATTATAAGTAATAAAAGTAATTAATTCATAATACAATTATACTATTAGTCTTTGTTTTTTTATAAAAGTAAATGTCCTAGAAAAAATTCTGCACGGGGCTTGCTTATTTTTTTATTTAATTCTTTTCCATTTGAGTTTTCTCTGTAAAATTATGAAAGACACAAGATCACTTGGACTGTAATTCTTATTTTTCATGATTTGATTATATACCGTGGTTACTTGTGTCTACGAACTATAAGGGTATACTTTCTCTTTTGTACAAAAGAAATTATGTAGCATCTGTTTATTAGAATTGGAGGTATGAAAAAATGCGAATTGAAAATTGAAAAAACCTTTTTACTTCCCACTTGTTCAAATTACAGGGGCCAAGGTTGAGTTAATGGCCCACATTAGTTCAAGGCATTGATGTCTGCTTGTCTATTAAGCAAAATTACAGCATTAAATCTTTCTTTTTGAACTCATATCTATGTTTGGATTTATTTTATAGTATGTTTGGTTTATTGTGTTATGGTGGGGTATAACTATGAAATGATGATAATGTTGTGATATTATTTATTTTCTTGTGATGGAGTGATTGAAAAGTAAGAGAGAAGATAAAAAGTGTTAGAGATAGTGTATATTTGAATTTTATAACGATATATATTTAAAATGAGTAGGTATCATATATGTGTTAAATAAGGCAGGATTATGTGGATTTGTAATCTAGATTTATGATTAGTGTGAAAATCTGCATGTTTTAAGGTTCGATTTAGCACCGTTTTGTGGAATGTATGTTTGTATTTTAGCACTAAATGATTTATTTTCATATATTTAAGATATTGATGCATTTGAGGTGTTATTTCGTGTTTTTAGGTGAAAAACGGATTAAAAGTGTAAAGTTGGAATGAAGAGTGACATCGTGAAAGAATGCTAAAAATGCATGTCCAATTTTCATAATTTTTCTATATTTATGTAGAAGTCTAAATTGATCATGTGATATATGTTTGGAAAGTTACAGAAGAGAAGGTAATTTTGCCTCAAGAAACACCTCAATTGGAGGTCAGATGAGGGAGATATGATCAAAACAGTGAAGTTACAAGCTGTGCTGACCCTGCACGAATTGCACGACTCGTGTCACACACAAATGGGAGAATTTTCGTAAGTTCTTAATGTAATTGGAAGCCAAGGAAGAGAGGATCGCGTGAGTGCAAAAATTACCTCAATCGGAGATCGGATGAAGAAGTTATAAGCAAAACCGTGAGGTCGCGCAGGCAGCCGACGGGTGGCACGACCCGTACCATGCACGGCATGACTCGTGCTGTGTGCCCAGCCAGCGCTCGTGCGCCCAACTGCTGAGGAATGCCACACGTCATGAGTGGCACGACTCGTGTCACTGCCCAACGACGTCCGGCGATGCCCGTTTCGTCGTTTTTCGGCCCGTTTGTATTTTTGATATGAAAAAGCCCACTTTTGAATCATAATTCGGGATTTTCCAGCCCTCAACTATAAAAGGAGCCCTTGGGGTGTTCCAACCCTAACTCTCCATAACTCTCCACAACCCTACATACTTTTTCATACCCTTTCACCGTCACCATTCCATCCACCCATCCCGGAGAGTTCATCAGTATTGCTTACTTGAGAAGGAGAACGAGGAGGTTCAGAATCACGGAGGAAAGAACGGAGAATCACGCCATATTTAGGGTTTTTGTTACTCTTTCTTTCTTAATTTTGGATAATATGTTTTCATACCTAATCATGTGTGTTGCTTGTAGCACCATGGGCTAGTACTTTTTTGGATAGTTCTAGGTTTTGAAGGTTTAATTGTATTTGACTTGATGACCTAAGCTAGGTTGGATACCTGCACTGTACTTATTCCTTTATTAATACTTTGAATATAGACTTATATTTTTGTCTTATATGATCTGTCCTTATTCATGAGTATGTCATTGTCTGATGCATGTTTATGATTATTGCTTGTGTCATAGAAGAAATTATATTTGTCAATCTGTTATGGGTAAAGGGGACTTAACGATACAACCTTTATTCATTAGAATAATTAATATATTGGACACCTAATATATCTATTAATTACCATTCTAGAGGATTTAGTTTCTTAGATTGTTTGATGGGAATTGAGGATTAATTCTTAAGTACCTATAAAGGGAAGTCTAGTGCTCTAGCCTTTAATGAAATTTAGCATGAAGTACCTAGAAAGGGAGTAGGAATTATTCTTCTGCATCTGAGGGTTTGAATCAAATTTATGTGTTAAGTTTACTTCACCAAAAGGATCTATTAATTACCATTCTAAAGGATTTGTATACTTGAGCGCCATCGCTACATTCTTTCTTGAGTCATGCAATCGTATGGTTGCTCACATTCTTTCCCTCATTGCTTCCGTCGAGTAACACCTAGTGCGAGAGAATCATCTTCCGAAGGCGTATGACGACCTCATGGACGCAGTGCAGTTGCCTAAAACCCAAGCACTCGCCGGCCATGATGCCAATCCTTGGATCGAAAGAATTTACTGACTTCTCAAGGATTTTCATAATGGAAAGCAGCGCCAGCGGTATTATTGTCTGTCACGTGGGGATGCACACACTGAATATCGATTTTCAGCCAATTAGAATCGCGAGACTAATAATGAACTAGTCATTCTTTGGTGGGATGCGAAGGATAGAATCGAAGCTAAAAATGCTTACGAATCTATATATCCTCCCTCTGTATGACTCTGATATCTATTGGTTTCTCGCATTGCAAGAGGTGCAGATCGAGACAATGTATACTGTGATCTATTTGTTGGGGGTAGGGCCCCGGAGAGAAAGATCCAACAATTGCCGCCCATGGTGGTGAGAGGGTAGACAGAGGATCCCCTGATTGATGAGAAAAGAGAGTTTACGAAAATGGTGGAAGCACGTGGAGGACACGTGAGAACTGAGTTCATCGATTGAGGGTATTTTTTTTAATTAAATTATCAATAAAATATTATTATTATTATTGTTGATGGGAATGCCACTATGTCGCCAGATCACCAAATTCACCGAAAAATGCCAATTCCGATGATAACGTGACATGTACGTGATCGATTCCGATGAAAATATAATATTCCTAAAAAAAGGGGTAAAATTGGCGCAATTATAAAGATATTGGGATAAATGCCCAAATCTTATCTTTTTTGGGGCAAATATTGTAAATTACAAAACTTACGGGGCAAAAAAATATTTTATCCCGCCGGAAAATGTCAAATCCGATGATCACGTGATATGCACTTGACCAATTCAGGCAAAAATGTCAAATTCCGGCGAAAATGGGGCAACATTGGTGCAATTATAAAGTTAATGGGATAAATGCCCAAATCTTATCTTTTTTAGGGCAAAAATTGTACATGACCAAACTTATGGGGCAAAATAATATTTTATCCCCTAAAAAGATTTAACATAATTAAGTGATTGCTTTCATAAAATCTGCAGGAATTCTAACCGATTGTCTAGTGATTTAATTTGACCAATTTAACTGGATTTCCTAGTGCTATCTATTTCTCTCTTGAACACATTCATATTTATTTTTATTTGTTATTTTATTATTTTAAGTACTTATTTTCTGCTTTTTTAGGTTTAATTAATTCACTTAAATACCCAGATTTGTCTTTAGGTTAGAATAGTCATAAATAGGTTAAATAGTAAGTTTAGAATTATCATTTGAGTTCGATAATAGACTTGGTTATACGCTTATCTACAACTGATTCCCTATACTTGGGGACACGAAAAAATATGAACAAGCAATTTATAATCCAATCAAAACACTTTTGGAATATAAAATACAATCCAAATCTTAAGCTCAAAACAGACTACTTCTGTATTACAAAGTATAATCCAAATCCTAATCTCAAAATAAACATAACATTTGTAGTGTTGCCTTTTCAAAATTGAAATTTGGTCGGTTGAGGTAGAGGCAAAAAATGTAAAAATTGATGTCGTACGAGATGCAGGATTATTATAAAAATCTTTTTTTTTTCTCTTTTTTCTGGGAAAGAAAGGTTTTTATTAACCAGCCAAACTGGCTAAATGAGTTTCTATGATAATTAACTAAGTATCAAGAGAACAAAGTTTTCTAAGAAAGTTACAACAGCATCAGTGTTAGGGCGGGAGAAAAATATCGAAATTTTGGTATACCATTTTTATTATATCGAAAAATACCGATTTTATTAAAATTTTAGGTATGTCAAAATTTTTGGTAAAGTATGATACCTTATTGAAAATTTTGGTATGATAAAGGTATATAAATTATCAATACCGCGATATTTTGGTATATATTGAAATACCATAAAATATTCAATTTTTTGGTAATATGATACTGTATGCCATACTACATGATATATGCAATTATAATTATTATTTATATATTATAATTTTTAATTAACTTATGTATATACACTATTTAATTAAAAAGATTAAATTTAAAATCCTACTATAAATTTCATAATTATAAATGGGTGATAAAGTTGATTGGCTTTCATGATATATTGTACTTCTTTTTTAATTATGCAGTCTATCTTATATGAAAATTTAAAAGAGTTAATTTTAATATAAGTTCCATATGCTTCTTGTGTAGATCTCTTGGGTAATACTCCCTCCGTCCCGTCCTTATGGTTACGTTTGCTTTTTGCACGGGATTAATGAATATAGTATTTTAATGTGTATTGAGGTGAGAGAAATAATAATATAGTGTAAAGTGGGTAGATGTATTAGTGGGATGTGTGGACCCATGGAGAGAGAAGTAATTAATTTGTGTGGGTCCCATATGCTAAAAAGGGAAATGTAACCATTAGGATGAGACGCCCAAAATGAAAATGTGTAACCATTAGGATGAGACGGAGGGAGTATTTATTTAATGACAAAGACTTGTGTAAATCAGGTTTACGTTTAATTATATAAACTCTGTTACTTTTTAGTACATAAAAAATTACTCTTTACCACATAAATTGTTACTCTTCTAAATTAAAAAATTACTCTTCAAATTCTTGTAAATCCTTATTTATCGATTACTTTATAGTACATGAAAAATTACTTTTTAGAGACATGAATTAATACTCTTTTGCATACAAATCATTACTCTTCAAAGAGTAATTTTTTATATACTAAAGAGTAATTTTAAAAAATAGGATTTACATGTAAACCCGATTTACATGAGACTCACTTTTATTTAATTAGGTCGCTTGTGAATTGTCATATATTTTTCTTATTATGAATTTGTTATTAATTAAAATTTGTTTTATACTATCTTTCACTTTTTAGTACAGTTTTTAATTAGATTTATTGAATTTTAAGTGCATAATGACATAACAAACTATCTAATAGGACGGTATATACCGATATTTTAGGTATGATACGGTATACCGAAATATTGGAAAGTAGAAGATATACTATATTCCTATATCGAAATATCGATATACCGAAAGTTTAGGTAAGATAACAATATGATTTTTATATATAAAAAATTTCGGTACGATATTTGGTATGACAAAAAATCTTCGATATACCATACTGCCCACCCCTAATCACTATATGGAGATTTAAAACCTTGTATATGAGGATACGTACAACTCCACTCAGGGAGATCGACAACAAAAACAAATACTTCCTCCGTTACAAATTAATTAGCATAGTTAATGTTGTAGATGTGGAGTTTAAGAAAAGTTGTTATTTAATCAATTTTATTGATTTTTAGAGGGTAACATAGTATTTTTAGCATAATACTGTAAACTATAAAGCATGTAGGTGTGTTAGGTGAGAACGATAAATTTGTAATTAAAATGTACATTTAAGATTAAATGATTGATATGATATTTTTTTGGGACGAATATTCACACCCCCAACATACCCTTTCTTTTTTTTAATGGTAAAATTTAATGTGAAACACACTAAATAAAAAGTATGTAGAGTTTAATAAGAAATGGAGAAAATAAAATATAAAGAAAAGTGAAACATCATAGAATTTATCAAAGATAAATGGTTGCACAGAGCAACGCTGATTAGACGTGTAAATCTTCCACCCAAACCACAACACTGTACGGAAAAATATAGACACCGACAAACACAAAACACAAATACATAAACTATAGAAAAGAAGAGAAGCCCGATCAACAGTAGCACAGCCTTTTCCACATCCAATACTCCTCCACTGCCACATTTATTGGGTTATTTTCTTTCGATCATTGTAAATAGTGATTACAAATTATTTCACATTTTAAACAAACCATACATGCAAGGGTGTATTAACTATATAGATATACTATTGGGTACACCCTTCCCTGTAACACCTGGTCCAGAAAATGGCTTTAAGAGCTCGTATGGCACCAGCCCTGCACCTGCTCGATTCATCAGCTTTGTGTTCGCATTTCTTTCATCGATCTCCCCTTCAATCTCCATCAATCGCCCTTTGAACTTCTCAAATGCAGCTTTCATCGCTATATTATCCTCCCAGTGGGGTTGGATCTTGTCGCCAATGTACTCTTCGTCTACAGAATGGTTCGACAGAATATCCACGACCGCAGTCAGAATGGTGGCTTGACCCTGTGATGGGAAACTCTCCAACAAGAAAGTCTCTGGTTTTTCCAAGAACTCCTTCCTTTCTTCTTCTTTCGGATCTTCCACTGGCATTGGCCTTCTTGCAATGGTGGGTCTGTTCGGAAAGTATCCTGAGAAGTCAAACTGACCGAAGTTTACGGCCGCATGGTGCCCTGAGGCTACCCAAATGATGGTACTCAGGATTCCAATCAAGTCATCTGGGGTTTTCAGTTGAGGCCACCATGGCTCATCTTTCTTGTCACCGTGGCCAACCGTACGAATCTCCGTCCACCAGGATTGGAGCTCGTGATCTGATTGCACCAGCTCTTTCTGGGGATAAAAGTGGGTGACCCACTGTTTGATGGCATCCCATATAAGCAAACCATCATTGGCATAGGGGTAGTCTTCAATTGTTAGCTTCAATCCATGAGGCGCTGATGGATCCTCCACAGCCATTCCCCTGCCACATTCACATTAAATTATTATAGGGAGACTTTTTTTTTATACAAAATTTTAAGTTAAAAATTAATACCAATAATTTTGTTAAAAATTTATCAAATCTACCAAAGTTATATTTTTTTTACTCTATTGCCCTTGGATAAAATCCTTATACCCTCCAACTCCTACACCCCTCTTCCTTCACCAAGCAGCCGCCGGACCGCCACCGCCGGTAGCCGAAGACTCTCCGGACTGCCGGACCGCCACCGCCGGCCCTCCGCCTAAATCCGCCGGACTGCCGCTGCCGCCTGACGTTCGCCGGTGACCGGCGACAGCGCATCGCCGGTTACCGGAGCCGCCGACATCATCACCGAAGAAGTCGCCGAGCCATCATCACTGTCGCCGGAGATGTTGCCGCCGCCGCCACTGTCGTCGGAGATGACGCCGAAGCAGTCGCCGGAAAATCCTCCGCCGTTGCCGGAGGGTCGCCGGAAAAGTCACCGCCGCCACCGGAGGGGAGCCACCGCTGCATGGTAGTAGAGGTAGGGTAGATTGGGGTGTGTGGAATGGATAGGATGAATGGGGTGTGTAGGGGTATAGTTGTCCAAATTTTTGATAAATGGTAAAATTGATAATATTTCAATAAAAATGTTGGTATTAAAATTGCACAAACTAAAATGGACATTTTTTACCATTAGCACATTAATATTATATCAGTAATCATTCCCCTAATTCAAAATTCATTTATTGCGTCTATAATAGTGAAAAAATACTACTCAATCCGTCCGCCCGAAAGGTCCACATTTTGTCATTTTGGGCGTCCGCACCAAAGGTCCACATTTTCCTTTTTAAACACATGAGACCCACACTCATCACTAATACAATAAATTTATGGGACCCATACACCCCACTAATACAACTACCAACTACACCTTAAATAATAATACTCTTTAATCCACGTGCAAAAAGCAAATGTCAACCTTTGGGGCGGATGGAGGGAGTATGTACATGGATTGTTAGAAAGGTAAAGAAAAGTTGTACTCGATTGGTCACATAATAAATTTCATACATTTCTCATTTGTTTTTCCACAATAATTTTGACACCTCAAAAAATAAATAAAATTTTATTTTAATTTCAAATTTACCACTTAATTTTCACATTCATAACATTATTTTACACTCTTAGACAACGCGGAACATTAACTGTAGTTTTGGGATGGAAAGAGTATTTTTTACCAGATTTATTAATTTAAACGGTATTTTAGTACTCCCTCCGTAAGAGGACCATTTGCTTTTGGGCACGTGAATTAAGGAGTATTATTATTTAATGTGTAGTGGGTAGTTGTATTAGTGGGTGTGTGGGCCCCATGCTTTAATTGTATTAGTGGGTGTGGGTGGGTCCATATATCCAAAAAAGGAAATGAGATCCTTTGGGTGAGACAACTAAAATGGTAAAATGAGACTCTTACCTAGGATGGAGGGAGTATTTTTAATTAGTAATAAACTTATTAGTTTCACCTGGCAATTAGGTCAGCAGGTAACCCTTCTTGATCGAACCGCCATAGCTTGTCGTAGGCATGTGAGCTCAACTCCATGGCGTACTTGCCGGGGGTGAAGCCCTTCTCGAAGATCCCGCCGGCGTTGACCAGGGAGAGACGCGCCAGGGCGTTGATCTCCATGGTGTATCGAAAATGCGGGTGCAGCAACCTACGTATGGGGTGCATGGCAGACAATTGCCTATGCGTGGCAATGACGTAGGGCTCCACACTACAGTGGGTCCTCACCCAGTGACTGACCAACTGATGTATGCTGGAATCATGGGCAAGAACATGATTCTTAGCCAGCCTCCACAACCAAATCCCCGTCGCATCCCAACATGGTGTGAACACCTCCTTCCATTGAGGCTTCCCCTCCGATGGGGGTCGAGTTAGCTCGATCGCCAGGGGCCGCAGCGTCCCCTCCGGAGTCAAGAAAAACAAGGTCCTGGATCCGTATAGAGTGGTGCCCTTTTGCTCTCTTACCTTGTTCACATAAGGCAGTAGCAGATCATGGTAGTCCAAAACGAATAGCTTCTTTTGTGCCAATGCCTCTTCCAAAGTGCTGTAGCCTTTGATTTCCTGTTCCACAATCTCTTTTGTGATCGCTGATTCAGAGGGGCCGTACACAGCAGGCTCCAACTTGCTCTTCCATGGCCATTCCTGTTGCAGGCATATTCCTCATTAGCTTACCACTATGAAATACCCTTTCTTGGAAAACGCTTCACGTATATTCTTTTCATGTTATTTAAGATTTTTTTAATCAAATTTGTTGAGAAGAAATACATAAAGTAGTGATATGTGCATACAATTTTAAAATTAAAGTAATTTTTAAATTTGTTGTGTAATTTTTCTTAACATTTTGTGAGACAGATGAATGAGGAAAATGTGAAAGATTTTGTGTTATACTCCCTCAATCTGTTAACTCATTTCCATTTTAGGCATTCCATAAAAAGGTTTATACTTATCTTTACAGTAAATGAGACCCACACAAAACATTTAAATATTTTCATGGGACCCACAACACTAAATCAATACAACAACCTATCACACATTATAGTATTATTTTTCTTACCTCAATACATATTAAAATATTTTATTCCTTAATTCTCATGAAAAAAACAAATGTATGTTTTTACGGGATGGAAGGAGCAGTAGGTAACTAAGAATTAAAAAAAAAAACACCGTACCGTAACCAACTGGATGCAAAATGGATTGACACCTGCTAGAGTTTGTCTTCCAAATTCATCATCCCTAAGCCAAGCAAATGTATCTCCTGTAAGCATAGATTAATTTAATTACTCCACATATAGTATAGTATAAGAGAAGGCTAGAATACGTATGTATGGGAGTTGAGTGACGTACTGTCCAAGAGTTCAGGGGTCTCGAAACGGATGACGTTATTACCGGCGTCTGTAATATAGCGTATCGCACTTGGAATAATATCTAATAAGAGGGGTGCAGTGGAATTAGGGTGGAGTTGAAGCCCTTCTTTGTAAAGAGTGTCAATAGTAGTAAAATTGGGAAATTCAGACTCAGAGTTGGTGAGGCCAGATTCCAGCAAGGGTACAACCGTATGAAGCAGAGAGTTCAACCCTTTTGCTTGGAACCCCATTTGCTTTACATCTGAAAATGCTTCATTTCTGGGCACGTATACGGAGAGGCTCCTTGACTCAGATGATGAATCTGCAACACCTTCATTTAATTAATTTACTTCTTTCACCACACTAATTTTTCCCTATTAAATTTAATTTGTTTTTGGGGAACTTTCAATTTTGATAAATCTGGAGTAGTCAAGATTGGAGCTGTAGTAACTGTATCAAGGGAAGTAGTCGGATGGGGAGGAGATTGGATATTGGATGTCCAGTTACATTTTGGTGTTATATTTCCTATTACACGCGTTAGATGAGTGATACGTATGCAGAGAGAAAAATCTCAACATTTCCCCTTATGATTGATTGTTAGGGTATAGAATAGTTTATCCTATATGTTAATCATCCAACGGTTTGTAACAGGAGATGTAAGACCAATATTTAACAGGAGATACGAACCGAGTAGATTGGGGCTGTAGTGGTGACGTGGTTGATATAATGGCCATTTCGCTGTTATTTGGTTTGTAAACTAATTTATTAAGATTTTTAGCAACTAAATATTTTATTAGTAAAAAGTAGTCCCACTATCGTCTCTTTGGATTACACACATTTCATTTTAATTGGTTGTTTCACAAAAGTCTATATATCTAAAAAAAAGTAAAAAGTAAAAAACAATCGCCCTTTTCCATAAACTTTATTTAAAAAAAATTATCTTCATCTAACCTATTTTATTATTTCTTTATTATAAAAAATACTATTAAACCTTAAAAATTATCACTTTCTTAATTTTCGTGCTGTAAATAGTTTTTAGTGGTAAAAGATTATGGGATTCAAAAAGCACAACATTGCTCTATTTTCTGCATCAAATTGTATTCAAACATACGCATGCACTAAAATAAAATAATCTTTCCTCTAATAACTAATACTGCCCTGTTCCATGAATAAATGCAACATATATGGTGCAACGAAATTTAAAAAAAGTAATTTTTTATTGAATGAAAAAGGGGTATTTTTGGTAATTAAATATAATAAAGTGTATGATATATTTGACTTTGACTAATCATGTGTAAAAGAAAATAACATTTTTATAATATTATTGTATTGTAAAATTATTGATTATGTTCAGTTTTTAAGATGTGAAAATATTCTTAAGATAAATCAAAATAAAAAATGTGCAAATATTCGAATAATAATTTTGATTTTAGCTCCATAAAAGTTAATTTTAAAATTTATTATATAACAAACACATATGAACATACAAGTTGAAACTATAATATTTTTCGAATTAACACCTTTTAAAAATAATCACCTCATTTAAAAATTTAAGCTTGTAAAAAGGTAAATTATTTAATATTTAATCAAGTTACTCTAACAAAATCAAAATTGTTGGTTTATACGAACCTTTTTTGGTTTTAGAGCGGCCGGTTCTGCAACGACGAGGGTAGGGATGTTCGGCGCCACCAAGAACAGGGCGGGGTTTACTATCCTTGGAATCAGGATCGCCCAAATCATTGTACACATCATAATCGTAAATTATATCCGATGCTTCGCGCTTCCCCTTCCCATCTCCTCGTGCATTTTGCAAATCTTTTTCTCTCAAACTTTTTAATCCACTTGGAGTTTCAGATGGCAAGTATGACTGTACATACATCAAAGATTAATTATTAACTGAGGACATGAAACAATATATAAAATGTTTCTTTTGGGGTGATCAATCGAAAATCTTTAAAATCATTTAATGATAACTATATTAAGATTAATTCTTTTTTTTAAAAAAAAAATTATTACAATAAAATACAATATCCTATTACTAATTTATGGGTGATTCTAAGATTTATAGAGTTAATTAAAATGGATTTAGTAGTGAGTAGTTATTTATTTAAAAATTTATAGTATTATTTTATTTTGTTTAATAGCGAAAATAAAAATCTAATTCAATAATTAAGATTATTCACGTGCACTTAAGCTAGTTGAACCCCTAATTTATACGGAATATCAACTCTTATTTTAAAAGATCTATTTTATATTTTAATATATTACAAAATCCGAATTGATAGATATTCTTGTTAGGATTTTAATTGGTAAAATAAATGAATAATTCATACCTTATCGGAGAAAAAGAGTCTTTTGTGAGTGATCAAAGGGATCAAAAGCTTTGGTGGAGGAACCCAAGAATCACAAGTAATGTGGGAAGGGCCATTTGGGCCATTTAAAACAATATCCTTTATGAACAGTTCGTTATAGTGTTTATTCTCAACCCACACTGCACCTATCTCTCCGAAATCCACCGGAACTTCAAAATTCGAATGGAAATATATTTCTCCTTTCTTCACATCCAACCCTTTATAACTTGCAGACTCTGATATTGTTCTCTTCTCCTTTCCGGATTCTGAGTAATGTTAATTCATAGGATATAATTATAATATAGTATTAGTTTTAAAAGGGGTAGTACAGTATCAATTCATAAGATAAAAATTTATGTATAAAAGCTTATAAAGCAAGATCATCATGAGAATGAGAAGACTTTTTTGAGGTGGATAATTGGAAGTTATATAATGCTTTAATAAATTAATTAAAAATAGGTCCTAAACTACGATGGTAACTCCATATTATTAGAGTCGTAATTTATAATAGTTAATTAAAAATAAAACCAAGATTTAGAAAGAAAAGAAAAAAAAAAAGTGGTCGCACTGCAGGCCAAGTGATAGACGATAATATGCATACAAATACTAAATATAAAAGCATGTCATACTAAATGTCAAAATCTGAAAATATGAATGATGCAGCCTTAATTAAATCATTTATGTCATATGTGCAATGTAGATCGATTAGGTAGGTAGGGTCCATGATCATTTTTTTAAGGATGCTTGGAGAAATAAGGGTGTATGGAGATTTGGTGAACTAACTATTAACTATACTAACAACTAACTTTGTCCCATAAATAAAAAAAAAAAAATAAAAAAAAAAAAACTTACTAGCGTCCACCTCTGCCGCCACAAGCTCGAGATCCATGGTATCACCAACCCAATCGGATAAGCTGGGCAACTCCACCAGTGCCGTTGGGAGCGTCGTTATCACTGCGGTGACGGTGACCTTCTGCTTCTCGAAAATGTTGGGTAGTGCGGCATTTATGGGGCGGAGTATTCGAACCGATTTGTTTTTAGGTTTAGTATTTGTTGGGAGGGAGTTGTTGTGAGGTCTGGGGACAGCAAATGGTTGAAGAGAGCTAAAAGGGTATTGCAATGGAATTACGGTTTGGGTGGGGGAGGGAGAGTGGAGGATGTTATGCTTCAACATTTTTTTTTTTGGATTAATTAAGAAACTAATTGCTAAATTTGGTGCATGAATGAACTAAGGAACTTTGGGTCTTTTATAGATGGATGGATGGATCATGACCCTACCCATTTCCAATCTTAAATAAAATAAGAGATACAAACATGTGTTAATTGAGTTCGATTATTTTAGTAAATTGTTAGATCAGACCGACACATCATAAACCCTAAATTCAAACGGAGAGGACCAGTTTCTTTTGCTGAGTTGCATGCTTTAAATATTTAATGAGACATATTTTAATGTGATAACAGTTAACCATTCTAAACTATTGTAGTTATTTTTAACATATCAATATTGTGAAGCATGGGATTGTTTCAATTTTTTTTTACTAATTTTCTTTCAAGAATGTCATATTTTTTTAATGGAGTTTAAAACATAAAATGTACCTTTTTATTCTATCTAAAAAGGTTTTAAATAGATAATCGTCCCAAAAATATTTTTCACAATTTTATCCATAACTTTAAAAAATACACCGATTCAGTTTCTTGCAATTGGAAAAATTGGACATTTTTAAATAAAAAAAATAAATTTAGTGAGGATTTTTAAGCTGTGAGACTATTTCAGAAAAATAAAATTTTTTATAACTATTTTGAATAAAGTAATTTTTTATAGTACGGTTTTCATTTTAAACTTCTTTTTTATTATATTTTTCATGTCATATGCATTGTTTATAATTAAATCATTTTTCATATATTCGATATCACTTTTTATTAATATGATAAAAATCTCATTCGTTTCTTTTTATGCAGAAGATATCACTCTATATTAAAATGTTATAAAATCTTTATCTGTTTCTGAACTCATTTCACAATAAAAATTCCTCTCTTGTGCACTGTGGGTACATTTTATTTTAAATGGTGTTCAGTTAATAATGTATTTTTTTTATTAAAATTGTCAGTTGAGATATCAAAGGGAATAGCGTTCAACTAAGAAAAAAAAAATCTTCAAAAAGGGTATTAATTTTTAACTAATGGGTATCAGTATTATATTCATTAATTAATGGTATTACATCCAAATGGATCGATCTAGCGCAGATGAGCTTTTTCCTGGTAGAAGTCGGTCTCAAAAGCAAACAGGTAATGACGCATCTGGGTATATATATGTAAGCTAACTATGTAAAATTTTTTATCAAAATACGAGAAAATTGCAAGACTAATCCCACCCGTCGTGGTCCCATTTGAGTTTGGTTTCAATAGTCTTGACTTCAGTTTTAAACTTTTTTTTCAGCAAAAGTGGTCCCGCCGTCAACTGTCCCGTCAGCAATTTTGATCTCACTGGATTTAACCTTAAATATTGGGACCAAAATTGCAAAATCTTGCAATTTTGGTGCCGAAGCACCCGAAACATCCTATTTTGGCGGGGAAATGAGATAACTTTTGTCGCCCAATCTAAAACCTAACCCCACCCTATTATGTCCTTATGAAACAACTCAAAAACAGTCCACCTACTATCACAACACAAAATTAAAGAGAGAAAGAAGAGAAGAAGAGGAGAAAATATCATCTTCCTCCGAATCATCCGCACAAAAGAATAAGCAATACCTGGTTTGCTACTGTTGAAAAACTACCCGCACGTACGTTTCACAAAAAGCAAGGAGCTTTGGTAGATTGTTTCATACCTTTCCCGAGTCCTTGAACAGTACTGGTTGCGATTTCTTTCTTTGGACTGATCAGTATGAAGTGACTGGCTATGCTCAATTCCCTCTTATGCTCACTAAGGTTGACAATTTGGTATCTGAAAACTTCGAGTTAGCAACTACGTTAAAGGGCACAACATAAAGGGTTGATGAATTGGGTAAACAACTGAAGCGGTTGGAGGAAGATGTTCTTCAGATTCGAATGCTGAAAAATTTTCTTATCATAGTCCTATTAGTGTCTTGGGCTCCTATAATTATCCGAGGGTTATTCACCAAGTAGAATATTATCCTATGATAATCATATATGACCTTCTATTTTAAATTACGTATGAATGCTAGTATGGAAGGCTAATGTATGAAGTATAATGTGTTATGTAATGTATGAATGTGTGAAGCCTAATATATTATGACCTTCTACTATCATGGTTCAACAATATTATCCATCACAATATAATTTAACACCAATACAATCACATAAGATCATGTCATAAGCAACATAAAGCAAGAAACATGTGAATATAGTTCTAGACAATCAGTCACAACCAAAATAGTTCTTACCAACATCCTAAATCATAATCTGAATCAACATAAATCAACAAACAGGTAAACATAGTTCAACATTCATAAAAAAATCTACAAATTAGAAACCAACTACTTCTTCCCCTGCTTCTTACTGTTTTGTGCATCCTTTTTATTCAACTTAGATATCTCCGTAAGAGTGTTGATAGTCACAAAATTCTTACCCCATTTTTCTATGATTTTCATACCCTCTTCCCTGCTACTTTGATCACCTATATTCACATTGCATCCAATGAATGTATTTGGACTGAGAAGTGTTGTATGCGTAGCTGACTTACTAGTGCTTGTACACCCAAAGTGCACCTGACCTCCAATGAAATTATGTGGATGAAAAGTCATTGGTGGAGAAACCCTAAATTTCACTCCAGATAGACCTTGGCTACGTCTTCTGCCATCTAGTATCAAAATTCATACATGTAAATAAGTAAGAAAAATCAATAGGATAAAATAAAATTGTTGCTTTTAATTGAATACGTACCCCAATCACAGTTCCTTAAATCTCAGTAGATTTTTTGGCAGCAGCCTTGGGTCTTGCACTAGGAGTACTCAACTTCCTCTTCCCCTTAATTAAAAAGAATAACACGAATATAAATATCTATATATGAACATAATCAACTTAAATAGAAATATTATCAGAGCTTGTCTTCCTCTTCTTGTTTTAGGTCTATCACTCGTAGTATGAGATTCAGTCTAAATAAGAATACAAAAATAATTATGATGCATTCAACACTATAACTTAATTAATATAAGAACATAAGTACAATATTACTTACGTTGATGGGGTCTATATCAGACTAATGAACTTCATCATCCCGTGTCATTGCTGGACTATCATCAGATTGTGTCATCTCTACTAGCTCAGTAGATGGTTCAATTGATCGTGCTCGTGGTTCACCTTCTCTTTCTTGTTCATAAATAACCTCAACCTCATCAGATTGATCCAACTCATCTAATAAACTAGTAGCAACTTTCTTCAACGAACAACCCTTTTGATTGTGTCCCTTTTCACCACAGTATTTGCAAGTAACTTTGAATGATTGTCTTGGCATTCTTTGGACACCTCTTGTTTTTTTCCCTCCAATTTCATCTGCTCCTACCCTCCTTCTGTTCTCTGGTCTACCCTTCCTTTTCCTTTTCCCAAAATTTGGTGGCAAGGGTGGAATGTACCATGTCTTAGACCATAACTCTTCTCCATTCATTGGGATGATAGACGTTCTATAAACTGCCATGTATGTGTCCACAGAATAACACTTGTTGACATAATCTTCCACATCATGACCTTATGCACATATTGCACTGATTGCATACTTACAAGGTATGCCAAACAACTCCCACAATCTGCAATCACAAGTGTGTGCTTTCAAGTCAACATCGTACTTCTTTCCATCAAAACTTATTACCTCATAGTTGTACTCATTAGATTTTGAAGAGTACAATCTTTGCTTCTCTTCATAGCATTATACACTAATGCTCTTATCCGCCGACATGTTTTTTGGCCCTCCCATTTTCTTTTGCAAACATCTCTGTTTTTTTGAAATGTTGACATCATGTATTCTCGTATCCATTCTAACATGGTCAAGATTGGCTTAAATCTTGCTTCAACTAAAACACAGATAAATATCTCACACATGTTGTTCACAAGGGTATCACACTTGGAAAAGACACCAAAATATTACCTCGACCACTGAGATTGAGGTTTTTCTTTTAGCCACTCTAAACATCTAGGATATTGATTTCCAACTTTCGTCATTGCTGTGTCAAAGTCAGGGATAGTGGTACACTTTACTGCTGCAGGAACCACTCCCAAACTTCTTTAGTTTCACTCCCAACAATAACATATGCTAAGGGATATGGATCATTGTTTGGATCCATGCCTACTGCAGTCATTAGAACTCCAGTAGTGGGACCTTTTAGGTGGCAAGCATCCACACCAATCCATGGTCTACACCCATTCTTGAATCCCTTCTTTAGTGCACCCAAACAAATGTAAACTTTGATGAATCTATTACCATTAGGTGTGTTGTCACAGTTGAGTTGGGATTTTTATCAGTCAATGTTTTAGCATAGTTCCAGAGCTTTATGTATTGCTCACTGTTTTCACCGTCGATATTCTTCAAAGCCAACAATTTGCCCTGTATGCTTGATAGGGAGAAACATAACACCCTATCTTCTTCGATGCTAAATGCTTAAAACCTTTGATACTCTTCTTGGGATCAGCCCTGAACTGGTCTTCAAATCTTTTCGCTAACCAAGCTGATTTTATATTATCAACAGTATACTGTCGAGCACATAAGTGATATGGATTGTATTCTTTAATCTAAAACCCTTCTTTACCAGCCATTTTCAATGTATTAATCCTCCAATCACAACCTTCTTGTTTACACCTTGCATAGATTTTTCGACCATCATTCTTTGAAAACCACAATGATCTACCTGTCTTAACACTGTGTTGTGTCACAACTTCCTTAAATAATATTTTTGTTGCGAAAATTTGCTCTATATAGAAACTAGGATTTCTCACTTGAGATTCCTTGAAAACCATATCAAGATTCCTAGAGTTATCATCCTCTGCTTCAGAATCCTCCTCAACACTATCAAAGTCTTCTTCATTGTCTAGGTACTTTTCTTCGCTGGAAGAAGATGCAACTGTTTTATCAACGCAACCTAAACCAACCCACTCTACTTCATTGTCAATGTTTTCATCAAACATGATATCATCAAGAATGTCATCAACACTATCTTCTTTGTATGCATCATCCTCTCCTGAATCATCATCATTAACATCTTTATCCATTGTCTCCATTGGCACTATATCTCTTATTCCACTCTAGTTTATCACTGGTTCTTCTTCATTTCTGTCTCCACCAATAACTTCCACCACAGTTTTTTCTCTACTAATTCCTGCATTTTCACAGTACTCTGCCTCCCCCTCAATGTCACTATCATCACCCATAAACTCTTCTAATCTTGCAGCATCAAGGAACATAGTACATATCCTGTTCTTTGCAGCATTAAAACACGTATCAATATCAAATACGCAATCAACCATGTCAAATTTTCCATCTTTTCTCATTCCATAGTACTTTTACTCCCAACATATCCTAACTGTTCACACTTCCTGCCAAGATATCCTAAATACACCTTGAAACAGTTAACAAAATCATCTATGGTATTCCCAATCATCATTCCACCATGATGCAACTTAATACTATACAGATTTAGAGAATTACCTAAAACAAAACATACCAACATTTTTTGTTAATCACAATAAATAATTTTACTAGCTAAATAGAAAGATTCATAATAGACAGAAGCATAAATAGAACAAGGGATTTTTTAAAAAATGGTGTGTGAGTGTGTGAACCTAATTTACATTCAAAGAGGCAGAATAAAGAATAAACAGAACTTTTTACAGGTTTCATAGCTTTTTAGAGTATTCTGATGCCTCCTATAAAGCTTTAAACACATTTGTATAATTCTAAAACATCCTACAGATTTTTATACAGTTTGATGAACATTATGAAAGAATCCATTGTCATTATTCATAGTGCGTAAAATTTATGAAAAACTGAAATTCCATGTTGAACCTGCAGGCCGCAAGCAGCAAGCAAAGAATTGATTAATGGCATTTAAAGATATAATAGTTTGAAACACCACTTAAATAATAAATTCAGTTAGATAGGATTTTGAGAGAGATAATCAATCTGCTAAAGTAGTTGTTGATTTAAATTTGAAAAGCAGAGAAAATAGGAAATGAGCGGTTTCATCCCCCTCATACTAACTAAGTCATCTCATGAAATCAATGATTCAATTAAACCACTAAGCATAATATTGGAATGACCATCCTAACACTATGAATAGAAAATTTAACCACACAAATCATACACGAAATGAGAATAAGCATTCATAATCGAAAATATTCATACAATCAATTCATCGAATATGTGGTGTGCAAAATTTACATTATCCTTAACCAATCATATTGCTAGCCTCACATGAGGACTAGCCACTACAAATCATAATAAAATCAATATTATCCATGACATGCTCCAATTGAGCCAAATAATGAAGAAAATAATAAATCGAAGGTTGATTGGCTTCCCTTTTGAAGTTGGACTTATCTTCCTTTCTCATTCTCCAATCTTCACTCCTTGATGTTCTTCCCTTACTTAGATTGGTGGATTGATGGAATGGTGGATGGATGTGAGAAATCAAGAGGAATGGGTGGATGGAATGAAGATGGAGGAATGGATGATGGATGGATGGATGGAGAGGAGTGTGTGCAGTCCAAAACCCTCGATTTCTGCCTTCAAATGTTGATATTGGGGGTATTATACCCCCTCAACACACCTGAAAATCGCACAAAGTTGTAAAACACAATTTTGGCCAAAGTGCAAGAAAACACGAACGTGTTTTTATGCACTTGCCCGTGTTTTTCTGCAGATTTTCAGCTTTCTGTATGTTTGGTCACCTGCAAAAAAATACGGGCACTACATAAAAACACGGGTGATTTGGCCAATTTTTTTATTTTTTTCATTCTTCTCCATTCTTCATACTTTTTATCACCATTTATCTTCATAATTACCTATCCAAAGACATGAAAATCAATATCATCATTTTCTCAAAATACTATATACAAAAGATGCAAAAATTACGGAATAAGGTAACAAAAGACACACAAAAACGACACAAAATTTAGGTGAAAATAGAGACGATCAACGAGGGATTTTTTAAAAAATGGCGTGTGAGTGTGTGCGAAGTAGAATAGAAGCAGAAAGATTCACTTACCATAATATGGAGTCGGGAATCGAACGAGGGATTTTTTTGCCGCATTGTGCTGTCAAAACTGTAAAAATATTAAGATGTAAAATATTAAGATGAGTAAATGATTCGATGGGAAGAAATCGATTAGTGAAGGGAGGGAATTATAGCGGACTCAATTTTGTGGAGAAAATTAGGTATTAGGATTTGTCTACAATAGAAGGGGGATTAGAGTTCATCAACAATTTGGGAAGAAATTGATTTGTGATGTTGAAACTCCGACAGAAATGTCGCGCGGCCTTGTCAATTTCTGATGTTGAAACTCCGACGGGAACATCGAGATGAGAGAGGGCTTCGACGAAACAGAGCGCGAGCTTTGACAGGAACGGCAAGCGGCGGCCTTCGACGCGAACAACAGCGCGCAAACTCAATTTGGGAGCAGAGATTAGGGATTAGGCTTGGGCTCGTTTGGGGACCACGTGATATTTATTTCTATTCACCATAACAGCCATGTGAGCCGTTCCGTTAAATTTAGACGGCTTAGGGTTAATATTGCAAAACAAAATTGAGCGGGACCACTTTTGCTGAAAAAAAAGTTTGGGACTGTAGTCAAGACTATTGGGACCAAACCCAAATAGGACCGTGATGGGTGGGACTAGTTTGCAATTTTCTCATCAAAATACTGATACCCAATTCTTTACAGGCAAACATTTGGGCACATCGGATCTGCTGCGTTGTTTTTGTATATTATTTTTGTGTCCCATGTTATATAATTATCATGAAAGAAGGAAAAAAACTCAACCAGGGTTCAAACTTTCATTTTTAGTGTATATTTTTCCTCTATCCAACGATATGGAACATGAGATATATCAAAATGATACAAAAAATCCAAACTGATATTCGCGGATAAAAACTTATTCTGTTCCAAAACTTTGCCCATGTGGTTATTATTAATAGGCAAGTCTTGTGGATCATCTGACGGTGAGCCAATTTTACACTTTCATAATTAGTTATCACTTTTACTATAAAATATTATCACTTTTTATTTATATTATAAATTGTTCATGAAATAGTTCAGTGCACCATTTTCACTTTTTGTCAATTGAGTATTACTTTTTATTAATGATGTTATCACTTTTTATCCGTCTCGTAAGATGGTCTCACACAAGTATTTGCCATTATTAATACATGTGGTTATTAAATTAAAAATTAATACTCCCTCCGTCCTCCAAAATCGTTCACCTATATTATACCACGAATGTTAAGAAAATATTACTTTTTTTTATGAACTTTATTGATTTTTGGGATTAATATGATATTTTAAGGTAATAAATAAAGTATAAAATATGTTATATATATATGGAAAAAATGGATGATACTTTTTAAATTAATGTGTAATTTTGAGATTTTAGATTATAATGATATTTCATTTTTTGGGATGAATAGTTATGTGAGACAAATAAATAAAGAAAGAGTGAACAATGTGAAGGGAGCAATAAAATTTAAATTAATTTGATAACTCTCTAAATATTTTAGATGACATTATTATCATTTTAAAAACCCTAAAATAAAAAAGAATAGGTAGAGGGCGCCGTAGTCTAGTACCCCACTTGTCTTAATTAGGTAATGTATACATTTTGTACACACATGTCAATTTTTTTTATTATGCAAAATAATTAGTATTTACCCCAATCTCATTTCAATCTTTATATATTTTTAATTTAGCTGTTTTATTTCAATTCTTATATTTCCCTTTTAGATATGATTCGGACAATTATTTCTCTCTTCATAGCCCATCCATCACACTAATACATTTACCCACTTTACATTAAAATATTATATATCTCATCTCACTACACATTAAAATATTACATTCCTTAAACTACATGCAAAAAACAAATGTAAAGTTTGAAACGCACGGAAGGAGTGTATATAAACTTAATACAACATTAATATAAGTTTTCACTAAATATTAAAATATTATATATTAATTTTGCGAAAAACATATGGACTACTCCCTCTGTCCCGCTCAAACGTCATCAGTTACTTTTTATGCGTAGATTAAGAAGTATTATTATTTTATGGGGATAAAAATTTTTTTAGTCCCATAACTTTCCCCATGGTCTTTTTTAGTCCCAAGAAAGATAAGTTTGTCAAATTAGTCCCACCGGCGAAGAAATAGGACAAAAAACGTCCTATTTTCGCCGGAAAAAAGCTGACATCACCTGGAAACAACCACATCACAGTCGGAATCGTCGATTTTCGGCCGGTATGATGACGTGGCGCTCTGATGGCAGGTGAGTCAGCGGGATAAAAACCTATTTAGTCTCATAACTTCCACATGTTCTATTTAATCCCAATAAAGATAAATTTGTCAATTTAGTCCCTCCCATATAGAAATAGGCCGAAACACGTCCTATTTTTGTTGAAAAATACTGACATCATCGGAATCGCTGATTTTCAACCGGAACGATGACATGGCGCCCTGATGGCAGGTGAGTCAACAAATTAAATGTTATTTTAATGTCAATAAGACGTTTTTATTTAAACAATTCCGACTGGTATCATGGCTGTTGGCGAAATCGTGGTCGGTGGCGAAGTTCTGGTGTTTGTGATGTGGGCCTTGGTGGCGGCGATTCCGTGCCAGAAGAGTAATGGGTTGATGACCCTTAATATTTTTTTCTAATTATTTAAAATTTTAGAAAATAAAAATGCCTTGTTGGTATTAAAATTACATTAATTCCGACTTAAAATCGGCGATTCTATTGTCACTTGACAATCACGTGCCATTTTTCGGTGATGTCTGTATTTTTCGGCGAAAATAGGACGTGTTTGGGCATATTTTTACACGGGTGGAACTAAATTGATAAATTTATCTTTATTGGGACTAAAATAGAACATGAGGAAAGTTATGAGACTGAATATGTTTTTATCCCGCTGACTCACCTGCCATCAGGGCGCCACATCATCATACCGGCCGAAAATCGACGATTCCGGCTGTGACGTGGCTGTTTTCAGGTGATGTCAGTTTTTTCCAGCGAAAATAGGACGTTTTTGGCCCTATTTCTTCGCCGGTGGGACTAATTTGACAAGCTTATCTTTCTTGAGACTAAAAATGACCATGGGGAAAGTTATGAGACTAAAAAGGTTTTTATCTCTTATTTTATGTGTAGTGGGTAGTTATATTAGTAGTGAGTGGTGGGCCACATGTAGTACCTTTTTACTAAAAGTGAGAAATGAGGACATTTGGATGAGACTCCAAATATAGAAAAATGAGGACCTTTCGGTGGGACGGAGGGAGTATATTTTACCGAGTTAAATTCACTTTTTGCCCCATAATTAAAACAAAATTCGATTTCTATCCCAAGAAAGATAAATGATAGTACAATTTTGTCCCATAACTTACAAATTTGTTCGATTTTTTATTAAATTTTCGCTAGAAAACACTAATTTCGTCGGACAAAGGAAAAATTATATTTCTATATCAAAAAAATTAAATAGTACAATTTTGTCCCATAACTCACGAATTTGTTTTCCGGTAAAAATTGATCAAAATTTAAACAAATTCATGAGTTATAAAACAAAATTAAATTATTTATTTTTTAATAGAAATTAAATTTTGATTTATTCAAAAAAGTGAATTTAACTCATATATTTTACTTTAACAGTTTAGGAAGTATTAAATTAATCGTCTCAAGGTTTCACCTAATGAAGTAATCCCACGAAAATTTTAATGGACTATTTTTTTTTTTTTTTTTACGTTTCATAGAGTATTTCACACTCCAATTTTTAAAAAAGTTTATGTTTCAATAATACACACTTTTTATACACACCCCAATATAATACTCACTTTTTATTATATCTCAATAACTTTATATAATATTTTTATTAAATTATTTGAAATATTTGTTATTATTTTTATTTTTATTTTATATACATATATAAAAAATTCTTAAGTACGCACACTACAAATAAGGGAAATAATTTTTGGGATGGAAGAGTATAACCAATTATTTGAAGTGAATAATAATTAAAGTCGTTGTCGAAGACTATGACGCCCCAACTATAATTTTTTTAAAAAAAATAAATTAAAAGGGAGATGTTTCATTTTAGGCCATGAGTTGTGTGAGAACATCTCATTTAAATTCTCAAGTAAACGGATAAAAAGTGTTATTTTTATAATGAAAAGTGATATTCAATTAATGAAAAATGATAATACTAGTGAATAAAAGTGATAATATTTTATAGAAAAAATAATAACTAATACCACTACTCGCTTCACATTAAAATATTATTAGTATGTCTTAACTCACTACACGTTTAAATATTACTCCCTCTGTCTCACCCAAAGGATCTATTTTTTCCATTTTATGCGTCCCACAAAAAAGAGTCCACTTTCCTTTTTTACATATATGAGACACACACACCTCCACTAAAATACTTAAAATATGGGACTCATACTCACACTATTACAACTACCCACTACATATATTAAATAATAATATTTCTTAATTCACGTGAAAAACAAAAACTACCCTTCGAATAGAATGGAAAGAGTATATCTCTTAGTGCAAAATAAATGTAAACCTTACAAAAGAAATGCATACTTACGTCTTGAAAATCCAAAAAACTGATAAAGCATACACTAGAATTGAAATCAATTACTAAATACATTTTCCACCACTAAAATTATTCTCAAGCAATATTCATCATGAGAATTTTAGTTTTTAATCAATCTTTTTCTTATTTTTATTCCTTCATATACTCCCTCCGTCCTCTGGAAAGGTATTCGTTTACTTTTTGCACGTGGATTAAGAAGTATAATAATTTAATGTATAATAAGGTGAGAGAAATAATATTTTAATGTGTAGTGGGTAGTTGTATTAGTGTTGAGTGTGAGACCATGTGTAGTAGTTGTGGGTCACATCAATCTAAAAAGAAAAATTGATACTTTGTAATGTGACGGACCAAAATAGAAAATGGATACATATCAAGGGAATGGAGGGAGTATATATATAATTTCATTAATCATATTTATCACACTACCAAAGAATATTATATGAATTAAAGTGTAAGGTGAAGATGACACAATAAATACTTTCACAAATTATTTTACATTGTATTATTGGAATTGAATAAGACAAAAATAAAGTAAATGGTTGCTGAATTCACCAAAAGAGGAAAATGTTTTTGCTGCTTCATGAAAGTTGCCCTCAAAGATTATTATTATTATTATTTTTGGCATCGTATTGAACACGTGAACTTCATTTTAATAAAATTTTGTCTTTTTCAAAAAAATAAAAAAAATAAAATAATAGGTAGAGGGGGAGGTGCATTGTATGTAGGGCAGTAGAAAGTGACGGGGTGAGTTGTTGGAGGTAGCTGACAAGGAGAGACACCAATTATTCTACAAATAGGGGTACGATTTTCGTAGAATAATAAACTAATAAAATTAAAACGAATTAATATATTAAATCGGCCTCCTAAAACAGAATAATAAACCAAAAATTTGAAGGATATAATTTCATTGAAGGTATTCCTATCTATTCCCTAAATTTTTGGAAATTTTAAATTAGAAAAGTGAGCAAAAAGAATGCGATTTTACACATTTAATTAATATTCACCAAAACAATATGGACTAACAAAAATATTAATTAATTTATTAAGTCATCTAAAACTCAAATAAACATACATCCAAAATTTAAAATTTGGAATGCAGTTTTTAATTATTGAAATAATATTTCTATGATTAAAAAAATTAATATTTATAAATCATAACTAAAATTGCACATGAGTTTTCATTTATAAAGAACAATTCAAGACACCGTCATTAAAATTTTATACAAACAATAGTGATTAAAGTGTAAATTTATAACAATATTTTAATAATGGGCAGACTTGTGTGACACCATTTTATGGCGAGATCATTTTAAGTTTTCGTCATTATTATAACTTTTTATTAAAAATGTTATCAATTTCTTTTAAAATATTATCACTTTTTATTTATGTTATAAATTATTCAAAATTAATTCACAATATTATTATTATTATTAATATTATTATTTTTCATTAATGGAATATTACTTTTATTATCACTTTTTATTCATATTATAAAAGTTATTATCTGAGACGATTTGATATAAGTCCATTTCTTTTACTCCCCCCGTCCCATAAACAAATTCACACTTTATATTTTTGTTCGTTCCATAATAAGTTCACACCCCCAAATAAAGAAATACACACAAATCAATAACCTCACAATACACTTTAATTTCAAAATTACCCCTAAAAATAAAGCAAAAAGTATTTTTTTCTTAAATTTTGTATTTATATTAACCGGGATTTTGTCTTTGGAATGGAGAGAGTAATAATTAACGGTACAAAGTTTTTTTTTTAATTTTATTTTACTATGATATTTTGCTAATAAAAAGTTATTTTTAGGAGACAGATCATGTACCCATTATCCACACTGATTCCACCATTGCAAATATGTATAAATATTTTTTTTTTAACTCAGTTAAATTAAAAGTCATCCTTGCTCAAAACAAACATTCATCACTATTTAATTAGTTTTCAAACTTTGGAAACACAAATACCTTTTTAAAAATAAACGTACAGTACAGCGGCCCCATAAATTTAACCAATACCTACACATAAAATGTCCACACATGAAATGTGTAACTAAATTGTGACACATAATATTTTTATGTGTTGGTAATGTAACAAATTTAAAATACTTAATTGTGACATTTAAAATGTGTTACTAAAAATCAATAATAACATTTTAATTTTATTTATTATTTTTTATATTAAGAATTTCCACACATGAGTATAGATATTATAATTGTGTGACTAATACTATATTATTTAGCTACATATAAAATTTATGTGTGGCTAAAAAAAATCACATGTGATGATATGATAGTTTATTTGATAAAAATAATTAATTAATAGAAAATACAAATTAAAAACTATATTACTGATAAAGTATTATTAAAATATAATAATATTTAAATAAAATACCTTATTTTGGAAACATGTCCTATCTATACATATATATAATTATCAAAGAACTAAATGAAATACCTATATAGTCTAATAGCTAAAGCTTCGCTTTCACGCGTTCGCAGGTACGGGTTCGAATCTTGCAAGGTAAAGATTTACTAACACAATTTAATATGTGTAAGTAAAAACTTTTTGCTATATAATTATAGTAACACATGATTACATTTATTTTACGTGTGGATAAAATGCAATGCCTACACAAAAATAGATTTTACCCACACATATGATGAGTGAATAAAATTCAAATTTCTTGTAGTGACTTAACATTTTACTCATTCAACGACGTACTCCCTCCGTCCCGGGAAAATTTTGCGCCCCTCTTTTCGGTACAGAGATTAAGAAAGTGATGACTTTTAGGGATATAATGATATTTTTTTTGTAAATAAATATTTTTTATATTCTCTTCACACATAAAGTAAATATTTCCCTTCACATACATGTGTGTGGATAAAAGTTAAAGATTTACTACCACAATTTAATATGTGTAAGTAAAAACTTTTAGCTATATAATTATAGTAACACATGGTTACATTTATTTTATGTGTAGATAAAATGCAATGCCCACACAAAAATAGATTTTATCCACACATATGATGAGTGGATAAAACCCAAATTTCTTGAGTGACTTAACATTTTACTCATTCAACGACGTACTCCCTCCGTCCCGGGAAAATTTTGCGCCCCTCTTTTTAGCACAGAGATTAAGAAAGTGATGACTTTTAGGGGTATAATGATATATTTTTTTTGTAATAAATAAATGATAAAGTATGTTAGGTAGAAATGATTTTTTTGTAAATAAAGTATATGGGGAAGGGTGCTTATTTTTTACTTTTTATTTTTTTAGAATGTTCAAACTTTTGTGAGACAGCCCAAAATAAAAAGTTTGTCATTTGAGAGACGGAGGGAGTATATCATTAAATAATTTTAGCACTCTTGTCCGATTCGATCATTCTAAGTAAAATAATGATGCTTTTTTTATCACGTGCAAAATATACTGTGCAAGCATGCAAACAATTATTCCCATTATTCTATACTACTTCACCCTTTTTATTTTCGTCAGTCACATGTTAAATTTCATCATCCAAAAAAAAATATCATATTAATCTTTAATCCTAAAATAAATCTTAATTATAAACTTAATTCTTACCTAACACATATAGTATACTTATAATTTATTTATAATTTAAAATATTACATTATCCTTCAAAAGCCAATAAAATGGATAAAAAAAATAACTTTTCTTAAACTACGTATCTACAGTAACAATATAGTTTATTATGGGATGGAGAGAGTATTTCCTCGTCCGCCCGAAAGATAATCTTTTACTTTTGTGCACGTTGATTAAGAAGTATTATTATATACTTAATATGTAGTTGATAGTTGTATTAATGGGAGTGTGATCCCTATATTTTAGTTGTATTAGTGGGTGTGTGTGGATCCCAAGTGTGCAAAAAATGAAATGACCCTCTTTGAAGCGGACGACCAAAATGAAAAAATGCTCTTTTTCGAGCTGATGGAAGGAGTATTATTTTTATTTTAAAGGTTGAATTTATTTTTAGTTTAAGTTATATTTGGATTGAGAATTTTTAAGAAAATTTTATATATCACTCTTCTAAATCCCTGGCACTTATTTGGGTGCAATACCAAATTAATGAATTTTTAAATTAATATATTTTAAATAATGGTTTCAAACTTGATATTTTTAGTTGTTTTAAATCAATATAACGAAGTTTCGTACATTGAAATTTTAAGTAATAAAAAACTACTAAAATATTTAGTTGGTAAAAGCATTAATTTCATTTCAAATTAGTTTATCAACGGATTAATAACAAAATTTATTGATAATTTTCTATTGGCGATGGTTGGTAAAATTTTAACAACAAAAATTTAATTTCGTTGGTAAATGAAATTAGTAATCAGTTGCTAATAATTCAGTAATTATATAATTATAATCCATTAGTATAATAGCAACATATTTAATTTTATTAGTAAAAATATAATAAATCAAGTGATATTCCATTGCTATTATATATATATATATATATCTGTTTCAATGTTTACGTTTGCTTTTTGCACTTTGATTAAGGAGTGCTCCTTCCATCCCCCGAAGTACTTCACGTATTATTGTGCGCGGAGTTTAAGAAAAAAATTGTTATTTTATGTAAAAAGTAAAAAGAGAATAAGTATTTTAATTAATTTAATGAAAAGAGTGTAAAATTATTGGAATGTGTGAAAAAGTGAGTATTATGTTGGGATGTGTGTAAAAAGTAAGTACTGTTATAGTGTATTTTTTACCATTTTTATTAAAAGTAAAGTGTGAAATACTTTGTGGGACAGATGAAAAAGGAAAGTGTGAAATATTTTGGAGGACGGAGGGAGTATAGTATTTGGCAAAAACTTGTGTGCGCCGGGGCGCACGAGATCACATTCCGTGCGCCTTTAGAATTTTGTATTAAATTGTGTACCATTTAGTATAAAGATGTGTACCATGACAAAAACTTTTGTGCGCCTGGATGCACGGGAACACATTCCATGTGCCTTTGAAATTTTGTGTTAAATTGTATACCCTTTAGTATAAATATGTGTACCCTTTATTTTCTGAATAAAAATAAAAAAATATTAATAAAGTGCATACCCTTTAGAACAAAATGATGTACCTTTATTAATTAAAGTGTATACCCTTTAGACCAAATCAATGTACTCTTACCCATAATACTAAATTCTAAAGGCGCACGAAATGTGTTCCGTGCGCCCGGACGCACACAAGCCTCACTCATTGTATTTTAATAGATAGTGGGTGGAAATATATAATATTTAATGTAAAGTGAGTATGTATATTAGTATTGGATGTGTGGACCATGGTGATATATTATTTGTTTTAGGTGGGTCCCATATTCTAAAAAATAAAATATAAATATTAAAATGTAACTACAAAAATAAAAATATGTAATATTAAAATGGGACGAAAGGAGTACCCTTCATTTATGTGTAAAAAAAAAAGCAACTCTTGTTTACAAAGGGAGTAGTTGATACCTCCACGACAATTGTAGGGCGGTAGAAAGTGACATGGGATTTTTTTGAGGTCTATGACAAAAGCCTCGACACCCGTTATTCTATTAAATAGCCGTACAATTTGTCATAGAATAATAAACAAAAAGTAAAATGGATATAATTTATTAATCACTTTTTATATGATCTTAGACAATTGTAGGTGGACTCGATTCATTATCAAGTTCTAAAAAATAGATAAACTATCAATTTAGGACATGAATTATTTTTTCTATCAAATCAAATTTAAAATATGCAAAACTATCAATTTAAGACTTGAATTTATCAAATATTATCTAATATTTTATCAATTTAGGGCCTAAATTCAGGTCCCGGATTGATAATTATACATGTTGCAGGTCCCGAATTGATAGAAAAAATAATTCATGTTTCGAATTGATAGTTTACCTATTTTTCAGGACTTAAATTGATAAAATTCCTAAATAATATTATAATAATTTAGAATTACACTTTAATTTATCATTTATTATATCTTAGAAAATACTCAATATGTTCCATATTTAAGTTTACAATTATAGTAAGTATTGAGTTTATGAAAAAAAATTTGCGTTATTTTTTGGGATAGTTTTATTTAAGTTTGATATTTCTAAACTATAATTATAACTAAAAACTTTTTAAGTATTGATAAAATACCCTTAATAAAATCTCTATAACTAAGAAAATGGGATCCAAAAAATGGATTTTTAATTCATATATATATATATATATATATATATATATATTAAATTTAAAATTGTAAAAATTAAATTTAAATTAATTTAGTTAGACTCTAAATTTCATCCCCAGTCAAAAGAAGAATTGCGCCACCGGAAAGATGGCATTTATTTGTTGAAAGGGCGCCACGGAGTGGAGTATATCCGCGCATCGGATGAAATATTAGTATTAATTAGTATATAACCAGCATGTTGGAATATAAAATTTTATTTTAAACATTGTATGTTATTTATTAAAATAAAATATATTATAGGTTTGTGATTAAATATACATCCGTTAATAAATGTTAAAAAAAATAAAAGTTGAGATTTATAATCAATATCAGAGTTTTTTTTTACTTATTTTAATTAATAAATTTTATTTAAGTTTATGATGAAAATAAAGACGTGTGTGAATATTAAGGTAAGAATATTTATATTTTTTAAAATATATTATATCATATTAAATTATGATAGAATTAAATAAAATGAATACTGTGATGTTAAATTATATACACCGACATGTATATTAAATTATTTAATTAAAATAAATATTAAGTTTTTTATTTAATTTTTAAATTTTTTTAATGATACTAATTTTATAAAATTAATTTGTTCATATTTTTGTAAATTAAATTAAGTACATTCTCTCTATAAATAGAATACATTTTACATAGAAATTAAATTATAACAATTTTTTAAACACAACTAATCAATAAAGGAGTATTTAATTGCAATTAATAAACATGAACCAATAATAGATTAACACATGGGAGTGACTATTTGCACCCCCAATTTTAATAAATGTACCCCATAATTTAGTAAGTCTAAAATATCCTTGAATAACAAGACATAAATATCCTAAAATATTATTAACGTTTCAACTATTCTATCTCAAACTTCTAAACATACCCCTTAAACCCTAAACCTAATTAATTAAAGACCAAGCAAAGATTGTAATTCAATTTTATTTCTTAAGTTCGAAATGTAATGGAGCAAGAATCATCAGGAAAGAGAAATTATACTTACGGGTGCAAGAATAATCAAGAAAGAAATCTAAGATATAGTTACGGCATTGGTGGTGTTCGCTTTTTGTATCCGAACACAAAGTGTTCGATTAGTGTAACCGAACATGATCAGAGAGCGCACAGGTTCCTTTTCTTAGCTGTTCGGGAAGAAGGATACAATCCATTTATCAACATATCTTTGAAATTACAAATTGGAAATAAAAGTTAATGGGTATATCCAGGATGACCCACGATTTCAATATACCATTAGCATCTGGAACGCACTAAGCCTAGCTATTGGATTCATGGAATATTGTGTCTGAGTCCAATGAATTTTCAGGTTTTTTTTTTGACAATGCTTTGATTGTCCTATTGAGGCCCTTCTTCCAGGGATGAAAATAGAAAAAAATTGGACACTCTCATCATGGGTTAACATGGAAAAATTCAGCTCTTGGAGTTTTCACTCAGGAATGGAATCCAAGTGAGAAAATTCTTGGTTAGACGAAGAGGGGATGTTTATTGGAGAAGTGGCCGTGAGCTCAAGTATCAAACTAATGAGGAGAATATTCCGAGAGTTGAGCTTTCAAACATCAATGTCGAGCGCTATGAGGGGTGCCTCAACTTTTCTTCTTCATTGTAAATCCTCACTCAGAGTTTGTAAACAAACTTATGCTACTTGGTGTTGAATCAAAGTGATCTTTCCGTCTGATTTTATTCAACTTGTTAAAATGGAATTTGTGTGAAAGGATAAAGATGTCAAATATGGGGTGGGTTTAGAAAAATGTATACATATTATTAAATTATATCGGGGTATATTTAGTAATTGAGGTGTATTGAGTAAAATTGGGGGTGCGAATAGCCGTCCCCTTAAAATATATAAATAAAAAATCAACAATGCACAAAATGATGACACATATGTTTTTTAAAAAATCATTTTAAGAAACTACTTGTTAATTATATGTACTAGTACAGTGCCCGCATGCGACGCGGGTTATCGTACTTGTTATTTATTTATTATTTTTAAATATATATTTTTAAATAAAAATTAATTATATCATTTTAGGATAATTAAAAATATAATTTTTTATTTGACTAAAAAAGAAATATCTTAAGGTAAATTAAATCAAGTAAAAAAACATGAATTCTTAATTTATTTCACATTAATAGTAAAATATAGTTGGAGGCGGCTATTTACACCCTCGAAATTGTTAAATGAACTCCAATATAATTTATAGAATTAAAATATGATAATGTGATAAGACGTGAATAACCTTTTATAAATAATAAAATAAAAATAATTATAATTCAATTTCTAAATGCACCCCAATCAAATTTCTAAATGCACCCCCATTATTATAATCACTAAATCACGATCAACCTAAACCCTACCCTTCTACATCAACGTAGTATCATAAAACAAGTAAAATTGAGAATGATAATCATCCGGAACAAACAATAATCGTAAAGGAGTAGCATAATCAAAATATTCAGAGAAATGTCAATCCATCAGCAGAAAGCAACAAATGTGTATAAAAAACAGGTCATTCGGTTGTAACAACCGAACAGCTTAACAGTTTAAGGTGTTTGACTGCAGATGTGTAAAAAAGGTCATTCGGTTGTAACAGCCGAACAACCTTAAGGTGTTCGACTGCATCAGTCGAACAGAATACAAAAAAAGAAGTCATTCGATTGTAACAACCGAACAACCTTAAGGTGTTCGACTGCAGCAGTCGAACGGAACACACAATAGCAAGTTTTGTAATTCACATACGTATTGCTCAGAAACCTGTCTAATTGCTTCTAATTCATGGAAATTTCAATTCAAATTGCAAGACAAGTACAACCACACACTACAGAAATACAAATTCAAATTACCCATACTTAATTTTCAAATTTTGAAATCAACCAAAACCCTAGAATTCGTGTCAACTGCAAAATAAAGAAGCAAAATGACAAAGAAGACATCATACTTACTTAACATTGACGAAGTCTTGTTGGTGGATAGGAGTTCTTCCCTCTTCTTTCGCTTCTAATCAATTGCGGCAAATTTTGCAGAACACGACAATCGCGGTTCCAATATTTTTTTTAATTTTGTAATAAATTATTTTTTCTTTAATTTGAGTATAATTAATTAAAAGGATAGAATTGTCTTTGTATGGGGTGTATTTAGTATTTTAAATGTGTAATTTTAATTTTAATGGGGTACGTATAGTAATTGAGGTTCATTTAACATTTCCGGTGGTGCAAATAGCCGCTCACAATATAGTTATCACTAAGGTGAAGTGATCATCCTCCTCAACATCGTCGTAAGATATCAAAATAGGATTGTTGTGTGATGTATCAATATATCAACTTTAATCAAACTTTTAGTCCAACTTAATTTAAAGTTTTCATTTAAAAGTATCAAAAATATTATTTAAATAACGCGTTGTCGATGTTTGAACCTAGATACTCTTAAGAATCAAACAACCAATTAAACTTTGCTACCTCATATAAATTAAGAGAAATTATAAATGTCAAATACACCTAAACTTAACCGCTCACATATTTTAATTTTACTTTAAAAAACTTATTTTACTTATTAAAAATAATAAAGAAAATAATAAATCTTCCAAACCAATAATAAGTAGTTATTTCACATTTTTAAAATGTCATAAATATCTAATAAACCTAAAGTCAGTTCAGATCCCACGTGTGACGCGAGTTATCTAATATTTTCTTATATGTCTTATGTTAATTATAATTATTCAGATGTTTTATAAATTTCTATTCTATCAATATTTGATTACAATTTTTTTTATAATCAAACAATATATTTTATCTATAATGTATTACTTTTTGTACATGGATTAGAAATATTATTATCTTATATAAAGAGGATAGTTGTATTAGTGGTGAATTGTGAATCTTTTTCATTAAAAAAAAAGACCTTCAGAGTGAACGATCAAAATGGACAAATTAATTATTAGCGTATGAAGGGAGTAAAATATATAGCTATTAATGCAAAAATTAGATTTTCATTGACATTAAAAAATGGGTACATGTATCATTATTTTATTTAACATTTCAAACTCAACCTATTTTACAATTATAAAAATTAGATTAAGGTTAACTTTATTTTAAAAAGAATAAGTCTTTTTTTTATTTATTAAAATTTCAGCCCAACCCATTAAGTCAAAGCCCACTTTAAAATTATAATTTAAGGGAATACATAAATAAAAAATTTAAAATAAATGTATTTATTGATGTTTGAACATGTGATCTCCTCAAAATTGTCCAAAGTCACCTCATAATTTTATAAAAATCATAAATGATAAACTCATCATGACTTGATGCCTCACATTTTATAAATTTTAAATTGGAAAACTTATTTTGTTTTAATATATAAGAAGATTATTAAGATTTCATTTCTTAGCTTTGATTGTGTACATTTTTTTAGGAGTTTAAAATTAGAAGCGTCTCGTATAAATTTACTTTATCAGAAACAATAATCTCAAAAATTGAATTTTTTCGAAATAGTCCATATAACTTTTAATTTTTATCAAAATAATCATTTTTATTTAAAAATATTCAATTTTTCTAATTTCACATGATAAGACTGAATCGGTGCATTCACAATGGGACGAAATTGGTAAAAAAAAATAACATTGTTTTGAGACGAAATCAGAGCAAAACTGAAAGATTTGGGACGGAAATGAATTTTCTAACTATTTTGAGACATTTTAAAATAAAGTAAAAAAATATTAAATGGTTTATGTTTTAAACTCCATTTTTAGTCTTATAATTTTAGTATTTTGAATTAATTTTTAGTCCTATTACTATATAGATTTTCAGTTTTAATCGTTTATTCATAAACTCTGTAAGCCTTATAAATTCTTTCATACTATAAATTTAGCAATTGTTTTTCACAAGAACTAAAATTGACAAAAAAAAAGTACAGAATTAAAATTAACATAAGAGCTCAAATTTAAAAAGAAAAAATCTATAGGAGTAAAATTGATTAATCCAAAATTACAACACCCAATTTAATATTTTCTTCTAATCGGGTATCTTTCGAAATTAAATAATCGACCCGTTTTTTCCTATTTCCACTCTACCTAAATCACGGAAGGAAAATAGCAAAAGTATTCACCTTCTCCTGAGACATTTTGACACTCCAACTCGAATATCATGTAATGCAGAAATTATAACTTTTACGGTTCGTACCTAGGGTTGGGTAATATTGGTATATCGAAAATACCGATGTCGTACCGAAAATTTCGGTATGAAAAAATTCATACCGATACCGATACCGAAATTTCAGTATACCGATTTTTCGGTATACCGAAATTTTGGTAAATTAAATCGGATACCGATACCGTACCAAAATTTACATCATATCGATTTTTCGATAAATACCAATTAATACCGAAATGTTGACATACCGTTTCATACCGAAAATTCAACATATTTAAAATACCGATTTACCTAAACCATACAGAAAAATAATATTTAATTTTAATCAAAATAATAAAATTAATATAAAAATATTTCAAAATAATTAAATTTTCTAATCTCAAACATTCTACTTCGACACTTATGTTCCTTTTAATTTATTCATAATTATATATTAAATAAAAAATTTTTTATTATTATATTTTTATACTCCTATATTTTAATTTAGAAGTGTATTATATTTTTATTTATTTTTATTAGAGCTTATTTTAAAATTTAAAAAATATATATGAATAAATGTGATACATAATAAAATAAAAATAATTTAAATATATTAATAATATAATATATACTTAAATATAGTATTATGTATAATTAAATTTTTAAAAAATAAATATAAAATTTTTGGTATATCGGTATCGGTATACCGATATTGAAATACTGAAAATAATTTCGGTATACCGATATACCGAAAATTTAATATCTAATACCGATACCGTACCGAAATTATCGGTACGACAACCATACTGTACCGAAAATTTCGGTATGTTGAAACTTCGACATTTTTCGGTATTTTTCGATACGGCGAACGCGGTATACCGAGTTTTCGATATTTTTCCCCACCCCTATTCGTACGTACCCACCATTTTCTTTAATAAATAAAATATATTTAAATAAATATATTAAAATTAATTTAATTATCACAAATTCTATTAACTTTAATATATTTTAATTATATTTTGCACATAAGTTTAAGAGATACACTTTTTTTAGACGGGTTGTGAAACTTGTCATTACAAAAAGAGTTGATATCCGGTGCACTCTGGTGCAAGCTTGCAAACATATTTGGATAACTTTTATTCAATATTGTATACATATTTTTTAATAATTGTATACTTTTTTTACACTCAATTTTTCATTAAAAAAACTAACACATAACTTTTATTCAATTGTTTATACATGTTTCATAATAATTGTATGCTCCCTTTATCCCGCCCAAATAACATCATTTTACTATATTGGGTGTCATGTTCAAATTGCACCATTTTTCTCTTTTAGTAAAATGGCTTACCAATATCTCACCACTACACATCACATCTCTCTAATACACCTACACACTTTACATAAAATAATAATACTCCTTAATCTACGTACAAAAAGCAAATGATGCACTTTGACCGGAATGGAGGGAGTACTTTTTTACACTCAATTTTTCATTTAAAAACTAATAAAAATTCGTTAACAAAGTGTATATATTTTTGTTCGTAATTGTGTATGCTTTTGTTCATAATTGTAAATGTTTATAAAAATTAATTCATTGTACCTGGGTGCACAAGAGTATTAGCCCTACAAAAAAAATTATTTTTTAGTAACGAAATTTACCAACAGAATTTAATCTGTTGATAATTACCAATGGATTCGCAACAAAAATGTCATTTTAGTATTAGCAACGAAATACCAACGAATTTATTATCTATTTTACCAACGGAATCCGTTGATTATTAACAATGGATTACCAAGGTGCTTGTTTACCTTTTAGCGTGTCCCCAAGTGTAGGGAATCATTGTAGTTCAGCGTGTGACCAAGTCAATCATCGAACCCAAAGGATAATTCTAGACTTACTATTTAATATATTTATAACTATTCTAACTTAGACAAATCTGATATTTTGAAAATTACCTAAATTAAAGATGCGGAAAATAAACACTAAAAATAATAAAATAGCAGATAAAATTAAATATGAAAGTGTTCAAGAGAGAAGATAGATAGGTCTAGGTAATCTAGTTAAATTGGTCAAATCAAATCACTAAATAATCGGTTACAATTCCTGCAGATTTTATGAAAGCATCACGTAATTATGTTATATCCCTTTGGTAAAGTAAACTTAACACATAAATCTGATTTAAACCCTAATAATTCCTACTCCCTTCTAGGTACTTAGAAATAAACTTCAATTCCCACTTAACAATCTAAGAAATCAAATCCTTTAAAATGGTAATTAATAGATATATTAAGTGTCCAATATTAATTATTCTAATGAATAAAGGTTATATGGTTAAACATCCATAATAGGTTGACAAATATAATTCTTATACTTCCTCTGTCCCCCAAAGTATTTCACACTTTCATTTTTCATCCGTCCCTCAAAGTATTTCACATTTTACTTTTACTAAATTTGGTAAAAAATACATTATAACAATACTCACTTTTTACACACATCCCAATATAATACTTACTTTTTCACATCTCCCAACAACTTTACACACCTCCCAACAAATTTACACACCTTTTCATTAAATCAACTAAAATATATATTCTTTTTCTTACTTAATACATAAAAATACAAAATATTCTTAAACTTCGTGCACACCAATACATGAAATATTTGTTGGGATAGAGGGAGTATAACACAAGCAATGATCATAAACATGCAAAGGTAATTGACATCTTCATGAATAATGGCATATCACATAAGGCAAAAATATCAATATCAATTAAAAACATTAATACTGAAATAAGAATACTGCAGAAATCTATAACCTAGTTTAGGTCATCAATTCAAACCAATTCAACCTTCAAAACCTAGCACTATTTAAGAAGTACTAGCCCATTGTGTTACAAGCAACACCCATGGTTAGATATGAAGACAAACCTATAGGTCTATAATTCAAAAGTAAGAAAGAAAGAATAAGAAAAACCCTAGATGTGGCGTGATTCTCCATTCTCTCTTCCGTGATTCTGAACTTTCTTGTTCTCCTTCTCAAGTAAGAAACATTGATGAACTCTCCGGGATGGGTGGATAGGATGGTGAAGGTATTGTGGTAAGGTATGTAATGGAAAAGTGATGAAAAGTTGTGGAACACCCCAAGGGCTCATAGTTGAGGACTGATAATTTTCGAATTTTAACTGAAAGTGGGCTTTTTCACTTCAAAAACACAAACGGGCCAAGAAAACAATGATTGGGCTTCGCTGGGCAGTGGCACGAGTCATGCCGGGCAGAAGCTTGCGGCATCTTTCGGTAGCTAGACGGCATGGGCTCTGGCTGGACACATGGCACGAGGTGTGCCAAATGTGGCACGGGTCGTGCCACTTGTCGGCTGCCTGCGCGACCTCACGATTTTACTCATAAGTTCTTCATTCGGTCTCTGATTGAGGTGATTTTTATGCTAACGCGATCTTCTCTTCCTTCGTTTTCCAATCATATAAATAACTTCTGAAAATTCGTCCATTTGAGTATGGCACGATTCGTGCAAAGTGGGGCACGAGTCATGCTCTTCCGGGACGTGCTAAGCGGTTGTGCACATCATGGCCGGCACGAGTGCTGCTTTTGGCTGGCACGACTGCTCTTCCTGGCCTGCATGAGTCGTGTCGGCTGCTGTCCTTCTCCCGACTTCGCTCTTGACTTCTTTTTTTGCTCTTTTTACCCCCATTTTCCACATAAAACACGAAATAACGCCTCACAAGCATCTATAACACAAATATATGCAATTCAACCAAAAGATACTCAAATATGGATATAAATACCACGAAACGGTACTATATCGGATCCTAAAATACGCAGATTTTCACACTAAATACAAAAGAATCATTATATAAATTACCAATAGAATTATTAACAACGACTTACCAATGAAATTATTAACCAACGTAATTGAATTTCTGTTGCTAAAAATTTACCTACCACCACTTTATCAACGGATTCCGTTGCTAATCCTTTGGTTAACGAATTTAACAATAGAATTAAGACTTTTACCAACAGAATATTCCGTTGATAAAATATAGTATTTTTTTGTATTGAGTCGATCCATCACTAAAGTATGCTTATTATACGAATAAAGTATGTTTATTTCATTAAAGTATGCTTATTAATTATATAAATAAAGTATGTTTATTTGTAGTTAATATATACTTTATTATATAATAGACATACTTTAACACATCACAAATCAGCTAATGCATGTGTCATCTCATAAAAAACTTTGTCTAAGTTTAATTTTTTCTCAAATTCTAAATAATGTATGAGTTAATTTTAAATTTATTGTATTGTTTATATTAAATTTAAATTTATAATTTTTTAAATATTTTTTTATCATACACTTCATAAGGCCAACCCATTTTGCCTAAAGCTAGTTAGGATTAGAGTTAGATTTACCTTTAAATATATAACCTATTTAAACATGTTCGATTGACTCAAAGCCTAATTAGCCTAAAGTCTGTTAGTATATTAAATAATCAAATTAATACATTGAAAAAAAAATCAATTTTCATAGTATGTATTTTCTCCGTCCCATCCATAGGGTTTCTTTTTTTCATTTTGGGCGTCTCACCTAAAGAGTCTCATTTAATTTTTTACACACATCAAACCCACATACACCACTAATACAATTAAAATATGAGGCTCACATACTCACTAATACAACTACTTACTACATAAAATAATAGTAATATTCTTTAATTTACTTGAAAAATAATTATCCATATGCATGGATAGGAGGAGTATTAATTAGCATTGATCTGTCAAAAAAAATTAAAAAATATAACAATGAGACTGTTAAGTCTTCGTTTTTTTTAAACCACTATCTACAATAATATCATTGAAAACGTGTGAATTAAATTATAGAGGGTAGAAGACAAATTAATAATCATACATTAATTTGGGGGCAATTTTTATTTTTTAATAATATGACATGTATGAGATATGTTTTTTTCATTTTGAATACAGCTGTATCCCAACCTATCTTACTCCACCCTCAGTGTCTTTCTAGATAAGATTGGCACAATCTATAAATGTGTAGTATTAAATTATAGAAAAACTAACATTTTTAGATTAAAATTAAATACGTATGGAGTATATTTTAATCCCATGATAATTATGTATGGAAAAAAAGAGGGCCATGCTACAATGCCCTCTGTTAAAAGCCCAAGAGCAAAAATGTCCAGTCCATTTTAAAAAATGCAAAAATACCAAGTTTTGAAGCAAAAAGATGAAACTAGCCTTTGAAAGGTGATACAATATTCGTTGACTGACATTGAGTCAGTTTTGACCCGATTTTTACTCGGTCTTAACAAACGAAGGTTTGTAATTTTTTGAAATTATATTTACTCTCTCCTTTTGTTCTTAGTCGCACTTCTTGTAAAAATGTATAAGAGTAAGAGACTCTATCGTCGAGTAAACTGTGACCAAATACAAAATTTATAATAATGTCGTCCCAAGGGAAAGTTAACTCTAGGTTGTATCCGGATTTTTCATTGATTTATGCTTTGTAATGATGATAGATTGAAGGTTTGGTATTTAAGCTACTAATTATTGTTCTACTCAATTAACTAAGAATTTGAACTAACAAAGTAATGATTCAAACAACACACAAATGATGAATGAAATGGAGGTAGAATTCACTTGAGAAGAGAGCAAGACTAATCATACTCATGGTTAAGAATCTAGCTAGATATGCATAACTCTTGATATTGAACTTCATTAATTGTGGACTAAAAGCAATCACGTTTTTACCCCTAACCCCTATGGCCAATGTGATTAGGTTCTCGTCTCTTTAAGAAGTCTAAATCTCCTAAATTGTCTTACTCTCAATTCCCTTAAGGTGCTATGATTATAAGTTGGTTCTTTTCACTCAATTTCTTAAGTGTCCCCCCCTGAGTGTTCTAAGCACAAGAAGTGTATGACTTACCTCCCATCACACTAATATGCATGCACATCTTAATATATGATTCAATTAAACCACTCATCAACTATTGGAATGACCATCCTAATACCATGAAAAGAGAATTTAATCACACAAATATTGAAATGAAACATGAATCATTAATCATAAAAGGAAGTTCAAAATTAACTCAATTCAACATCTCATATCCTACATATCTAACATTCTTCTCAACCAATCATATGATTAGCCCTACTATATGACTAGCCACTACACATTGTGTTTAAATCAATACAAATCAAGCTTTGCTCCATTTGAGCCAAAATAAGAAGAAAATCAACATATGAAAAGTAGATTGACTTCCCTTTCATGGAGAAACTTTCATTCTCTTCAATATGCTAACTCCTTCAATCCTTGATGCTTTCCTCTTCTCAAATGGTGGATGGATGGATTGGATGATGGATTGATTAATGGAGATCAAGTGGAGATTGATGGATCTAATGGATGGAGAGGGATGAAATGGATCTAGTGTGTGAAAATGTAGTGTGGAGTGTATGTAACTGCTCTAATTCTGATCTCCCATCTAAATTTCGCACAAGTCACCCTTTTATATCACTAATGGACCTTCTAGAAGCTTCCGGAACATTCTGAAAATTACATAGGTTTTTGCACCTACATGGCCCGTGTAGCAGCGCACGGCCCGTGTAGGGCACACCTACTTCGGTGTGTTGTGCATGCTTCCGGACATGGCTCGAGCTGCTACACAGCCTTGGTCATGGCCGTGTAGCATTTTCTGATGACATTACATGACTTCTTCTTATAGAGCCGTGTTCCGCACACAGGGCGTGCAGCAATGCACGGTCCGTGCACAGCACATGGCCTTCCTCCTGGGCAAGCAGCGATTTTTGATGACAATACATGGCCACTTGTTACAGGGCCGTGTTCCGCACACTGCCCGTGTACAAACATGCATTGTTCCTCCGTTTTTGTTTCGCTCCCAACTCCGTTTTAATCCATTTTTTGACCTGTTTTTTACACATATTTGAGCTCATTTATACAATTCTATCAATTCATACCACATTTCACAAAATAACAATATCTCCATCAAAAGTGATACAAATACGGATAAAAATATCCAAAAATCCACAAATAAAGACACTAAAATATTGGTGAAAATGACTACGATCACCCTTCTACATCTTTATCTCTTTCTCCCCAATTTTCGAACTGCGTTTAGTTCTTGTGAGATTTTTTTTTCAATTTCAGGCAAACCATTGGTTAAAGAAATATAATCCCCAGAAGATTACTTAAGATGGCGCAACGGGTTAGTGTAAATTGTGTTTATCTTTCATGTAATTTAATGTACTGCGTAAAAAAAATAGTTGTATGTTATGTATTGTGTAGATTCGTTGGTTATGAGATTAGGGTTAGATTTAGTATTGTAATGTTATGTATTTCTGTATTAATCGTTACTTTGAATGATATTTTGGTATAAATCTGATGGGTAGAAGACCGAGTGGATTAGTTGAGAAATTAGGTTTTGTGGAGTGGGTTTATGCAAAAATCTTATAAGTCCGAGTGATTTCATGAGTGACCGAGTGATTTAATTGAGGGAGTGACCAAGTGCTATAATTGAGGGAGTGATCGAGTCCTCTAATTGTGAGAGTTGAAATTGAAAGACCGAGTGCCGTACAGAAATCAGAAATGAATAAAAAATAAAATTGAGTACATGCAAATGAAAGGTCGAGTGGTGTAATAATTCAAAGACCGAGTACACATTTTATTAAATATTGGGGACATGCAAATGAAAGACCAAGTACGCTTTAATATATAATTTAAAATCAATAAATTAATATTATATATAAGGTTAAATACCGAGTTGTTATACGGAAGAAAAATTGAAAGACCGAGTACTCATTAAAATTATTTTAAGGGTTAATTGCGCAGAAAGTCTTGACCTTTTTGCGAATTTTAAATTAGTCCAAACTTTTCAATATTTACAAATAAGTATTCAACCTTTAATCCGTTTTTCAAATCAAACCACCGGACAGCAGCAGACCTGCCCGGTCGCTGACATGTCGTATTTTTATCCACGTCACCCTCCACTTGTTGAAAAAAATAATAAAAATATGACAGGTATATATATTAAACGACGTCGTTTAATAATCTCTTAAAAAATTAATCTTTCTTCTTCAACGTCGTTTGCCGCTGCCTAGTCCCGCCGCTATGTTACTTCTTCCACCTTAAAATCGCCATCACGGGTGTTCTTGTTGTCAACCTCCACTACCATGACTCCCGTTGTTGATAATCTCCAAACAGCCATTGCAGCACTACCTGCTGAGAGTGCCGAAATTTGCCAAGGACAGGCCTCCGCCCTCGACAGAATTGTAAATAACCACCGTTTGCTGTTGACGATGTCCCGACAACATCCAAAAATCGTAGATCTGTTGCCAGAATCCGCTGCTTCCACTATTTTTGCCGTTGTATGTAACGAAAAGAGCTAGCAGCGCTGTCAAGACGGGACCACAGACCGACGTCGCCGCTCCAGTAATCGAGTCTGCGAAGCTCACTCCTATGGATTGGAAAAAGAAGAGATCGTGGGTTGGGATTGAGAGAGATAATTTTGGGGAAGATAGAGGTTTGATGGGTATTAGAGGCGAGAATGTCACCATTGATCCATCTCTTATCTTCAAAAACCCTAGGTTTCACACTGCCTGCATTGCTCTACGGAAAGAACAAGTTCGCCGGAAAGAATTCTAAAATTATTTTGGTTCGGGTTAGAGAGAAGGAGAGTAGGAGATGATTCAAATGTATTGTATTACATACTATTTTTTATTTTATGTTTTTTATTTTATGTATTGTAATTACATGTCATTTTTTATTTATTAGTATTTTTGACATGTAGGATGTAATTTCAAAGTTAAAACGACACGTCAGCATCCGGGCAGTTGGAGGCTGCCAGGTGCCTTAATTTGAAAAATAGGCTTAAAGTCAAGTACTTATTTGTAAATATTGAAAAGTTTGGACTAATTTGAAATTCGCGAAAAGGTCAGGACTTTCTACGCAATTAACCCTTATTTTAATGATGTTAATTATTGGAGTTTAATTAATTAGTTAATGATTTTAATTAAAGAATACTTATGACAGTGAACTCAATTATATGTTTATTTAATTTGATTAATGATTAATATGGGATAAAAATAATAATAACTAATATTATTAGTGTTAAATGTTTAATTATTAGTTTGCACGTTCAACTTAAAAATGTAAATATTAACATTAAATATTTTAATTACATTTAAGTATACTATTATTTAAAAACTAAAATTAGATTTTCAATGAATAAATTTATGTTAAATTTATTTGTTTTTGTATTGAGTCACTTCAAATGTTAATAAAGAAAAAGTAATTTGTTTTTTTTTTGTTGAAAAATATTATGTCATAATTTTTTTTGTGATATTATGATTTTAACAATATTAAATTTATATTTAATATCTCATTAAAAGTATTATTCTTATTTATTTAGTGTTATAAAATTCATAACATTTTAATTATCAGATAAAATTATGTGCTTTGATGATTAAAATAGTGGGAGTGGAAACGACTAAGCATGCAAGGGAAAAAATGTGGTATTAGAAATTACTGCAAATCGGTGCTCATATTGAATATGATCTCGACTGTATTGAATAACAGTGGGCCGGGGGCAGTACATTCCTTTAGCGATTCATGCATTAGACATTTTTGGATTTAGATTGAGATTACAGGACACATATGGGACTGCATAGCTTGATGAGTCAGGAGGTTAAGTTTACCGGAGGTCCTAAGTATAGTTGATGGTTTATGATGTCTGATACTTTACTCGAGTTTACAATGGTGGACTTTATTAGAGTAATGGGTCTGGGATTTGATGACAGAGGGAGTTTTGATCCTAATAGGAACTTTAGAATAAGCGGTAACAGTGTGTATGCGAGGAAGTTGGTAAAGGAAGGCGGACCAACTAGTCCTAAGATAAATGTGGCTGCGTTGACTTCTTTATTTGGGTCAGACACATACGAAGGAGATGATACAGTGAAAGTAGCCAAAATTCTTCTGGTTTACTACTTTCTCCTCGGACAGGATACAAGTAAGGTGAACGTAGAGGATTAGATGTGGAGCTTAGTAGAGGATACAGATGCTTGGGATGGATTCCCTTGGGGCCGGTATATGTATCTACATCTCATTCACTACATGGATAAAGTATTAAATTCTTTACCTGCTCGCGTCAACCCTGATAACTATCGGTATCACTTTTATGGTTGTACGTACGCCCTATTAGTAAATCTCTTATACACTCACCGATTTGTCGTTAAACTTTTTCCACAATCCATGCAACACTTAATAATTTATTTTTTGTATGTTTGTATATGATATAGGTTTGGGCTTACGAACGGATCCCCTCATTTGCCGAACCATTTATATTGGGACCGTCTATTGACAACAGGAGGCCCCTATGCCTACGTTGGTCGTTTAAGACGAAGATAGTCCGAGTTGATACCGGTGCTTTTTTTCAAATAGTAAGTGTGATTTTTTTGTTAAGTTCTATCTGAATCTAATGGAATGTAATAAGTTATCATGTTTAATTTATTGTTCTATTTGCAGAATCCGCCGATTCAAGATATGTCTGTTCTACTTCCCACCGAGTACTCTGCACGGTATTGGAGAGGTCATGAGTTGGACCCGGATGCTGGTTTCAGGGTGTTATTTGCAAAGGCCGACGACCGCACCTTACCAAAAACCGGCAAGAAAAAGGGAGCAAATATTCCTATCAAAGTTCAGGCAGAGGAAGAAACTGGACCCGAGGAAAATGTAGAAATACATACAGCACTGGTGTTGTATGATACAATCTCCCAGCCATCGGGATATGTTCCGAGAGCACTAGACGACACAGTTATGCAAGGCCAAGCGATAGTTCCAGGTGTTGTTGATTCTGATTTCATGGGTGGATTCTTTTGGTCTACCGGTGGGCCATTTGCTCCGAGTACATCAGTTAATTTGTTGCAAGTGGAGACCGTAGGATTGGATGCTGGCAATCCCATAGTTCCTATACCCCGATCATTTTCAATTCTGTCAAGCAACTCATCATAGAATGCCCCTATGGAGGTAGAGCACAGTCATCATTCCCATCACTCACAGCTTTCTAATGGCTCCCACCACTTGCATGGCTCTCCCGGCTCCCACCACTCGCAGTGATCTTGCGGCTCCCACCATTCTCATCACTCAGACAGATTCCACCACTCGCAGGGTTCGCACTAGTCACACCACTCACATGTTGATCCCGCTGCACCTCTCTATTATGTGTCTGTTCGTGGTACGGGACCCAATGTTGTCTTCACACAAGAATCTGCACATCAGGGCCACGGAGCACATAAAGTTGAAGCCTTTGCCAAAGATAATAGGTGGCATATGCTTAATACGAGGTTGGACCATCACGATGAAAATTTATACGACTTGGAGACTTACATGGCCTTTCAAAAGGAACGAGACGATAGTCGGGATCAGAGATTCGATGAGTGGGACAAGCGATACGCTGCCTGGGATAACAGATTTCATACGTGGGAGGCCAGCTGGCAACAGATGCGGATAGATCAAGCACAGTACGAGAGAGAACCACGTAATGATGCTTCGTGGCTTGCTGGGTTTTGGGCGACAGCACAGCCGAGTTATGAAAAAGGGGTGAGGGATGTTGCTAGGTCATTCTTCGCAGGTAGAAACATTTCTGCAGAACCAGAGTCACCACATATAGAGGTACCTGTTCCTCCTCCCACTTAGGGGCAGACTTCTGCAGTAGCAGACACATCAACCTACACTGCGTAGGTCGTGCATGAGACTCCTCCGATTGCACCTTGATCATCTAGTTGGTTTGGTGAGGATCGCGCATTGTCTTCTAGAGCTCGTCCCTCGCGTTCAAGGGTTGTTCATAGTACTGCAGAGCAGACCCCACCAGTCCAAAAGCGTACCTCAGCCGATGATGAAGATAATTTTGAATCGAGTAGTGGCCATGACTACTCCCACCCACATCGGCCAGTACGTGAGAGGAAGCCCTCACGCATGTTGTTATCCCCATACACAACACAACAACAACATGCATTGTTTGAAAAGTACAACGCTTTCAAACGTATGCCAAGAGGAAGGTAAGTATCGTAACACAAATATTTTTATCACAATTTAATATTTTCGCTTACTGAGGCAGTTTGTTTCGCGCAGGTTGGATATCGACGTGGGGTTTGATGTGACTGGAGACTTCTTCAAGATTATGGAGACTGATGAAGCATGGTTAGAAGACCATGTATGTATATTCCGGATAATTAAATTATCGTTATCTCTATTGAAGTTTATACAACAATGTAACACATAATATTGTGTCCAATGATGTGCAGCATATTACCGCAAGCCTGCCTCTACTAGTTGAATCACCGGGACAGCTTGATGCTTGGCCGATGAAAAGTCAGGGTACTTGCGTTATAATGCCCATGGATTTTGTGGTATGTTTTTAATTAGTATTCAACATTTGTGCATGATTGCGCTTCTGCTTAGCCATTTTTTTACTTTTTTGTTGTAGATGGCCATTAAGCAACACTGGACAGCGTACACAAATACAGTCCAAGATGACGACACCAAATTTGCTAGGTTGCATGTAGATGCGTTTGAGCGTCTGAATGGGTATGCTACTGGCACTTTGGTCTCGTGGGTGCCTGCTAGCTTGGCGCTTGCAACGAAACATTGGGCTATAGCACAAAGGATAAATACTATACTATCAGATGGGTGTATACGCGTTTATAATTATTTTTTTTATTAACGATGTTTTTTGACAGATCTTCTTTGTTGATAACTCGCATGGGCATTACTACGAATGCTGCGTGCACATGCGTTCCATGAAGTTTTCTGTGTATGACTCTCTGCGGCATCAATGGGATAATGATCCGGATATGGAGATTCGTAGATGCCAAGACACGCTGCTTTTTCGTCGAATTATCCCAGCCCTAATGGCATGGAATGGCTGCTTTTGGGACCCACCAGAACAGAAGACGAGAAAAACTCTGAAGTGGTCATCCGTAAGTAAAAGTAGTTGTTACCGCCAGACTGATAGCTGATGTTGTGGACAGGCTGCTGTGCGGACTATACAAGGCATCATCACTAAAACACCGCATGGTGCAACGACAACCACCTGATGGATTACAGGAGACTTCTGTCAAGGGAGATATTTTTCTGGAATTATTAGCATTGTAAGCTCATCGAGGAGTAAATAAACTTTTGCACTGATTTGTACTACGCGCAATACTTGAAATTTATTTGTTTTTTTTTACTAAACACTTCGCTTATGATTATTTTTTTCCAGTTTTCATACTTTGTAATCAACATAGGTGTACCCAAACGGTGAAATCAACTTTAAAATTGACATTATACTTTATAATCATAAATTAAAGGCATAATATTAAATAATATAATTAAATATTTGTAAGAATTACAAATAATCGGCTACCCCGATTTTACTCGGTTTCAAAGAAATAAATAATTTAATTTATTACTAAAATTCACTCGGTCTCGGCCTTAGATTATTCCTCGGCCACTCCCATTTGGGACTCGGCCACTCCCACTTATTGGACTCGGTCACTCTCATTTGGGACTCGGCCACTCCCATTTGGGACTCAGTCACTCCCATTTGGTACTCGGTCTTTGACCAAATTAAACTAAACACCCTTTCGGAGTCGGCCTCTCATTTATTCCAAAAAGATTTGAAAGTACATATGTATACCTACTGTATCACAAAACATTAAATTTGGAAGTAAATACTTCCACCAACCGTTCATTTATCTTTGTAAGAACCTCTTCATTGTCCTTACATTTTCACTCCACAAACGACTGTAACAGGGAGGATTTTACATTCCACTCTTACACAACTACACCATCGTTCAGTCCCTGTCGAAGGCTAACAAGGTATGTTCTGTGGGGACCCACGTAATGTTATGTTGTTAGAATTATTGTTTAATTTCGTAATGGGTATTAATTAATGAATATTTAAGGTAATGTTGTATTTTAGGTCACAAATGAAAAATAAAGTTTGTTATGTGTTACTTTAGAGTGATATTGTAGAAATCCTTATAAATTTTTGGAGGTAAATTTTTTAAATACAATATAAAGTATGTTTTTGGTTTTATAACCACAATGCAAATTATTAATTGATGATAAAATGTAATAATTTGAGGTAAATTTTTGAAATAGTAACCTGTTAAAGGTATGATTTTTTTAAAATCCACTATTCAAATTCAACTTTTTATTATTTACTAATTACATAGCATAGTCTAATTTCAATTAAAATACTACACAACATACTCAGACTCGGCCTTAATGTTTTTTCTCTATATCAATTAATTAATGGGATTCGATCTTAGAAACTGTGATTCGGCCTTAGCTTATAAAGTCGGACTCAGCCATGAAAGACCGAGTGCTTAATGAAATGTAATAGGGGGCCCACTCGATCTTTCATTTCTGACATTAAATATCCCACTCGGACGTGGAATTATTTGATATTGTGCATTGAAAGACCGAGTGATATTATGGCCCACTCGGTCTTTCATATATGAGTCATATTTGAGATTATACATTGAAAGACCGAGTGAATAAAATAAGCATTCAGTAGGTCCCACTCGGCCTTATAATTATAAGGTAAATGTCATAGCTTATCAAATAATTTCGTTTAATTTGTAATGTATTGTAATTATATAATAATAAATTACCATAATTACTTTAAATATGACTGGAAGAGTGGCAAAAGTTTTATGGGGGAATATGGCATGGAAGAGTGACAAAAGTTTTATAGCTGACATTTGCAATAATATGATAAAGTTAACTCAAAAGTAGACATTTTTTGTTAAAATTTAATCAAAATAGGCATATTTACATTTTACATTTTTAAAGTGGGCAATGGACGACCATTCTCAACCAAAAAAAATAGCATTGTAGGGCCGTCGACAGTGAAGTCGGGAGTTTTGTACGTAGCTGACAAGGAGAGACAACAACTATTCTATTCTATTAAAATAGTCGTACGATTGCCATAGAATAATTAACTAAAATTATAACTAAAATTAAAACGAGGGACACCAATTATTCTATTAAATAGCTGTACGATTGCCATAGAATAATAAACTAAAATTAAAACAGAGATAAAAATTTAGCCACTTGGGACTGTTGTAGTCTTGTAGACAATGGTCTTGAGAAGAGATAAGGAGGTCAATGCCCCAAATATACTTGTGACAAATTCATATACTATGAATCTTTATATTTATTTTGTATATGCAAATTAAAATAAGACAGAAAAAAACTTTTCCACTTATTATAAAGATAATTTGATATTTTTGAGTAATAATTAATTTTAAAACATGACATATGTGGAAAAAAATTATATAATAAATTTAAAAATAGCGTTATGAAAAAATTAATTAAGTACTGTTTATTTATATAAAAGTGTAAAATTAAAATTAAGGTAAGAACTTGTGTGCTTTCGGGGGCACGCCGTGCGCCCACCGTACACTCATACCCTTTAATATTAAATTGTATATCATTCAGTATAATTAGATATGTACAATTTATTTTTTGAAATAATAAAAAATATTGATAAAAAGTTTATACCTTTAAAACAAAATGATATATCATTATTAATTAAATACATACTCTTTTAGAATAAAATGATGTACACTAAATAAAAATATAAAGTTGAAATTGATACGTAATACCTGTATTTATATATATACACGGGCAATTACCAATTTCATAATATTTACCAATTATAATTTCAATAGTATGATTCATGTCACATTCTATTCACGTGTTTCACGTAACCTTTCTTCCCTCATTATTAATGTTATAGGATTTAATTTAATGTAAATTTTATGGGCATAATTTCATCAATATAGTTTATGGTAGGTTTATGATATATTTTATTTTAAAGTTTATGACATACTCAAAGTTTAATATTATAATTTTTATGGTATAGTTAAATATATTTTTAATTAATTAAAAAATAAATTACTTTCACATGAAGTTAAAGCATGTAATAAAAAAATCCAAAACAATAATTAGTATGTGTGTTTTGTCCGATTTGAAAGGCAACTCCATTATTAAGTTCAACCCTCTCTCTTTTCAATCATTATTATTTAATTAGTTTTCATTATTATTATTATTTAGTTTTAGAGTTCGATCTTATCTATTACTCTCTCCATCTCAAAACACACCTATAATGTAGATACCAAGTATAAAAACAAATGACTTTTTATTAAAATTTAAATAGTAATATATGATTTTTTTAAATAATAAATAAATTATAAAAGAATATTTTACGTACTCAAGTATACAAACGCTATGCTAGTTCGTACGTCTACATTTAAAACATACTCCTCCGTCCCGAAAAAGTTTGTGCCCCTCTTTTTGTCACGGAGATTAAGAAAGTGATGACTTTTAGGGGTATAATAATATTTTTTTTGTAATAAATAAATGATAAAGTATGTTAGGTAGAGATGGATTTTTTGTAAATAAAGTATATGGGGAAGGGTGATTGTTTTTTACTTTTTGTTTTTTTTTTTGAATGTGCAAACTTTTGTGGGACAGCCCAAAATGGAAAGTGTGTCATATGAAAGGAGACGGAGGGAGTATCACTTTCTAATGTTAAAAAAAATACACTAATCAATTTTTAAGTGAATTTTTAGCAAATTTTATTTTATTAAAGCAACTAAATTTAAAAAAAAAAACAATACATTCACTAAAGACAAATATAAAAATTGGATGCGCGAAAATTAACTTCATGAACCTTGGTACCGGGATATCCATTCGTTATAGAATATGTCATGTGTTAGATGAGTGATAATTTTGAAATTCAAATATATTTTGAGATAATAATATTGATGTAATGTTCTCTTTTTCATATGATATGATAAAGTTTATTATGGGATGAACTAAAATGGAAGTGTGAAATTTATTGTGGGATGAATGAAAATAGAAAGTGTGATATTTATTGTGAAAATGATGGAAGTATTTTAAAGTGAATTCGTTGTAGTGCAAGATGATAGCAAAATTATTTGAACTCAAATTATAAACTGTAAACAATGATATGGTGATCACCGATGAATTGGTGGTTTCAGAAACTTGTATTAATACACGTGTATACAACTCTCTTCCCATGATTTTAGGAAGATAAATAAAATAAAAGAATCACTAATTATATGCTAATTGTACTCATTATATGCTAATTGATAAGAAACGTGTCAATTTCAACTATTTCTCTTATTACCCCCTTCAAGCGTTGCGTGGGATGAAGGCATACGTAAAGCTTGGACCAGAGAAACTCAAAGCTGGCGGGAGAGGCTCTTCGTGAAGATGTCGGCAAGCTGAAGATGAGAAGGGACAAAGCATGTTGTAAGCTTCCCTGAAGACACAAGCTCTCAAACAAAATGATAATCCAAGTCAATATGCTTAGCTCGTTTGTGAGCTACAGGATTCAGGCTAAGGAAGATAGCACTCTTATTGTCACAAAGGAGCTGAGGCCGAGAGGAAGAAAAAGACTGAAGCTCATGTAGAAGATTCGAGAGCCAAACAAGTTCAGCACCAGCATTGGCCATAGCACGATATTCAGATTCACAACTAGAACGAGCAACCGTGGGCTGTTTCTTAGCACTTCAAGAAACAAGATTCCCCCAAGAAAAATAATATATCCATATGTAGAGCGACGAGTGTTAATGCAACAAGCCCAGTCGGCATCCGAGTAGGTAATAACGGAAGAGGCCGAACGACGACTGAAAGACAAGCCTAAGTGCAGTGTGCCCTTCACGTACCGAAAGATACGCTTGACAGCCTGAAAGTGATCATTTGTTGGGGACTGGAGAAACTAACCGACATGATTGACAGCGTAAGAGAGATCCGGTCGAGTGATAGTTAAGTATTGAAGTGCCCCAACGAGAGACCTATAAAGTGTGGGATCACGGAATAGAGAACCGTCGCGAGTAAGAACTTCCCCTGGAGACAAAGGCGTAGTAATGAGTTTTGAGTCCAACAACTCAGCACGCTAAAGAATATCATGAGCGTATTGACCAGACCAATAAAGAGACCATCAGAAGTGTAGGAAACTTCAAGTTCAAGAAAGTAGTTAAGACAACCGAGATCCTTAATGGCAAACTCCTGTTGAGTTCGAGATATGAACCTCCGAAGCAAAGTTGGGTCATTACCCTTCATGATGATATCGTGCATATAAACCAGGAGAAATATAGTGGATTTTTCCCGATGGAAGTGAAATAGGGACGTGTCTGCTCGACTCTGAAGAAAGCCCAGACTAAGAAGATAAGTACTAAATCTTTGAAACCAAGCAAGAGGAGCTTGGCGAAGACCATACAATGTTTTCTTAAGGTGACATACATGATCTGGAAACCGAGGATCAACAAACCCAGGGGGTTGAGTCATGAAAACTGGTTTGGCCAGAACACCATTGAGAAAGGCGTTCTTGACATCAAATTGATGTAAGCCCCACCCACGCTTAAACAACAAGAGCCAAGACAATACGGACCATAGCAGCCTTACAACTAGACTGAAAGTATGGTGAAAGTCCGAACCAAGAATTTGAGTAAATCCCTGAGCAACCAAACGAGCTTTGTGACGATCAATGGAGCCATCTGCACGAAATTTAGTTCTGAAAACCTATTTGGAACCAACAATGTTCGCACCAGAAGGAGGAGGCAAGAGATCCCATGTATTATTAGCACGAAGAGTATCAATTTCTTCCTGCATAGCTGACAGCCAAGCTGGAGACTTAGAAGTAGACTTGAAACCACGAGACTCAGAGCAAGCAACAAGAGCTGAGAGAAGAGCAGTGGAGGATAAGTCAACTAGATAGCGGGGTTTAAAGACTTCTGCTCTAGCTCGAGTAACCATAGGATGGACAACATGCGGTGCAACGAAGGTTACTTGCTCGATAGGAAGATGAGCAGACTGTTCAGGTTCGTGCATAATATTAGGCTCAGAAGAAGTAGGAGGAGCCTGCACGGTAAGAGCCTCAATGCCCTCGTCATCTGCAAAAGGTCGAGGCTGGGGCGAAAGTCCCGAAGTAGACGGAGTCAGTACCGATGATGGTGCACAAGTGGGTATGGATGGAAGAGATGCCCCATCTAAAAAACTGACAATATCCAAAATACCAGGTAAAATGGAGTTCACCTCATGGGAGAACGGAAATAGGTTTCATCAAATTGAGCATGTCTCGTAATGAAAATCCGAGATGAGTCCGAATCCAGACAACGAAAACCTTTATAAACACTGCTATAACCCAGAAAGATGCATGGGTGACTACGAGGAGAAAGTTGATTAGCTGCATAATCACGTAAGTACGGGAAGACTCGGCAACCAAAAGGTCGGAAAAGAGCATAATTCGGAGCAGACCAAAACAAGACTTCAAATGGCGATTTGTCATGCAAAATAGATTACAGAAGCCTGTTAATGATATACACAGCAGTAGAAAATGAATCAAACCAGAAAGATGCAGGAGCATGAGAGTGAAACATCATGGAAAGACCAGTTTCACAAATATGGCGATATTTTCATTCTGCACGACCATTTTGTTGTGGCGTGTACAGACAAGATAAATGATGATGAATACCATTAACAGACATAAACTCACGAACTCGAGTATTAACAAATTATGTACCTCCATTACTCTGAAACACTTTAACAGTAAGAGAAAACTAATTGCAAAAAAATTTATGAAAATGCACCAAAGTGTCAAAGAAGTCTGATTTAGCTCGTAAAGGATAAATCTAAGTAAACCTCGATAAATAATCAACAAAAGCCACATAATACTTATAACCATCAGAAGTAGGAATGGGTGCAGGACCCCACAAATCACAATGAATTAAGTCAAACACAGCAGTAGCAAGTTTTTCATTTAAAGTAAAAGGCAAATGTTTGCTCTTGGCTAACTAACAACTGGAACACATACTAGGATCCGACAATAAAGACGAAACTGATAAATGTCCTAATTTATTCAAAAGTGAAATAACACTGAAAGGGACATGCCCCAAACGTAAGTGCCATAAAGAAAACTAGCCTTCAAAACTGTACTACGGATTGCTGCAACTAATGCTGGAACACCACGATCAAGTAAATATAACCCCTTTTCACATCTACCCTGAGCCAGGATTCTCTTGGTTACTCGATTCTGAATTTCAAAAGACGTGTCAGAGAAGATAACATCAACAGGATAGTCAGAGGTCAATACTGATAGATAACAAATTTTTTGTGATATGTGGAACAACAAGCACATCCAATAATTGGACTTCAGGAGTTAAATTACTCGAGCCAATATGCGAAATAGATAAAGAATTACCATTTCCAACAATAATGGATCCATTACCAAAGTAAGGCTCGTAGGAGTCGAGGGCTGAATGCTGATTCGTCATATGAGCGGAGGCACCGGAGTCGAGATACCAATCAGAGGCCGGAGGCATCACATTACAAGATGCGTTGAAAGCCTGAGTCATGAGCAGTAGGAATAGAACTACGGGCTGTGAGAAATTAGATACACTTGTCTGCATAGTGATCCCCACGGCAGATGACAACGAGATGCGTAAGTGCGATTCTTGCCATTAAAATTGCCATGACCACTGCCTGAGTTTGGAGGCTGAACATATTTTCCACCGTGTTCGCCCCCCTGGCCATTAAAATAACCACGACCACCACTAGAATGATGTCCGACAGATCGGTCGGATCGGTTGCCACCCATACTGGAATCATGGTGACCACCTGGGTGCTGCCCATTTCCCGACTGACCTTGTTCAGCCGAGAAAGCGGCGAATGAAACAGGCGTGGCATCCATAGCACGAAGCATGGACTCGAATTGTCTCACCTAATGCAAAAGATCGCGAAACGTAGGCACAGGAGTAAGAGCGAGACGTGTGTCTGCAAAAGAGGTGAACTGACTTTCTAATCCACGGAAGAACCAGTGTCATTTGTCGGAATTATCGACTGGACGATTAATCGCAGATAATTGACCGCACAACCCTTTGAATTTCCTGCCATATTCTTCGACGGATTGATCACCACGCCTAAGGGAGAGAAGCTCTTCACGCAACTGATGTGTGCTGGAGGCTGAGGAGTCGAAGAAAACAGCCTTTAATGTTGTCCAGGCATAGTGCGCCGTCGAGCACTCAATGACCTCGGTCATGGCTTCTACAGAGAGGGAAGTCCAGATAACAGACAGTAACTTACGATCTTTCATCCGCCATAAGAGATAAGCGGGGTTGGGAGAAGATTCACCGAATTCTGATGTTACGGTGGGCGAAGGAGCAACGTCCTTACCATCGAGGAAACCCTATAGATCGAAGCACTCAGCCATATGTAGGATCTGACGCTGCCAAACGAGATAAGTGGAGGAGTCAAGTTTTACCAGGTCATGTTAATCATAGTATTAACAGGTAGAAGGTCAGAAGTTTGTGCTGCCATGGTGATGAAGGAATCAAACGAGAAAGAAGAAGGATTTTGGCAGAAGGAATTCTATGCAGAAGAGTGAAATTTAGAGATCGTGGAGGTTGATACCATGTAAACAATGATATGGTGACCACCGATGAATTGGTGATTTCAGAAACTTATATTAATACACTGTATAAACTATCTTTTCATGATTTTAGGAAGATAAATAAAATAAAAGAATCACTAATTATACTAATTATATGCTAATTGATAAGAAACATTCAATTTCAACTATTTCCATTATTATAAACACCCACAAACGTGCAAAATATTACTGTTTTATGGGATGTATATATATGTAGCAAAATAAATAAAGATATCAAATCCATAGAAATTGAATTAAATATACAATTGACGATAATGAAAATAATAAAATGTTTGATATTTTAGTTATAACAAAATAAGAACGTTAAATAAAATAATGAATACAACTTGTGCAATGATTGACTCAAATAATACAGAATATAACATACTCTGTGAGATTAAATTTATCAATTGTGTATTATCCTAATTAACATTAATTTAAAACCAACTCAGGGTTGGTCTAGGATTTAAGGTGGCTGTGAAATTCCCAAATATCTCAGGTTCAAAATTTACAAGTACGATCAATCACCGAGGGATCAATCCATACAAAACGCAAAGCTCTAACTGTGCATAAAAAAAATTAATTTATAACCCTCAAACATACATTCTTTTAAATGGGCAACAGTGCCCAGTAAGATTTTAAAAAGTCTTTTTTCGCAAACATTTTAAGGCAAATTTTAAAAATGTCTAAAAAGATGAAAATACATTTGACTTGAATTTCTTTAAATCTTTTATGGCACTGTATCCTACTTTAAAATTGTGTGCCACAAGTTTAAAATTATAATATAACATTATGATAGGGGTGTAAATAAGTCGAGTAGTTGAGCTCGAACGAGTTTTTATTGAGCCGAACTCGAGTAACTTGATAAATTTATACTTATTTTACATATTTTCATTAATCGACCTCGAGCTTGAGTCGAACTTTTAATTTTATCGAGTATAAAAGTCTGTTCCAGTTTGTTTGATATCTTTATCAAATCGAGCTCAAACGAGCTTTTTATCGAATAATCTCAGGTTGAGTATCGAGTAGTTTGATTTGATTTTCACCCCTACAATATTACGAGGCACGTAATATTTTCAAGTACTTGAGTATACATATCTACCCTTTTATTTTCTCTAATATTTTATAATTTTAATTTAAAATATATAAACAAGAATCAAATTTTAAGTTTTTTAATTTTCAAAATAAAATTTTTAATATTTTAGTATATTTTTAAAATATAAAATTATTATCAAAATTATTAATATTTTTAAAATACTGAAATAAGTTTTAAGGATTTTTTAAATAAAAATGAAATAGAAAAGGATAAAAATTGATAAAGCAATTGGATAAAGGAAAAAAATTAAACTCAAAATTTTCTGATTTTTTTTAATTTTTCGATAAAAAAATTAAAATTAATATTTAAATAAACTTAAACTGAAAATATAAATATAAAAAATAGCTGAAATTAGAATTTGACAACTTATCAACTAAAGATGATATTTTTTTACTATTTATTAAATGTAAAGATTTGTATGAGACATTTTGATGAAACTATTTTCGTAAAAGAGATGAGAAATGATAACTTTTATAATAAAAATTGATAACGATATTATTAATTAGTTTTTGAATAATTTATAATATAAATGGAAAATAATAATAATTTAAAAGAAAAGTTATATTTCCTTCCATACTAAAGATATTGACACCTTTTTATGGGCACAGAGATGAAGGGGTATGATAATTTAATGTAAAGTAAATTAATTATATAATATTTTAATGTATTGAGGATAATTGTATTAGTTTGGTTAGTGAATCTATGTGTATATATTTATTATTTTACGTGGGTCTCAGTATTTAAAAAGTAAAATTGATTAATTTTTGTGAACAACTAAAAAGAAAATTATGTTAAATTTTTTAAGACATAGAAAATCATATTTTTAATAAAAGAAATAGTAACTAATTATCAAAACGTGAGGGGCTCTCACACTTGTCTGTGTCCTCTATTAAATTAGTCACTTCAGTGTTGAGACGAGAATAATACAAAAATTGAAAATACTTGGGTGTGGTCGTCTAACGGATTCTCAGATCACCCATTAACCCATAAATTATATTTTTAAGAGCACTGTTTGGTTGTACTTAAATTAGAAAATTAAAAATTTAATTATAAAAGTAAATTAATTAGATCTTTTATATATTTTTTATTTATATATATAAGATTATTTTTTAAAAAATATTTTTATTATTAAAAATTTTATTAATTTAAATTAATTAATTAATTAATTAATTTTTTATTTAAATATTATAAATTTATAAAATGTGATACTCAATTGATGAAAAGTGATAACAGTGCTGTCAACTATTACATTAACAATTTATAATATAAATGAAAAGTGATAACATTTTAAACAAAAAGTGATAACACCTTTAATAAAAAGTGATAACTAATTATCTAATGTTATGTTTTGATTGAGTCATTTCAAATCCAATGGATTTGAAAATGAGTGGATTTTAAATTCCTTGGATTCTAAATCAATTCATTTGAATTCAACTGTTTGGATAAATTATGGATCTTTGAAAGGATTTCAAATCCATATTTTAAAAATTATTTTTAAAATAGAATTTTATATATGATAAATAAAAATAATAAAATTTTATTATATTAAATATTAAAATCTAAAATTTTATTAAAATTTTTTTTGGGGTGGGTGGCCGGGGGTGGGGTGTTGGGTGGGGGTGGATAGGGGTAGACTAGGTGGTAGAGTTTAAAACATAATATATATATATATATATATATATATATATATATATATATTTAATTTTATATATTATTTTTATATATTAATATATCAATTACACAACAACGGAAGGATTTCAAATGACACGATTTCAGTGAAAATTTGAAATCCATTCAAAACAACTAAAAATTCAAAATCAAATTCATTGATTTGAAATCCATTAATTTAAAATTTAGGATTTATAAATTCATTGATTTCAAGTGTTATCCAAACATGTTGGAGGGATTTGAGGGAAGAATTTATAAATCTCTCCTCAAATCCTTCCATCCAAACACAGCCTAAATGTATTTTACAAATAATTTATAGAATGAATAAAATGTGATAACATTTTTAATAAAAAGTGATTCATAATCTAAGAAAATTGATATTCGTATAATTGAATTATTTCACAAAGTATCATTTATTGGAATAATAAAAAGTTATAGTATTTTTTTTTAAAAGTGATACATGATAAACAAAAAGTGATAATCATTTAATTAAATTATTTATGAATTATTCGTATAATAAATAAAAAGTTATAACATTTTTAGTATAAAAAAGTGATATCTGAATAAAATAAAGTGATAATAATAGAATAATCGAATTATCTAAAAAATAATACTAATAATAATATTATTATTGAATAGTTAATAATAAATATAATAATAATAATAATAATTATTAATATATAAAGTGAATTTTTTCAATTTAATGCGTGAATGCTTTCATGCAAGGCAATAGCCGAAAGTTTTAAAGGAGAAAATGAAATTTGAATTATGGGAGCCAAATAAGGCCCTTTCTTTTCTTTAATTCTCTTTTATTTAATACATAAAATATATTTATTTTGGTTAATGAATTATCCGTCTCACATAAGAGAATTCGTGAGACAGTCTTACCCAAGACTTACCCTAAAAAAATATACTCCATCAATTCCATAGAAGTTGACACACTTTCTTTTTGGGTTGTCCCACTAAAGTTGACACATTTCCTTTTTAATACATGGACCCACACAAAAAACAATTAATCTATTCTCATGGGCCCCACATATCACCTCTAATACAACTACCCACTACACATTAAATATTATTTCTCTCACTTTACTTTACTTCACTTTACATTAAATTATTATGCTCCTTAATCTCCGTACCCAATAAAAATTATACCAACTTCTTTAGAACGGAGGGAGTATTAAAACCTTTATAATTTATTAATTAGCCACTGGGACATAGAATAATACACAAAAAATAAAACGTTTATAATTTATTAAACTAACCTCTTGAGAGTATTAGAATAATAACAAAAATAGAAAGGGATATAATTTATTAATTAATTAGCCACTTGAGATTGTTGTACAGTGGTCTTAAGATCAGAAGAGATGAGGAGGCCAAATTCATATTCTATCCCTTCGCTTTAATGGAAGACTTTTGCATTTTCACAGTGATTAAGAGTTTTACTCCCTCCATCCCCTCAAAGAGTTTCAATTTTGGCATCTACCTCGTTTAATTTTTCTTTTTATACACATGAGACCCACACACACCTACTAATACACTTAAAATATGGGACTCATTTACCCACTAATATAATTACCCACTATACATTATTAAATAATAATATTATTTAATTTATGTACAAAAAGCAAAGCGGACGGAGGGAGTATTATTTAATACTTAGTTCGTAGTTATATTAATAGATATGTAAACTTATATTTTAATTGTATTAGTGGATATGCATGAATTATGTACTTATCATATAAACCACTAAATTAAAAATACACTGCTCAACACTTTACATAATACGCAAACTGACCCTAAGAGCTATTTTAAAATCGTCTGACTATAATAAGCGACAATACTGTACATAATATAAAGATGTGGAACAGTACATAATCATTAATAAACACGTAAATATTTAAAATTTAAAATAGACAAATCATAGTTGGAATTATCTAACTCAATCAAATTAATGTCTTGAATGTAACACATTCACTTAAATGCATATGAAAATCTTTCATCCTTGCAATAAATTTCCCTCCTCAAGACCTTGCTATTCGATCAATTTATCTAGATCAATAGCATTTTATCAAGGTCCAATTACTATTATATCCTTACTATTATTTTAGTTTATTTGAATTCATTTATTAGATTAATTAATTTTCTTCCATAAATAAATTATAACTAATTCATCAAATTTGAATATCTATCTTATTAATACTATTTTTATTTATTTTTTTATACATATATATATATATATATTATATTTAAAATTAATTTTAACTAATAATTATTTATTCAAAAATGAAAAAAAGCTTGAACGATTTATTAATATATATTATTTAAAATTAATTTTAATTAATAATTACTTATTAAAAATAAGCATGAACGATTTACACTACACTAAAATTATTTTTAACAATGGAATTTACTAACGGAATTCAATCCGTTGGTAATTACCAATGAATTAGTAATAAAAATGACTTTTTTAGCAATGGAATGCCAACGAATTTGTTCTTTATTTTATCAATGGAATTAATCCGTTGGTAACTACCAACGGATTACAAAGGGAATCATTATATAAATTACCAACGGAATTATTAACAACGAATTACCAACGGAATTGAATTTTCATTGCTAAAAATTTATCAATCACCACTTTACCAACGGACATTCACCAACGGATTCCGTTAGTAAACCAATATAACAATGGAATTAAGGTTTTTTTTAATCTTATTATTGTTGTGAGCTTTTTTATTTTTAATCTTTATTTATTATGTTACATATGATAATTTTATTACTTTTATGTAGAATTGTAAACTTTTAACATGTTAAGTTTTTATTTTATTATTATTATTTTTTTAGGTGTGAGAGTTTTTTTATTTTTATGTTATATTACACATTTTATAAATATGAACAACAAGAGTTTTTATTTTATATTTTTTATTTCATGTTGAATCCCCACAATTATTGTCTATTAGTATATTTTAGTTGTTAATTAAAATTTAATGTAGATAAAGACATATATTTATTTTTATTTAGTTTGATTAATGTATATAATACATTTTATCATAATTTTTTATTTTTATTAATAAAAATATTAATTTTATTAATTTTTTTCTTTTAGTTCTTTAATAATTTTTTTAATTGTCATATTCACTTTTTTTTATTTTCTTATTAAGTTAATTATAAATTTTCTTTTAATTTCTCAATTCTTATTAATTATTAGGAGTATTAATTATTAACTAAAATTTCATTTAATAATATATTTAATTTTTTAAAAATTAATTATTAATATTTATAAATATTTATAGATGGTATATTTATATATTTTTTAAATTATCTTTAAAATTCGTTTAATACACGAAATTTGTACTAGTATATATATATTGTTTAATTAATAATATAAATTAGAAATAGATTAATATTTATATTATAATAAGTATTTTTTTATAAGAAAAGTAAAACAATTAATACATCTTATGTTAGTTCAACTAATATGATAGATTCTCACCTAAATTTTAATTAATATACTACCTTATATGTTAAAAGAGTAATTTAGATTTTAAACATTTTTAATTATTCAAAACTTACCATAACAATCCAACTAATCCTTATCAAATTGATCCATTTATATTTATCCAAAAAAAGTTAATCGTAAGACGTACTTGCCTTTTAAATTTGAAATAATCTAACTTCTTTCAATAATTTTATCCATATTATTTTGATTCGTTACGCAAAAGTTTTCATCAGTTTTTCAAAAAAATCTCAAATAATTACTTTCTCATAAATTTTATTTTAAGATAATTACTACTAGTATTTAACACTAATATATTTTATTAATTATATTTATTATAAAAATAATAATATAATATCCCTAAAATTTATCACTTTTTTAAATCTTTGTGTCGGGAGAGAGACAGAATTAAACTATGATAAACGAGGGGAGTAGTAAGTTAAATAAATTTGGGGTGACACTTTTTATCAATTATATTATCACGTTTTATTAAAAATATTACTCTCTCCATAACAATTTCAACTTCATACTTTTCATTTTGATCCGTCTCAATTTTAGCTTCACACTTCCATAAAAGAAAAAAACAACTAACTAACAATCCTCTAAGGTTCTAACATACTTTAATTTCAAATTTATCATTACTTTTTTAACATACATAACATGTTTTATGGAGTAATTTTTATTTATTAACTAAAAATACCAAACTACACCAAAAGTAAGTCAAAATTGACTTTTATTAATATCCGTACAAACAGAAAAGGCGAAGATGAATTTGAGACGGATAGAGTATTAATTTTTATTTATACTATGAATTATTCATGAAATAATTTATTGCACCATTATTAATTTTTATTTAAATATTATCACTTCTTATTCTTATAAAAATATTCTGTGAGATGATCTCTTAGCCCTTATTACTCCCTCCGCCCATTGTTAATGTATCAATTTATTTTTTGAACGTGAATTAAGGAATATTACTATTTTACGTGTAGTGGTTGATTGTATTAGTGGAGGGAGTGTTACATATTTTAATTGTATTAGTAAGACTGTGGATCCCTTATATCTAAAAAAAATGGATAGATTGAGAGTGAACGGCTCAAAATAGTAAAATTGATAGATTAACGGTGGAGTGTGGGCGAATGGGAGTATGTCATAATAGCTGGATTCACAAGTATTTGCCATTTATTACAATAAATCTGTTATTTGAGTGAAAACTAGTAATACACCCGCGCGTTGCGCGGAAAAATATTATGTATAAATTATAGTATAAAAATTAATAGTAATAATAATAATAATATATAAATGTAATAAAAAAAGTTTATTGCGAGATAGTAGTTATGTGAGATGGGTTAAAATATTTTTGTTATATAAATAAAATATGTTTATTGATAGTTAATGTACTTTTTTTAAGTATGATGAATGTTATATTAAAGTATAATTTAATATATTGGAACTCAGAATTTTTATTGGAAGAGATTAAAGGATGTCTTGCTTTTAAGAAGAAAGAGTTATTGAAAAGAATTGATGTTCAAAGTGAAATGATGATATTTATACTCATTAAGAATTTTTGAATTAATAGGAATATAATAGAGTATGATAAGGTTGACGAAATTAAATTATCATTATCTTTATTATAACGATCTACTCCCTCTGTCTCATCCTTATAGTTAGGCTACCTTTGTAATTTACAAAGGAAGCATAACTATAAGAATGAGACGGTGGAGTACTATATTGCTAATTCTCATTTCCACCTTCATAAAGCAAAATTTATAGTTTTTCTCCTTTTATCGGAATTTTATTGTTTATTGTCGCTATTTTCACCTAAATTTTAGTGTCATTTAGTTTGTATTTTCGTATTATTTTATCCGTATTTTATGTGTTATTTAGCTGTGTTATGTAATTTCATGAAAATGTGTGTAAATGAGCATAAATATGTTGAAAACAGGTAAAAAATGGAGTCGGGAGCTGAAACGAGCAAGAAACGAACTCACGGGACCCAACTCGAGTTGCCAACTCGAGTCAAGTAGAGGCCCAAAAGTTGTCCAGAATAGTCCAGTGAGTTAACTCGACTTGGGATAGCCAACTCGACTTGCAGCTCGAGTCGAGCTGATTCTCTCCAAGTCGAGCAGCAAGTCGTGCGGCGCAGGGCAGGAGTTCAAAATCATACAGTGTGCTTACTCGAGTTCCAGGTTTCAGAGTATCGCAACACGACCGAACAGGCGAGAGCTCGAGTTGGCGACACGAGTCGAGCTGGGTAGCTCGAGCTAAAACACATGCTACTCGACTCGAGTAGCTAACTCGAGTAAGGAAGACCAAGCCGAGTAAGATCATTTTGGGCCTGGATTTTCATCTGCCAATGTGTGTAAGTGTGTGTAAAAAGCCCAGTTGATGATTAATTCGTGGCCCAACTTGGAGAGGGTATAAATAGCATCAAGTTCAACATTTGAAAGGAGATTGAATATTTTCCACACAAGGGTTTCACTCTTACACCTAGATTACACATCATTTCTTCCATTTTACACCATCATCTTCATCCATCTTCATCCATTTTTCATCCTTTCCATTTGGGTGTTAGAGATCTCAAGAATTCAAGAGCTAGAGGTGGAGATCAATGAGTGTTGACGATTCTCTACAAGGAATTGTTAGGGAAGATTTACATCTCTTTTGTTTTTCATTTGGATCTAAGATTATGGATATGTGTAATGATTCATTTATGTGTTTTGTTGCCATTATTATGTTAGGTTAATCCCTCTAGTGGGATTAGGAATATGAAGAGCACACTAGGTTTATATTATTATGTGGATTAAATTGGTTTTTGACTTAATTGATGTTGATTTCTATTCATGGGCTTTAATTGTTTTGATGTTGTGATGACATGGTTTGTTATTCATGAATGATTATTGGTTTAATGGATTGTTGATCAATGAATGATTTATGATAATTAAGTGCTATTATAATATTCATGTGTATATTGCTTGGAGTGAGACGAAAACGACCCTCTTAAGTATTAAAAAGGCATGAATAGACATCGAGTTTGGGTTTGACCGAAATGATATTTAAATTCGAAGAGGGGAACCAATCCATTCGTTAGCTCTAGTACACAAAAAGGGATAGTTAATCATAATTAGTACCTTGGAAGGGAGAATTGGGAATTAATTAGTACCTAGATGAAAGAGGTTAATGTTGGGCTTTGATCTTAAGTGCTTTTGGGAGTCTCAAGTGGATCAACAACCTTTGTAACCCGAAAGGGAGCTTAGGATACTATCGTGATCACCCTTAATCTACATCAATTGAGTTGAATTCCCTTTGCATGATAATATGAATTGAATGTGCTTGAATGTTTCTAATCCCATGTTTTTCCATACTTGAACTTTAGCATCTATTCTCTTTTCTCGTTAATCATATTACTTGTCATTTCTCTTAATTGCTATTTTATTTACTTGCTACTTGCTTTAGTTGTTTATTTCAAACTCAAAGCCCTTATCATCCTTACAAAAGCGACATAAACATGAGCTCACGTATTTTGCTAATTCAAACCTAACTCTCTGTGGATTCGATAATTTTATTTCTTTGGGAAATATTACTACAACGATCGAGTATTCTTGATCGTGAGTATAAAAATATTCAAACAAGAAATTGGCACCGTTGCCAGGGAGGAGTTTAACGGATTAGTCGAATACTGTGTTATTGTTTTAGTTGTACTTGATAAGGATACTTCTTATTTTGTCTTATTTACTAGTTTTGTTTGTGGTCTCACTATTTGAAGTTTCGTAGGTGTTTTATGATCAGAAGATCAAAGGAAAATCAATCGATCATTCCTTTGAATTTGGAGATAGAAAAGACCGCACGACAAAGAAAACGTGAGAGCGAAAAACTAGAAAAGAAAAGATGGAGAATCAACGTGGAGATAATGTTATCCATGACCCACCCCAAGATCCATTACAAGATCAAATAGGGGTACAAGAAAGAGTGCAAGAGAATCAAGCGGAGATATTTTGGAATTTCATTGCTCAAAATGAAGACTACATGCAATTGCTTGTCAATCAAGAAGCTCAAAGGATACTCCAACAATATGAGATGCAAAGACCTAGAGCAATTCAGGATTACTTCCAACCGAGAGTCGTGCACAATATGGTTCCTCCGGTTCAAGCCAACAATTTTGAAATTAAGACTGGATTGATCAACATGGTCAAAGCAAATCAGTTTGGGAGAGGTCCTCTTGAAGACCCGAACACTCATCTAGCTATTTTCTTAGAGGTTGCAAATACCGTCAAGATGAATGGAGTGTCGGAAGATGCTATTCGAATGAGGTTGTTCTCCTTTTCTTTAAGAGACAAGGCTAAAACATGGTATAATATAATTCCATTGGGAAGTTGTAATACATGGGAAGATCTTGAGCAAAGGTTCCTAAACAAGTATTTTCCTCCTTCGAAGACTCTCCAATTGAAAAGTCTTATCACTCAATTTAGGCAACTTTCGGATGAGAGTTTTTATGAAGCATGGGAACGCTACAAAGAGATGCTTCGAAAGTATCCTCAACATGAATTTCATGAAAATCAACAAGTGGCTTTCTTTTATCAAGGATTGAGTCAACAAAATCGGATGCATGTGGATGCCTCATCCGGAGGGTCTATATTTGGAGTGGATGCTATGAAAACTATGAAAATTTTTAAAGATATTGCAATGAATGCTTATCAATGGCCTTTCGAAAGAGTAATGAGAGGTTATGCATTCGGAAAGGTGGCTCAAGTGGAGAGTGTTAATAAAGTGAAGAGTGATGTGTTTCAAAGTGAAGGAATGAAAAATTTTAATGAGGGCATCCATGCTTTAACAAAGCAATTGAATTTGATCACTCAAGGAGTGAGTCAAGATGGAAGTACAAGTGCTAATTTGAATGATGAGAGCAATGTTATGCAAGGTGTAGAGGATGTTGCCTATTTAGATAGGAGAAATTATCAAGGGAATTTCCAACATCAAGGGAATTTCCAAGGTAATTATCCTTCTAACCAAGGTAATTTTCAAGGAGGATATCAAGGGCAAGCTCGGGGGAATAATTTTAATCAATCTAGCGGAGGAAATTATCAAGCTCCGAGGAAGCATGAAAATCTTTCTTACTCCAATACTCAAGCCGCCGTGGCACTTTCTCAAGGTATGTATCCGAGTTCTAAGCCGCCGAATAGAGAAGGTAAATTATCATTGGAAGAGACATTGCTAGCATTCATGAAAGATACAAGGGCTTATATGGACAAGAGAGATGCTAAGCTTGAATCTCAAATGGAAAAGAGGGAGGCAAAGCTTGAGGCTAAAATGGAGGAAAATGAAAAGAAATCTGACAATAGGATGAGAGCTTTTGAGTATCAAATAGGGCAAATTGCTTCTTCCATTGGATCTCAACACCAACAAGGAAAGTTCCCATCTACCACGGTAACTAATCCTAAAGAAGATTGCAAAGCTATCACTCTTAGAAGTGGAAAAGAGTATAAGGAGCCTCCTATGCCGAAACAGGATAGCGTTGTTGTTGAAGGGGAAGTGGAAAGAACGGTTGAAGAAGGGTTTGTGCAAGAGGAGATTAAGAGAAAAGGAAGTTGAAGTTGAAAGAGATAGTTGGGGAATACCCAAAACTCAAGTACCGATTCCTTTTCCTCAAAGGTTCTTGAAGAAGGGTTTAGATGAGAGCTTCAAAAAGTTTCTTGAAATCTTCAAGAAGATTCAAATCAATGTCCCTTTCGCCGATGCTTTGGAGCAAATGTCTCATTATGCTTGTTTCTTGAAGGACATCATGGGAAAGAAAAAAAATCTTGGAGAAAATGAAATGGTTAATCTAACCGAAGAGTGTAATGTCATTCTACAATGGAAACTTCCACAAAAATTGAAGGATCCGGGTAGTTTCACTATACCATGTGAAATTGGAAAGTGCAAAAAGAACAAGGCTCTATGTGATTTAGGTGCAAGCATTAATATAATGTCTCTTTCTATATTCAAGAAGCTTGGGTTAGGTGAAGTAAATCCAACGTCCATCACTCTTCAATTGGCGGATAGATGACACATTCAAAAGGAGTAATTGAAGACGTATTGGTGAAGGTGGATAAGTTCGTCTTTCCAACGGACTTTGTTGTTTTAGATATGGAGGTGGACGAGAATGTGTCATTGATTCTTGGGAGACCGTTTCTCGCTATCGGGAGAGCTCTTATTGATGTCTACAAAGGAGAGTTGAAATTGAGAGTGAATGATAAGGAGGTGGTATTTTCTCTACACAAGGCCATGTAATATCCAATGAATAGTGAAGAGTGTAAAAGTGTGGATGTTGTAAAGGGAATTGTCGAGGAAAGTTGGTCTTCCATTGTAACCAAGGATCCACTTGAACTTTGCTTGAGCAATTCTCTATCTCTTTCTAATATTTCTACTATTTCTCTTGATTTAAATGATGAATTGATTAATTGTTTGCTTGATCTAGGTGATTGTAGTGAAGCTCAAGAGGTTGCAGCCGCTATCTCAAAGGGAAATGAAAAGTTCTTACCACTTAGAGATACACTCAATCAAGAAGAGAAAAAGGAAAAGAAAGTGGAGTTGAAGTCTCTACCCGATCATCTTGCTTATGTCTACCTTGGTGAAAATGAGACATACCCGGTAACTGTATCCTCTTCTTTAACCCCTAGTCAACTTGATAAATTGCTTAATGTCCTTAAAGAGCATAAGTCAGCTATTGGTTGGTGTATTGATGATTTGAAGGGGATTAGTCCAACAATTTGCATGCATAAGATAAGGCTTGAGGATGAAGAGAAAGCTTATGTTCAAAACCAAAGATGACTTAATCCTATCATGCAAGAAGTGGTAAAAAAAGAGGTTATTAAGTGGTTAGACGCCGATATGATCTTTCCTATTAGTGATAGCCCCTATGTGAGTCCGTTGAATGTAGTATCTAAGAAAGGGGGTATGACTATAGTGAAGACTGAGAAAAATGAGACCATAGCCACTAGGACGGTGACGGGATGGCGAGTGTGTGTTGATTATAGGAAACTTAATGAGAACACACGTAAAGACCATTTTCCCTTACCTTTCTTAGATCAAATATTGGATAGGTTGGTCAGGTATGAGTTTTATTACTTTCTTGATGGGTATTCCGGTTATAACCAAATTCTCATAGCACCCGAAGACCAAGAAAAGACCGTTTTCACTTGTCCTTATGGAATACTTGCTTTTCGAATATTGCCATTTGGACTTTGCAATGCACTGACCACCTTTCAAAGGTGTATGATGACAATCTTTGAAGGATTGATTGAGAATATCATGAAAGTTTTCATAGATGACTTTTCGGTGTTTGGTTCTTCTTTTGATATTTGTTTGTCTAATATTGCTATTGTTTTGAAGCGATGTCAAGACACTAATTTAGTGTTGAATTGGGAGAAGTGCCACTTCATGGTAAATGATGGCATTGTACTTGGACATCACATCTCTTCAAAGGGATTGCAAGTGGACCGAGCTAAAGTTGTTGCTATAGAGAAGCTACCACCACCAACAAATGAGAAGGGAATACGATCGTTCCTTGGTCATGCCGGGTTCTATCGTAGATTCATAAAGGATTTTTCTGCATTTTCTAAACCTCTATAGCATCTGCTTGAAAAAGATGTTCTATTTAATTTTGATGAAAATTATCTAAATGCTTTTCAGGTACTAAAGGAAGCTTTGATTTCATCGCCCATCTTGATCACCCCCGATTGGAAAGAGCCATTTGTATTGATGTGTGATGCAAGTGATGTAGCTCTTGGAGTAGTTTTGGGGCAAGTAAGAGAGAAAAGGTTCCGGGCCATTTACTATGCAAGCAAGACATTTGATGTGGCTCAATGGAACTACACTACTACCGAAAAAGAGTTCTTGACGGTGGTATACGCATTTGATAAGTTTCATTCCTATTTAGTGGGAACGAAGACTATACACCGATCATTCCGCCATCAAGTATCTTATGGCGAAGAAGGATGTCAAGCCAAGGGTTATAAGATGAGTGTTACTTCTTCAAGAATTTGACATTGAAATAAGAGATAAGAAGGGCACGGAGAATGTGGTAGCCGATCATCTTTCAAGGCTAGATTCGAGGGAGCATTGCGAAAGCACTTATGAGTTAATTAAGGAGGTTTTCCCCGATGAAGAAATCTTGAGGTGTGATTGCTATCAAATTGAGGTTTTAGTGGAGCAAAAAGGAAGCCCATGGTATGCAGACTATATGAATTACTTGGCTAGTGGAAAGAAGCCTTATGAGCTTAATAAGTATCAATCCAAGAAGTTCTTTCATGATGTTAAAAGCTACTTGTGGGATGATCCTTTCTTGTACAAGATGTGTAATGATTCTCTTGTAAGAAGATGCGTGCCAGAGGAAGAATGGAGTAGTGTGTTGGAGTTTTGCCACTCTTCACTTATGGAGGCCATTTTGGAGCTCAAAAGACCGCTGCAAAAGTCTTACAATCAGGGTTGTATTGGCCTTCATTGTTCAAGAGTTGTAAGAAATTTGTAGAGAGTTGTGATCGGTGCCAAAGGATGGGGGGAATCTCCAAGTGGGATGAGATGCCCCTTAAGAGCTTTCAAGAAGTTGAGATATTTGATGTGTGGGGTATTGATTTCATGGGACCGTTTCCTCAATCTAATGGATTTCTCTATATCTTGTTGGCGGTCGACTATGTTTCGAAGTGGGTTGAGGCTATACCTTCAAGAACAAATGATGCAAGAGTGGTCATGGGATTTCTAAAGAAACATATCTTCACAAGGTTTGGAGTTCCTAAATTATTGGTAAGTGATGGGGGTAGTCACTTCATCAATAAGCTCATGGAGAACATTCTCAAGACTTATGGAGTGAAGCATCGAGTGTCTACGCTGTATCACCCTCAAACGAATGGTCAAGCTAAAGTTTCTAACCGACAAATCAAGAAAGTCTTGGAGAAAACAGTGAGTGTAAGTAAAAAAGATTGGTCTAATAAACTTGATGATGCATTGTGGGCTTTTAGAACCACATTCAAGACCACTTTTGGCATATCTCCGTTTCAAATTGTGTATGGCAAATCTTGCCATCTTCCCGTGGAGTTAGAGCATAAAGCTTATTGGGCCTCTAAGAAGTTGAATTTTGACATGAAAGCTTCGAAGAAGGTGAGATTCTTGCAATTGAATGAGCTTGAGGAATTTAGAGAAAATGCTTATGAAAACTCAAGGATTTTTAAGGAGAAAACCAAGAGGTGGCATGATGCTCGTTTGAGGAAGAAAAATTTTGAAGAAGGTGAAAAAGTGTTAGTATTCAATTCTCGACTAAGACTTTTCCCGAGCAAGTTGAAGTCCAAATGGAGAAAGCCCTATGTGGTGAAAAAAGTTCTTGATGGGGGAGCTCTAAAAGTTATGGATGAGAACGGGGGGAGTTCTTGGTTAATGGTCATCGAGAGAAGTACTATGTGGATCCATCACAAAGGGAGACCCTCTTTGTGGATACTTTGTGTGAAAGATAATCTCGCACTCCGTCTAGCTTGAAGACGTTAAACTCAGCGCTAGATGGGAGACACCCCATCATTATTTTTATTGCTTTGCTATTTTGGCCTTGTAGGTGGATTGTGCTCATGGAGAAAATACATATTGAAGAAAAGAGAAGTGCTTCATGGATTCGAGTAAGGATGTCGCACCACTTGTTGCAAACTTAAGTCTCGACTCTTGTCTTGAGCTAAGTTTGGGGGATAGTGCGTGGTGGACATAGCTCAATTCATTTGGATGTATATGCTTCTCTACAAGAGGATCATTGATGGAGACTACAAGGGTAAGTTCCACCACTTTTTGCAAACTTAATTCTCAAACTCTTGTTTCGATTTAAGTTTGGGGGGAGAGTGTGTGGTGTGACTCACCACTTGAATTATGATTCTTGTAAAATTGGGTCAATTTTAAAAAAAATCTCATGAGTTTGGGTATGATTTTGGCATGGTTGGTTGTGTTGAAGTGCATGATAATCCGTATTTTTAATGAAATTGTTGAGCTAATGGTGTTTGTTGAGTGTTTGAGCATGAATGAGGGTATTGGAAGCATGAATGGAGCTCGGAGCTTACGTTTTCCACTAACAAATGCCTATAGAGGGAGTACTCTACACCTTATAACTTTTAATTGCTTGACATGAAGTAATTTTGATTTGGATTGTTGTGATTCGCATGCTACTTCATTTGTTATGTTTGTAGGAGGTTTACTTTCGTAATTTAGGATTTCTATTTTCAATCAAAGATGGGGATGGTTGTGAGCTTAATTGATTGTGGATGATATGAATATGTGCTTAATTTTCTTATGGATGGATGTTATTGGTATTTTTGCATGCTTTGTGTTTTTGTTGTGTCTTGTTGTTGAGTCCTTATTTTTATATTTTGTGTGTATCTTTAATTTTGTCTTGGATTGTTTGGTGGTTTGTTTAGGGAGGTCGTGAGTCATTTTTGAATGTGAGTGATGACATGTTGTGGTAGTATGTGATGACAAGTTATGATTAAGAATCTCTACACTTTCGAATTGTGACATGTTTTACTTAACTTGTTCAATTTCGAGATGAATATGGTGTAATAAGTTTCTTGAGGTCCAATGCATAAACTTGTGAGAATTTGAGCCTCAACCGTGCATACATGGTATTTCTTCATGAGTGAATCAGTTATGTTTGATAAACTAGAACTTGCTCAAGGACTAGAGGAACGAGCCCGATTTGTGGAGATTAGTGATATGATCTAAGGTCATCCTTGTCATTAATAGTCATTGTCAAATATTTTCATACCTTGAGCATTATCCCTAGTCAACCACTTTGAGCCTTAAAGCCTATTTATTGTGAATTTAGCACATTACAAGCCATGATTACTCACTTAAAGTCTTATATATATATACCCTTTGTGTGGGTGATTGAGGAGGTGGTAACTAGAAATGATTGATTGATTAGCAAAAGGAGAAAATGAAATGGTAAACAAGCAAGAAAAAGGATGAAAAGAACACAAGCAAAGAATGAACATGCAACCATAAAATAAGAAAAAGAGCCAAGTACCAACATATGTTTAAGTACTTAAAAGTCAAAAAAAGGAATCATGAATCAAAAGAAGCTCAATCTAAGGAAAGTTGATGATTAGTGCTTGTAATTAACAAAGTTGAGAAAGGAAGAAAGATAAGTTAAGGAATAGAAGAAAGTAGCTACCTCTTCGATTACTTACACTTGATTAGTCACTTGAATCTATATTCTTCCTACCCTACCAAAGAACCTATCATTACATCCTTAATGAAATACCTTTTTGATCATTAATTAAAACTTTGGTAGTTTGTGAATGTAGTCCACGAGCAAGCTTATAGCGAGACGAGCCAACCGATTGATAAGTGTTGTTTTACCATTTTAAAATGTGTTGAGTGACATTGATAACCTATGAGAGACTTGGACCAAAAAGGGACTATATTACACTTTATTCTCTTGTGATTGAACTTGTTAATTCCTTATGTCATGAGTTTAATGTTGTAGGATGACTTAGCATAATTTTTAGTTACTATTGCTAACGATGGGTTATTGCTTATGTTCGTTTAATCTTTTCCTAGGTGAAAATATCTCCTCGTAGTTTGTCATTTCTGTTGCTCGGGACGAGCAACACCTTAAGTTTGGGAGGTTGATTGTTGCTATTTTCATCTAGATTTTAGTCTCGTTTTGTTTGTCTTTTTATATTATTTTATTCGTATTTTATGTATTATTTGGTTGTGTTATGTGATTTCTTATAAATGTGTGTGAATGAGCCTAAATATGTTGAAAACAGGTCAAAAATGGAGTCGGGAGCTGAAACGAGCAAGAAACGAACTCACGGGACCCAACTCGAGTTGCAAGGTACAACTCGAGTCGAGTAGGGGCCCAAAAGTTGTCCAGAATAGTCCAGTGAGTTAACTCGATTTGGGAGAGCCAACTCGACTTGCAGCTCGAGTCGAGCTGCGTTTCTCCAAGTCGTGCGGCACAGGGCAGGAGTTCAAAATCATTCAATGTGCTTACTCGAGTTGCAAGTTGCAACACGACTTGGCAACTCGAGCCGAGCTAGGTTCCGTAGGCGTCCCAAGTTTCAGAGCATCGCAACACGACCGAACAGACGAGAGCTCGAGTTGGCGACACGAGTCGAGCTGGATAGCTTGAGCTAAAACATATGCTACTCGACCCAAGTTGCTAACTCGAGTAAGGAAGGCCAAGTCGAGTAAGGTCATTTTGGGCCAAAAATCTGGATTTTCACCTGCCAATGTGTGTAAGTGTGTGTAAAAAGCCCAGTTGATGATTAATTCGTGGCCCAACTTGGAGAGGGTATAAATAGCCTCAAGTTCAACATTTGAAAGGAGATTAGATATTTCCGACACAAGGGTTTCACTCCTACACCTAGATCACACATCATTTCTTCCATTTTACACCATCATCTTCATCCATCTTCATCCATTCTTCATCCCTTCCATTTGGGTGTTAGAGATCTCAAGAATTCAAGAGCTAGAGGTGGAGATCAATGAGTGTTGAAGATTCTCTACAAGGAATTGATAGGGAAGATTTACATCTCTTTTGTTTTTCATTTGGATCTAAGACTATGGATATGTGTAATGATTCATTTATGTGTTTTGTTACCATTATCATGTTAGGCTAATCCCTCTAATGGGATTAGGAATATGAAGAGCACATTAGGTTTATATTATTATGTGGATTAAATTGGTTTTTCACTTAATTGATATTGGTTTCTATTCATGGGCTTTACTTGTTTTGATGTTGTGATGACATTGTTTGTTATTCATGAATGATTATTGGTTTAATGGATTGTTGATCAATGGATGATTTAGATAATTAAGTGCTATTATAATATTCATGTGTATATTGCTTGGAGTGAGATGGAAACGACCCTCTTAAGTATTAGAAAGGCATGAATAGACATCGAGTTTGGGTTTGACCGGAAGGATATTTGAATTCGATGAGGGGAACCAATCCATTCGTTAGCTCTAGTATACAAAAAGGGATAGTTAATCCTAATTAGTACATTGGAAAGGAGAATTGGGAATTAATTAGTACCTAGATGGAAGAGGTTAATGTTAGGCTTTGATCTTAAGTGATTTTTGGAGTCTCAAGTGGATCAACAACTTTTGTAACCCGAAAGGAGCTTAGGATACTATCGTGATCACCCTTAATCTACATCAATTGAGTTGAATTCTCTTTGCATGATAATATGAATTGAATGTGCTTGGATGTTTCTAATCTCATGTTTTTCCATACTTGAACTTTAGCACTTATTCTCTTTTCTCGTTAATCATATTACTTGTCATTTCTCTTAATTACTATTTTATTTATTTGCTACTTGCTTTAGTTGTTTATTTCAAATTCAAAACCCTTATCGTCCTTACAAAAGCGACATAAACATGAGCTCACGTATTTTGCTAATCCAAACCTAACTCCCTGTGGATTCGATAATTTTATTTTTTGGGAAATACTACTACAATGATCGAGTATTCTTGCTCGTGAGTATAAAAATATTCAAACACATAACACATTAAAAATACATTAAACATATTTGGCTTTAAAAAATATTAGTAATATATTTTATTCATAATTTATGAATCAAATATTAATGTACTGAATATATATATATTATGTTTTATAATTAAATTATTGTCTTTCTATGGTCATGAAATTTCTTAAACTATTTTGATTTAAAAAATATATATTGAATTAAATATTAAAATAAAACAATTTATAATTTTTGTTTAAAATAAAAAAATTAAATTTTAGGAGGTCAATATAAAATAATTTTTTTAAATGAAAATTGATAATATTTTTAATAAAAAAATAACTACTTGTTAAAAGTAATAATTCAATTACACTTAAAAGTTGTTAATACAATCATTACAGCTTAGAGTTTAAAACAGTATTGATTATAGTGCAAGGGAGACCAACAACTGTTGGACGACCACCGCCGCCAAATAAGCAAATTGTGGAGAAGCAGCCGGAGACAGTGGAGGACTATGGAATATGGAATCAGCCACCATAATATTCAAGTGTATTGAACCATTTTGATCACTTTCAAAGTCGAAAAAAGCAAGAAAATAGTAAAAGCTTCACCACCAAATCCATTCGCCAACGGACACACAACTCCGAGGCACAGCACCGTCGCGACAGCAACGCCAATCACCATTCCCCGCTTCTTCCATCTGCTTGAATTCTTGTCACTTCTCAGAATATCCTCTCACCCACTAAGCGGATTTAAGCATTAGACCCCTTTTAGTGAACGGAGCAGCACATGTCACAAAGAACTTGCTCTGCATAAAGACCACCGAATGGATTTCTTTATCACAGAACTCAATTACATTTCTTAGAGTGTACAAGGATTCAAGAGGGGAGATTTATCTCACGCTGCCGGAGTTCTTCTCCACCGCCTCCTTGCTCGATTTCCCCTCTTTCTCTCGGCCACAGAACTACTTGTACCATTGAAAGCCAAAGCATATATAAATTCATAGCTTCCTTCTTACATAAGATTAGCACTTTTTTCAATAGCTTATCACTAAAACCATGGTTGGGGTTGGGGAGGTCGGCTGCAATTAATTAGATTTGCCATCTACAGAACAAAGTCATATCTGATTGGTTAGGGAAGATTTGCTTTATTTTAAATTCTGCATATTTGATTGGCTAGGACTAGGAGAGAGAGGCAATGCAGCTTTTTTTTTTTACTTCTTTTTATTTGCAAAAAGTTTCATTATCACAAATAAAAAACTGCACTTCCTGCCTGTATGTTCATTATCAAAAATAAAAAAATTAAGTTGGATGCAGTTTAAATGTTAATATTCCAGATTAATAATAGCTCATCTGTATTCTAAGTATTCCGTAAGAAAAAAGAAAGGTGCATAAAAAAAAAAAAAAGGTAACAGCCAATCTGCTATAGCCGTAAAAAATTAAAAATAAGAGAAGTGCATTAAAAACAGGAACATCAAAAAAAGTGCATGAAAAACAGGCAGTTTCTTCTTTTTCTTTTTTTAAATGAATATAGAGAATAGAAAATGCACCTAACTTGCGCGTGTAGTCTACTCCCTAATAACAAATGGGGTTTCTTCTCACCCACAACTACCTAAACTGGTATCACTCATACCTTACATATTTAGCGGGAAAATCTCAACTTTCCTTTTATACATACTTTTTGCTTTTCTATATATAAATGAGATTTTAATATTTTAAAATTTGATGGTATAAAAATATAAATTTTTAAGAATGTTTGTTAAACATAAGTGTTAAATAATCTAACTCACTAAAAAAAACAGACTGAAATTCACATATTACATTTAAGGTTAATATAATTTAAATTTAATAAAATTATAAAATGTATAATTACATGGAGTATTTTAAAATTTTAAACAGAATTTTGACAAAATTAACTGTAGTCTATGTCATGTTTCAAATTAAAAAATTGAATAGTTATAGAATATATTCACTGTGTCCCGATTTATATTTGCCATTTTATTTTGTTTTATATTTGTCATTTTAATTTATTCACGCAATGTTTACATTTTATTTTTTATTTTCGCGTTAACATTTATATTTTTCATTTTAGTTTATTCCACGTAAAATTACTTTTTTTTCTTCTTTGAGTTGGTCTTTTATGTCCACATGTGCACAAAATGTGTAAGGATAACATTTTGTTCTAATTAAATCCTACAATTTGGAAGGTCTTCTCCTCATTTTTGGTCCCTAATTTTTTCACAATCAAAAAAATTGCAAAAAAAAATTGCAATTTTGATCCCTCCATTAACTTTAAGTTGAAAACACAAGTCAAATTGGAATGTCTTTTACTCATTTTTGGTCCTAATCATTTTCTAGTAAAAAAAAGTTTCAATTTTGATCCCGCCATTAATTTAAAGTTTTTTTTAACTTTAAGTTGAAAACACTGTGTGGGACTAAAAACACAACTTTTTTCATCAACAATCCAAATGGGACAAAAAATATAAACTTTTAGGACCAATATGAAACCATGTAACCTCTTTTTAAATGAAACTCATATACGTAATAAATTAAAATGTATTTTTTTCCAAATAAATAAGAAAGAAATAAAACATCATAGAACTAATAAATTGAAATAAAATTTTGAACTATACAACATAAAATTAGTTTGATTTATAATTGAGTTCACCCAAACCACAAGATATACGAGAAAGATACAGACAACACACATAAAATACAAATAAACTATAGAAAAGAGAAGCAAGCCTCCTCTCCACCCGAAGCAGTTCCTTTTCCACATCCAATATACTTCTCCACTGCAACACATTTTTTATTTCTTTTAATTATTGTACATAGGGGTTACATATTATTCCACATTTTTAACAAACAATACATGGGTGCAGTATTAACTATATAGAGATACTATTGGGTACACCCTTCCCGGTAACACCTGGTTCAGAAGATGGCTTTAAGAGCTCGTATGGCACCACCCCTGCTCCTGTTCGATTCAATAGCTTCGTGTCTGCATTTCTCCCATCGATGATCCCTTCAATCTCAACCATTCGTCCTTTGAACCTTTCAAATGCAGCTTTGATCACTTTATCATCCTCCCAGTAGGGTTGGATCTTGCCCCCAATGTACTCCTCATCTATAGCATGGCTCGATAGAACATCCACGACCGCCATTACGGTCGTTGCTTGAAACTGTGATGGAAAACACTCCAACAAAAACGTCTCCGGTTTTTCAATGAACTCTTTAATCCTTTTTCCACTCGGATCTTCCACTGGCATTGGTTTTCTTGCGATGCTGGGCCTGTTCGGAAAGTATCCTGTGAAGTCGTACTGACCGAAGTTTACCGCCGCATGGTGCCCTGAGGCTACCCAGATGATAGTCGCCAGGATTCCAATCAAGTCATCTGGGGTTTTAAGCTCAGGCCACCACGGCTCATCTTTCTTATCCCCGTGGCCAACTGTCCGAATCTCCGTCCACCAGGATTGCAGCTCTTGATCTGATTGCACAAGCTCTTTCTGGGGATAGTGGTGGGCTACGTAGTCGGTGAGCCACTGTTTGATTGCATCCCATATAAGCAGACCATCGTTGGCATATGGGTAGTCTTCAATTGTTAGCTTCAATCCATGAGGTGCTGATGGATCCTCCACAGCCATTCCCCTGCCAGATTTACATATCACATCATTATTTGTACCTTAAAACATTAATAGGCTCCCGCCTTTTTCTTTATTTAAAAAGGTCCTAAAACTGTTAAGATTTCTGTTGTACGTTATGCTCAGGTCCTAAAAGAAATAAATATTGTAGATGGTTATGTGAATGAAGATGATTTATAGTTTCACCTGGCAATGAGGTCAGCAGGTAGTGCTTCTCGATCGAAGCGCCATAACTTGTCGTAGGCAAAGGAGCTCAACTCAATGGCGTACTTGCTGGGGGCGAAGCTCTGCTCGATGATCCCGCCAGCGTTGATCAGGAGTAAACGTGCCAGGGCATTTATCTCCATCGTGTATCGAAGATGCGGTTGCAACAATCTGTGTATGGGGTGCATCTCACTCAATTGCCTATTCGTTGCAATGACGTAAGGCTCCACAGAACAATGAGTCCTCAGCCAGTGACTCACCAGCTGATGGATGCCCGAATCATGGGCAAGAACATGAGCCTTAGCCAGCCTCCACAACCAAATCCCTGTCGGATTCCAGCATGGCTCGAACACCTCCTTCCACTGAGGCTTCCCCTCTGATGGGGGTCTAGTTAGCTCGATAGCTAGAGGCCTCAGCGTCCCCTTGGGCGTCAAGAAAAACAACGCCCTGGATCCGTACAGAGTTGTGCCCTTGAGCTCACTTACCTTGTTCACATAAGGCAGTAACAGATCATGGTAGTCTAAAATGAACAGCTTCTTTTGTTCCAATGCCTGCATTTACAAAAATCACCATCATTATATTATATTCAACATTAAATAAGAGTGATTTTAGAAGTGATTGCTAATTGCCTCTTCGAATGTGGTATAGCCTTTGATATTTTTTTCCACGATCTCTTTTGTGATGGCTGATTCAGGGGGGCCGTACACGGCAGGGTCCAGCTCACTCTTCAATGGCCATTCCTGTTGAATAATCCTCATTAGTTCAACACTAATTATTACCAATATTAATTAATTAAGCTCCTCTGTATATAAATTTAGTGTAGAAATTAAAAATAGTACCGTAACCAACTTGATGCCTAAAGGATTGACACCTGCTAGAGTTTGTCTTCCAAATTCATCATCTCTGATCCAAGAAAACTTATCCCCTGCATTAATTAATTAACAAAAGATTAATTATATTTAAGATTATTGAAATTAAATTTAAGGAAGGGCTGGGGAGGTGACGTACTGTCCAGTAATTCGGGGATCTCGAAACGGATGACGGAATTACCGGCGTCGGAAACAGAGCGTACCAGTCTTGGTATAATATCTTTTAATGAGTCATTATTGGAATCAGGGTGGAGTTGAAGCCCTTGTTTGAAAAGAGTGTCAATAGTAGTAAAATTGGGAAATTCAGACTCAGAGCCGGTGAGGACCGATTCCAGCAAGGGTACAACCGAATGAAGCACATTGTACACCGTGTTTGCTCCGAACGTCACACCCTTTACTTCTGAAAATACTTCATTTCTGGGAACGTATACGAAGGGGCTCCTTGACTCAGATAATGGATCTGCAACACGTTCATTTCAACACACTAATTTTTCCCAATTCCATACCTAATTTCAATTTCATCATTATCTTTTCAATTCTTATAAATTTGATTTGAAAATACACAATTCGATGATTATGGTACCTTTTAGGGCTTTTGGGCGGCCAGTTCTGCAACGGCGAGGGTAGGGGTGTTTGGCGCCACCAAGAACAGGGCGGGCCATATCATTACTGAGATCGGGAAAGCCCAGATCATTGTAAACATCGTAATCGTAAATTCTATCGGATGGAAGGCGAAGCCCCTTCCCGTCTCCTCGTGCATTTTCCAATTCTTTTTCTCTCAAACTTTTCACTCCACTCGGAGTTTCAGATGGCAAGTATGACTGTACGTCTCCGTTAGTTTAGATTTTCATTTTTTTTATTATACCACATAGTAATAATTTTTAAAATAAAAACTAATAATAATATTTGATAAACAATTTATGAGTTTGACTATTATGACCGCTAGATTTAATTTTAAGGTAATCTCTACCATTAAAAATAATAAAATAATAAAAATTAAAAATAAATAACTACCCACTAACTCTTAATTTACACTTAAAAACTCTAGGTGCACCGTACCCGTGCACTCTAGAATTACCCACAATTTATGAGTGAAACTAGCGTGCAGTTAAAGGTATCAGTGCACTTATTAGATAAAAAAACTACTCCCTCCGTCCCAACAAGTATTTCATGTATTAGTGTGCGCGGAGTTTAAGAAAATTTTGTATTTTTATATATAAAGTAAGAAAGAGAATATATATTTTAGTTGATTTAATGAAAAAAGTGTCTAAAATTGTTGGGAGATGTGAAAAAGTAAGTAACAGTAAATGTTATATTGGGATGAGAGTAAAACGTGAGTATTGTTATAATTTACTCCCTCCGTCCCAAACTTGTTGTCTTACTTTCTGTTTTTATCCGTCACAAACTAATTCTCTTATTCCAAGAAAGGAAATATCACATTAATCCTCACCCCTAAAAGTTCATCTTAATTACAACTTTACCACACTCACCTAATACACATAATATACTTCATAATTTATTTATTACTTAAAAATATCACAATACCCCTAAAAAGTCAACTTTTCTTAAATTTTGTGTCTACAGTAACGCAGACAACAACTATGGGACGGAGGGAGTATTTTTTACCAAATTTAGTAAAAGTAAAGTGTGAAATACTTTGAAGGACGAATGAAAAAGGAAAGTGTGAAATACTTTGGGGGATGGAAGGAGTATTCCATAACACCTTAGATCAAATGAAGTAATTAAATTTTAAAAAAAAACTACCCTATTTACTTTAGTTGAACGGGTATATCCGGTGCATTACCAAATGACCTTTGTATAAATGAAAAATAATACTCCATATTATTAACTAAAATGATAACTATTACAAAAATAAATAATCTTACCGTTAATGTTTAACGGTCTTACACTTGCCCAAATTTAAATTAGGGTTTTCACATATTTAAGTCAAGATCAGCTCTAATATTGAACAATTAAATCCCAGCAACAAACGAAATGAAAATTAAAAAATTGGATTAGGTTTTTGGTGTTGGGTAAAAAGACAAAATTACCTACCATATGATCGAGGACCATACAAGACGAAAGTCACGCCACCATGTAATTAATTATATGGAAATACTGTTTCTTGTCTTATAATATGGAGTATATTTTTCTCATTAAATCTCTTACCATATTTATTTTTGTTTATTAATAGTCTTTAGTTTAAAATTAAAATCGTCTCATATATACAAATTTAAAGCGGTCTCAAAAAATTTAATTTCTCCAAAATAACTCCTAACTTTTAAATTATTACCATATCAAAATTTTCTAACTCATGAAATTGAATGTCTAACTATTTTAGATCCTTTTGAAATAAAGTAAAAAGATATGAAAATGTTTATGTTTTAAATTTTAATAATATACATGTATTTTTTAATAAATATATAATTTTATTTATATTTAATTTTTCATTAAAAAATTAACAGAAAATTTACTAATAAAGTAAATAAGTTCTAAAAGTGAATGCACGAATGGGTGCACCGAGGAATATTGAATAAATTACCTTGTCGGAGAAAAAAGTTCTCTTGCCACCGAGTGCAGGAATCCAAGAATTACAAGTAATGTGGAAAGGAGCAGTAGAGAAGCCATTAAAAACAATATCCTTTGCGAACATTTCTTGAGTGTGATTATTTTCAACCAACACTGCACCAATCTCTCCAAAATCCACGGGAACTTGAAAACTCGACTCGTAATAAATCTCTGCCTTCTTTTCATCCGTCCCAATATGTATTGCAGACGATTTTTGTTTAGTCTTCTCCGCTCCAGAATCTAATTCAAATAATTGAATAATATTAATTCGTATGGTATAATTGTAATTTACCGCAAGGAACCGTAGAGATAATTATTTCAACGTAAAAAAATCACAATATATCATAATTTAACTAGGATCGAGTAATATATTTTTTTATTGAAAAAACAATAAATAATTACTATAAAAAATAATTTTTTCCAACTAAAAAGTAATATTAAATTATATATGATGAACCGTGCAAGGAATAACTGCAAGTTTTGTAAAGGGATGCATATTATCTCAAATAAGTTCATTAATAAAATAATAATTAATGAGCTATTGAAAATTACATGAAATGGATAGGCAAATAAAAGCTATAACATCAATTAATTAAATTATTTCGTGAATTAAAAAGTGATTTCAATAAAAAAAAGAAATAAGACTAATCAAGAAATGATGAATGGTTTTAATTATGTGAGACTGTATCGTGTGAGATAATCTCACATATAAAACTTTCTAAAGAAATAACATAAAAAATTAATTATAAAAAATAACGTGAAATATATTACCGCATAACTGTAAATTCTCATTTTTACAATATCAATACACAATAGACCCCTAAATATTAAGAAAACTGATTGTCACGATTGGGTCTATTAAAACACAAGAGGTCCCCTAATTTTAAATTAGTATCCAATGTATGTTTGATCTCATTATATGAAGAAGTATTTTAGGACAAAAATTACTCTTGGACTAATTTAAAATTATACGAACTTTTCTTGTATATATATTGTAAAAATATTGATTTCTATTTATTTTTATTGTGAAAGTTATTTTGAGACTGACGGAACGAAAAGTGTAAGAGTCGAGAATATTAAAATTTATATAACTAAAAGACAAATAGAAGAGGGGAAACTAAAATGAAAAAATATGCATGATGCAGCCATAATTAAATCATGTGTGCAGTGCAGATTAGGTAGGTAGGGTCCATGATCATCCTTGTGTGAATACTTACTATCATCAAGCTCTGCAGCCACAAGCTCAAGTTTAAGGCCTATACCCACGAAATCGGTCACGTCATCGATCGGTAGGTGGGTGACGGAACCCACCACCGTTTTGAGAAACGTTATCACTGCCTTGACGGTAGTAGCCTTCCCGGTGGATGGAGAGTTTAGTGCGGCATTTATGGGGCGGAGTATTCGGACCGCTTTCTTTTTAGGTTTAGTATTTGTTGGGAGGGAGTTCTTGTGAGGTCTGGGGATGGAAGATGGTTGAAGAGAGAGACAAGTAGGGTATTGCAATGGAATTAGGGCTTGTGTGGGGGGAGGGTGAAAGGTATTATGCTTCAACATTTCTTGGAATAAGAAACTGATTGCTTAATTTGGTGCATGAATGAAGTGCAAAACTTGGGGCTTTTATAGATGGATGGATGGATGGATCATGACCCTACCCATTTCCAATGTCGAATAAATTAAGAGATACATGCATACATGTGTTAATTGAGTTCCATTATTTTAGTGAATTGTTAGATCAGACACATCAATAGTATTTTTTTGCGAGTTGCCTGTTCTAAATATGATAGTGATTAGTAACACTGTTTCACAGATTTTAATTTATGAGACAAATTATTCATTGATTCAATTATATACTATTTTTTTTCTTCTAAAGACCTAGTTGCTATTAAATAAGAAATTTAAAAAAAATAGTTATGATATGAAAATGAAAAGTGATAAACAGTTTCGTCAACTACTTCATTATGTATAATTAACCGAGTTAAAGGAATAATTTTACATAATTCTATTTTTTACTTTATTTATTATTTTCTTACATTTAGATAGTGCTTCTTAGGCATGCAGGATACATTATTGTCTTTTGTTTGTATTTTGGTTCTCATCGCGTCCATTATGTGTCTTAAAAGTTTAATCATTAACTAAAAAGCAACACATGTTTAAAACAATATCCTTATTTGCAAAATTTCAAAAGTTATAATTAATACTCCCTCCGTCTCATTTCAATATTTACATATTTCTATTTTGAGCGTTCCATTTCAATGTTTACTTTCCATTTTTGGAATATGAGATTCACTTAAAATAATTAATATATCATCATGGTCCCCACATCCAACACTAATACACCTACCCACTTTACATTAAATGTTATATCTTTTCACCCACTATCTATTAAAATATTATACTTCTTAATCAGCATGCAAATAGCAAACGTAAACATTGAAACGGGACGGAGGGAGGATATAATTAAATCCAATTGCAGTGCACCGGTGAACCCTAGTCGGACTCATAATTTAAACAGCCAGTCACATACTCACAGTACTCAAACAGTTTAAAATTTGACTCCACTTATTAGTTAGGAATATAATTAGGCATGAACAAGGTTTAAAATATCGATATCGGTAAAAATATCGGTATCTCAAATTTACAGATATATCGATGAATATATTGAATATTGATAACGGTAAAAATTAAAAAATTACGAAAACTTGAAAATAAAGATAAAAATTAATTATTTAACTTTGAAATATATATTAATTAATTTTAATACTCCCTCCGTCCCGTTTCAATGTTTACGTTTGCTTTTTGCGCGTTGATTAAGAAGTACTCCCTCCGTTCCCTTGAAAGGTATCTATTTCACTATTCCTGACATCCGCTTCAAAAGCATCAATTTCCTCTATTTAATAAAGAAAATACACAATATTACCCACCACTTCCCTCTAATACACTTACCCACCTTATCTATAATAATACTCCTTGATTTACGTGCAAAAAGAAAATAAAGACCATAGAATCGTCCACGTGCAAACAGCAAACGAGTACCTTTCAAGGGGACGGAGGGAGTATAGTATTTTAATAGATAGTGGGACGGATGGAGTATATTACCATGGTCCCCACATGCAACACTAATACACCTACCCACTTGACATTAAATATTATATTTTTCTATCCACTATCTATTAAAATACTATACTCTTTAATCAACGTGCAAAAAGCAAACGTAAACATTGAAACGGGACGGATGGAGTATATGAATACAATTTAAAATCTAAATAAAACTCTTAATACTCCTATATGATAAGTTAATCGATTAAAACATAGGAGTATTTAAATAGTTTAAAATCATACAATACTTAATAATTAATATCAAAATGATGATCCGATTATTCTCAACATTATCTGAGAAATAAAATACTCCCCCTGTCCCGATCTGATTGAATGTACCAAAATAATTATATTTTTAATCAGAGTATATTATCACACTGGGTACATGAAACTCCTCATTTACTTAGTAATAATAATTTTAATGAAAATTTATAATAAGTGAAATTTAATTAAAAAACATAAAATAATCTTAATAATTTAATGCAAATGTTGTTCTATTTTTATTTTATTTTATTTTTAAATTGAATATTTCCCGAAATATTCTCGATATTAGAAAAGAAATATTTTTTCCCAATATCGATGTTGATACTCTCCAAATACGGATATATCATAGAAATATCGTGGATATTTCCAAAAATTTTAAACCTTGTATGAACCAGTGATTAGAAAAACGGACCGGAGAACGAACCGGAAGAGACAACGGTTCGAGGTTCAATCGGTCGGACCAGTTCAACCGAAATATTGAATTTTACATATTTTCAATTATATTTTATAAAATTACCAATTATAAAAATATATAATCACCTAAATTATTTTTAAATTTTAAAATACAATTTAAAATCAAAATATAATTAAATAAAAATGTCTATAGTTCATAATTTATATTTCATACATAGTTTATAATATACCCACTCAATATTATAATTCATAATTTAATCCAAAATGTAAATATTATGTTCTAAAATAAATAAAAATAAAAGTGAAATATCATAAAAGTTTAAAAAAATTAAAAAAAGTAAAAAAAAATAAATAATATTGAAACTGGTTGAACCGGTTGAATCGGTTCAACCGATTTTTCCGATTTGATCGGTTCAACTCTATAAATGGTTTTTTTAGCTCTTTCGGACCGGTTCCCGATCCGGTCTGATTTTCAGATCATTGGTATGAACACAAATGGATCACTTCTTAATGAGGTTTATCAATGATTTCTTAAACTACTATAAGGTTGTGTTTTGATGGAAGGAATTGAGGAGGGATTTATACATCCTTCCCTCAATCCCTCCATCATGTTTGGATTACACTAGAAATTAATGGATTCATAAATTCAAGATTTTAAATCAATGAATTTCAAATCATAGATTTGATTTTGATATTTTTAGTTGTTTTTTTAATGAATTTTAAATTCTCACTGAAACCATATCATTTGAAATCCTTCCGTTGTTGTGTAATTGATATATTAATACATAAAATTAATAATTTAATATATATATATATATATATATATATATATATATATATATATATATATATATATATATATATATATATATATATATATATATATATATATTATGTTTTAAACTCTACCACCTAGCCTACTCCCTACTCACCCCACCCCTGGCCACTCCCCTCCCCCCCTCCCAAAAAAATTTATTTTAAAAAAATTTTAGATTTTTAATATTTGAATAATAAAAATATTATCACACAACCCTACCCCGACCCACCCCCACCAAAAAAAAATTATAAAATTTTAAATTTTAATATTTAAATAATAAAAATATTACCACCCAACCTACCCCCTACCCGCCCCCTCTACCCCCAAAAAAAAATTTTTTTTATAAAATTCTAGATTTTAATATTTAAAAAATAAAAAATATTACCACCCAAACCCAACCCACCCCCTCCACCACCCCTACCCCACCCAAAAAAAATTGAAATAAAATTTTAGATTTTATTTTTTAAATATTAAAATTAAAATTTTTTTTTAAAAAAATTTTTGGTGGGTGGGTAGGGGGTGGTGAGTGGGGTGGGGTGGGTGGATGAATAGGGTGGTAACATTTTTATTATTTAAATATTAAAATTTAAAATTTTATATAAAAATTTTTTTAGGGTGGTGGGTGGTGTTGGGTGAGGGGGTGGGTAGGGGTAGGGATGGGTGGTAATATTTTTTTATTATTCAAATATTAAAAATCTAAAATTTTATAAAAAAAAAAATTGGGAGGTTGGAGGGGGGAGAGTAGCGGATAGGTTGGGTAGTAGAATTCCCTCCAAAAAAAATTATTTTTAATAAAATTTTAGATTTTAATATTTAATATAATAAAATTTTATTATTTTTATTTATCATATATAAAATTTTATTTTAAAAATAATTTTTGAATTATGAATTTGAAATTGTTTAAAAAATCTATAATTTATCCAAACTGTGGAATTCAAATGAATTAATTTAAAATCCAAAAAATTTAAAATCCACTTATTTTTAAATTCATTGAATTTGAAATGACTCAATCCAAATACAACCTAAGAGTACAAGGTTTATTGATTATTTTTAGAATACAATAAAAAAATTATTTACAAAAGAAGAAGTGAAAACTATTATAAAATAAAAAAATTTAATAGGGTATGAACATACCCTATATTCATGCATCTTATTTGTTCTAAAATAAAGATTTAACTCAACAATAAAATGATTTGTATTAAATTTTATGGGTAAAATATTACTCTCTTCGTGTAATAATATTTTTCTTATTTTGTTTGTAACATTACATTTTTCACACTCTGAAAATAATATATGTTTCAAATAGTATATTTAATCAATAATTTAAATCAATAATGCCAGTATATAATTTCATTAATTTCAGACTGCAACATAATCATTATATTCATCAATCTAAATAAATTAATCTCAGAATTTTTAAATCAAATTGACAAAAACAAATTAATACTTCACTTTAATACAACTATCCACTTTACATATAATAATAATACTCCTTAATCAACGTGCAAAAAGCAAATGGATACCTTAGAATCGGATGGAGGGAGTATTAGTTTTTATTAAAAAAATTATCATTTTCTGTCCATCTCACATAAGCTCTTACCTGAGACGGTATCACACAATTCTTTACCAATTTATTTTTAGAAAATACTGTTAGTTAAAAGAATAAAAAATAAAAATATTACGTTTAATTTATGAGTCCAACTAGGGTGCACCGGTGCACTTGGACAATTTAAACCATTAGATTTATATATAAATTAATCTCCACCATTAAAAAAGATTAAATAATTATTTTTTTAAAAAACAAAAGATTACCCCACTATCTATTTAACCTATAAATTTGAGGGTGTAGCTCAGAATTACCCTTAAGTTATTGCTTATTTTGGGACCATCACTCTGCAATAATTGAATTCAAAAAGGAGTTAATCTTTGGTAAATCAGGTTTACATGATAAATTCTTATAAATTTTGTGATCCTCTTTAATTTAACACTCTAACAATATATAGAGTATATAGAATTAAAAGAGAATCACAATGTTTACATTGTGAACCCAGTTTACATATTTGTTTGTGTTCAGAAAGAAGATGATAATGTAAAATAAAATATTATTACTCCGACCACTTATAAGGATTAAGGTGTACTTTTTTATGTGAATTAAAATTATGATGAGATTAAAATATATATTAAATTAATAAAATATAAATATTCTAAATTTAATTTTTCATAAATTCAAATAAGAAAATATTCCCTTCTGTTCCAGTACAATACAAACAGCACTAAAATACGGTTTTTTATGGATGGAATATTCTTATGATAAAAATCTTAATTTCATTATTAAATTGATTTACAAACAGATTAAAAACAAAATCAATTAGTAATTTTCCGTTTTTTTATTAGTGGTTGGTAAACTTTTAGCAACGAAAATTCAATCAGTTGGTAAATAATTCCCTTTGTTATCCATTGCTAATGATTCTATATAATGATAATGATTTCGTTGGTAATCCGTCGGTAAATATAGAATGATTTCGTTGGTAATCTGTCGGTAAATAGCTACGGATTTTATTCCGTTGATAAAAATAAAATAAATTCATTGACATTCCATTGTTAAAAGTAAAATGTAAATTTTATTAGCTACTAACGGATTGAATTCCGTTTATAAATTTCATTGCTTAAAAATATACTCCCTCCGTACCAGGTGATGAAGGCCAGAGACGTTATGTTTAACATAAGGGCTCTGACCCTCATTACCTGGACGGAGGGAGTATTTTTTTTATGCAATTTTTATTTTCATATGTCCTAATGTATTTGGAATAACTTAAAATGTCAAAAACACTTAACATTATAACCTTAAAATATTATATGCTCCCTATGTCCGGTTCTAAGGTATCCATTTGCTTTTTGCACGTAGACAGTTCTAAGGTCTTTATTTGTTTTTTGTACATGGATTAAGGAGTATTATATTATAGGTAAAGTGGGTAGTTGTATTAGAGGGAAGTGGTGGTCATATTGTGTACTTTTTTTTACTAAATAGAGGAAATTGATACATTTAAAGCGGACGCCAGAAATAGTAAAATGATACCTTAGAAGCGGACGGAGGGAGTACTAAAAATTGTCATCAAAATAACTAACACACAACATATTTTATACTTTTTTTATTACCTAAAAAAGACTAAATACCCTACAAAAATAAATAAAACTGGTCAAAAGGTTCATTTTCATAATCTTTGTGCAGAGTCAATCACAATTTTTTTTAGCAATGAAATTTACCAATGAAATTCAATCCGTTAGTAATTACCAATGGATTGACAACAAAAATGACATTTTTTCATTTAGCAACGGAATGTCAATAGATTTATTTTCTATTTTACCAACGGAATTCAATCCGTTATAATTACCAACGCATTAATTACTAAGGGAATCATTATATAAATTATGAATTAAATTATTAACAACAAATTATCAACGGAAATTGAATTTTCCTTGCTAAAAATTTACAATTACCACTTTACCAACAGAAATTTACCAACGGATTTCATTGCTAATCCATTGGTAAATCAATTTAATAATAATATTAAGATTTTTACCAACGAAATATTCCATTAGTAAAACACAGTTTTTTTTGTAGTGAATTGTTCATAATTGATCGATGGAGGGAGTATGTAATTAAGAAATACTTCCTTTGTCCCATTTATATTTGCACGTTTTTCTATTTTGAGACGTTTTGGGTATTTTTACACATTTTATTAATGATAATTAACATATATTTGGACGACTAACCTACATTTTACACTTTATTAATTAATTTCAACAATTTTATTTATTTTTTTTATTAAATTATGTAACTTACCCCTACTTTTTCCTTACATTATACACCTAAAATACAACTTTTCTTAATTTACGTGTTCACATTTGTATGCAAATATACTCGAGAGGCTGGGGTTATAATTTAATAAATCAGTAAGAGGCGTAAACTGTGAATCGATGACACGCCGTCACTTAGTCAAAAAAAAATTGTTATAATATACTCCTCCATTCATCGCTATCATATCTATTTGCGCGTCCATTCTTAAAATATTCATATTTTATTTTTTAGTTAAAGGGTCCACATATGACCCACCATCTCCAACAACTCCCACTAATACAACTATCCACTTTATATAAAATAATAATACTCTTTAATTTACGTGCAAAAAGTAAATGAATACCTTTGTTATGGATGGAGGGAGTACTTAAGATAAAATAGAAAAAAGAGGGCAATAGACCATTTCACATGAGACTTTTCTTACATTTTTTAAATAATAATTAACACTTTTTATGAAAGATATTAGTATAATTTTTTATTAAAAATATTATCATCTTTTATGCATACTACAAATTATTTATTTAATAATTCATTATATCATTATCACTTTTCATTAATTTAAATATTATTTTTTATTAAAACATTATCACTCCTCATTCCATTTTACATTATCACTCACTCATCCCATTATTAAAAGTTTTATCAAATACAAGTGTAACAAAAATATTTATCACTTTTCATTAATTTAATTATCATTTTTATTAAAACATTATCGCTCCTCATTCCATTTTACATTATCATTCCTCATCCCATTATTATAAGTCTTGTCTCATAAAAGGGTAACAAAAATGTGCCAAAATTCAGACGCATGAGTGGATACTTAAGTCTATAGATTGTTAAACAATTTGGATCAGGAAGTGTGTTATTCAATAACCAATCTGACTTATTTGATATGGGCCGCCTAATTTTGACTTATTTAAATGATATGGGCCGCCCAATTTTGCTGAAGCTTGCCTTATAATTTTAACTGGGCTGCCTTCCACTTTTCAAAACTCACACCACCTTTATTTTGATTAAAACTGGAGTATATGGATTCATCGCATTTCAAACTTGAAACTTTTTCGAACAATGCTACCTCGACTTGAATTCTCTATTCCACTCTTCATGTTTCATTGATATTTCATAACATAAAAATCTACTATTTACTATTAAACCCTTGGAACATGTAGCGCTAGTTTAGACATTGATTGTAACATGTGGCATGTATCTAAGGAGTTAAATAGGAGATGAAACATATGTATGGAATAAGTGATCCATTTTATTCCCTTTGGGAACGAATAGGTGAGGAGTTATAAGGAAATTTAGAGAAAGAAGGATATATAAGTGATTAGTGAACTAATTACTAACTTTGTCCGATTAAAAAAAAAATTCATTTGATACTAGCTTGTCCTTTTTTACTCCAAAGACACGTGCAAAAATAAAATTTCCAAAGGCTTGTTACTCTCATCAAATCTTTCTTTATGAACTTAAAAGTGTTCCCCTTTCAAAATTGAAATTTGGGTTGATGCAGAAGGAAGAAAAGGGGTAGAAATTGATGTCGTAGGTGTTGGAATAGAGAATTCGTAGACGGGGACACAACACTTCACGCACTAGACGATAAAACAAATTAAAGATAAAAAATGAAACATCATAGAACTATGGTGTACCCCACTATTAGGGGCACCGCCCTGGGGATTGGTGGAGGAGCTAAATGGTAGGATGTGCCTCAAATGACTTATAAGAGGGCTCACTGTTTAAATTGGACTTGCAAGGGACCAAATTCATGCTAAAGGCAGGATTCGAACCCCACCCTGCAGCAACCAAGTTTAATTGGAAGACCTTTTCATTCTCCCCTCTACTACTTGAACTATGCTCTGGGACAAACATCATAGAACTAACAAAGACAAATTGTTGCACAAAGCAATCTATACAAGTTAGATTTATAGAAGAGTCCACCCAAACCACAATACTATAAGAAAAGATACAGACAAACACAATACATAAGCCAGAGAAAAGAGAAGCAAGAGTGATCCACAGCAGCACTACCTTTTTCCCATCCAATATTTCTCCACTGGCATATTTCTTATTTCTTTTACTTATTGTAAATAGGGATTACAAATTACAGCATATTTTTAACAAACCATACATGGGTTCATTAACTATATAGAGATGCTATTAGGCACACCCTTCCCTGTAACACCGGGTTCAGAATATGGCTTCAACAGCTCGTATGGCACCACCCCTGCTCCTGTTCGATTCATCAGCTTCGTGTCTGCATTTCTCCCATCGATGATCCCTTCAATCTCCAACAATCGCCCTTTGAACTTGTCAAATGCAGCTTTCATCACTTTATCATCCTCCCAGTAGGTTTGGATCTTGTCGCCAATGTACTCCTCATCTACAGAATGGTTCGACAGAACATCCAAGACTGCCGTCAGAATGGTGGCTTGGCCCTGTGATGGGAAACTCTTCAACAAAAACGTCTCTGGTTTTTCCAAAAACTCTTTCCTTTCTGCTTCTTTCGGATCTTCCACTGGCATTGGCGTTCTTGCAATGGTGGGTCTGTTCGGAAAGTATCCTGACAAGTCGAACTGACCGAAGTTTACGGCTGCGTGGTGCCCTGAGGCTACCCAAATGATGGTCGTCACGATTCCAATCAAGTCAGCTGAGGTTTTCAGCTGAGGCCACCACGGCTCGTCTTTCTTGTCACCATGGCCAACTGTTTGAATCTCCGTCCACCAGGATTGGAGCTCGTGATCGGATTGCACGAGCTCCTTCTTGGGATAGAAGTGGGTCACGCAGTCCGTGACCCACTGTTTGATGGCATCCCATATAAGCAAACCATCATTGGCATAGGGGTAGTCTTCTATTGTTAGCTTCAATCCATGAGGTGCTGATGGATCCTCCACAGCCATTCCCCTGGCAATTAGGTCGGCAGGTAATCCTTCTCGATCGAAGCGCCATAGCTTGTCGTAGGCATGGGAACTCAACTCAATGGCGTACTTGCCGGGGTTGAAGCCCTTCTCGAAGATCCCACCAGCATTGATGAGGAAGAGACGTGCCAGCGCGTTGATCTCCATGGTGTATCGAAAATGCGGGTGCAGCAACCTACGCATGGGGTGCATGGCGGACAATTGCCTATGCGTGGCAATGACGTAGGGCTCCACACTACAGTGGGTCCTCACCCAGTGACTGACCAACTGATGTATGCTGGAATCATGGGCAAGAACATGATTCTTAGCCAGCCTCCACAACCAAATCCCCGTCGCATCCCAACATGGTGTGAACACCTCCTTCCACTGAGGCTTCCCCTCCGATGGGGGTCGAGTTAGCTCGATCGCCAGGGGCCGCAGCGTCCCCTCCGGAGTCAAGAAAAACAAGGTCCTGGATCCGTATAGAGTGGTGCCCTTTTGCTCTCTTACCTTGTTCACATAAGGCAGTAGCAGATCATGGTAGTCCAAAATGAATAGTTTCTTTTGTGCCAATGCCTCTTCCAAAGTGCTGTAGCCTTTGATTTCCTGTTCCACAATCTCTTTTGTGATTGCTGATTCAGAGGGGCCGTACACAGCAGGCTCCAACTTGCTCTTCAATGGCCATTCCTGTTGCATCACATGCATATTCCTCATTAGCTTAACACTATGAAATACTCTGTTCCGGAAAAAGCTTTACTTTTTTTAAGGGTATCATAGTATATTTTTAAGGATTGACAAATTTAAAATTAAAATAACTTTAGAGATTGTACGAGTAAATTAAGTGTGAAGGGTTGGAGGGAGTAGTAGCTAGGAATAAGAAGACCGTACCGTAACCAACTGGATGCAAAATGGATTGACACCTGCTAGAGTTTGTCTTCCAAATTCATCATCTCTAAGCCAAGCAAAGCTATCTCCTGCAAGCATAATCATTAATTTAATTACTCCACATATAGTATAGTAGTATAAGAGAAGGCTAGAGTATGTCTATATGTATTTAATTTAATGGGAGGTGGGTTACGTACTGTCAATGAGTTCAGGGGTCTCGAAACGGATGACGCTATTACCGGTGTCTGTAATAGAGCGTACCACACTTGGTATAATATCTAATAAGGGGGTTGCAGAGGAATTAGGGTGGAGTTGAAGCCCTTGTTTGAAAAGAGTGTCAATAGTAGTAAAATTGGGAAATTCAGACTCGGAGCCGGTGAGGCCAGATTCCAGTAAGGGTACAAGCGTATGAAGCACAGAGTACAACCCTTTCGCTGAGAACCCCATTTGCTTTACATCTGAAAATGCTTCATTTCTGGGGACGTACACGCTCAGGGGATTCCTTGACTCAGATAATGGATCTGCAAAACGTTCATTTCAATTTTCAAGTTTTTTTCCCACTCATTTTTCCAATTAAAAATGTTAATATTTTTTGAACTGAAATCGAATTAATAAGACAGCCAGTTGTTAGTATATGCGTACCTTTAATTGTTTTAGGGCGGCCGGTTCTGCAACGACGAGGGTAGGGATGTTTGGCGCCACCAAGAACAGGGCGGGCCAAATCATCGCTGAGATCGGGAAAGCCCAAATCATTGTACACATCGTAATCGTAAATTATATCGGATGCCTTGCGCTCCCCCTTCCCATTTCCCCTTGCATTTTGCAAATCTTTTTCTCTCAAACTTTTCAATCCACTTGGAGTTTCAGATGGCAAGTATGACTGTACATATTCGTTACTTCAGATTTTCATTTTCATCAATCCTTAAATTACCCCCATTTTACCCTTACCGTCGCCTTTCATAAAAAAATACTCTATTCGTTTGCTCTTAATAACTACGTTTGTTTGTTTTTTTTACGAGAATTAAATAATATAGTATTTTAATATATATTGAAATGATAAAAATAATACTCTCTTTGTCCGCTTTTAAGGGTATCATTCTTTTTATTTTGGGCGTCCGCCCCGAAGGGTCTCATTTCTTTTTTTTATACATACACATCCACTAATACAACTAAAAAATGAGACTCACTCCTTCACTAATACACTACTAGAATAAATAGCTATTAATACACTAATTTTAATACTCTCTCCGTCCCACCGAAAGGTCATCATTTTGTTATATTGAGTGTCACTTCCAAATGTCCTCATTTCCCACTTTTAATAAAAAGGAACAACATGTGGCTCATCACTTACTACTAATACACCTACCCACCACACATAAAATAATAATACTCCTTAACCTAAGCACAAAAAGCAACCGGTGACGTTTGCGAGTGACAATGGGAGTACATTTTATAAAAAAAATGTATTCATAAATAATCTATAATTACATTAGCTTATTATAGTCCTAAAACTACACTTTTTAATATCTTTCAATACACTAATTTCACTATACTTTTAAAAATGTCCATTTAAGTATTCTATTAATACATTAACTTATTATAAACCTATAACTACACTAACATAATATCTATTAATACATTATATAGTAAGTGTATTATTATAACTCTATTAATACATTAATTATAGTCTAAATAATTTTATTTTTATTTATTTATAAGTTATAAGTATATTTTATTTGATGATATTTCGTAACTATTTAAAAAAAACCATACACATTTGTTTAATAAATTTAACTCATTAGTAATATATATATATATATATATATATATATATATATATATATATATATATATATATATATATATATATATATATATATATATATATATAATTCGAATATGAATTATAGAATAATTGATTTCGTATTAATTAATAAAGATTATATAAATTACAGTATTATAATAAAAAATTGACAAATTCTCTTGTGAGACATTATATAAGTGAGACAGTTTGTGAGATGTGTTAAAGTATGCTTATTATATAGATAAAGTATGCTTAATAATTGTTAAAGTATATTTTCTAAAGTATGATAAATGATGTATTAAAGTATGATTTTAGAGTGTTATAATATGATTTATTATTGACATACTTTAACTACAAATTAACATATTTTACTTATATAATAACTATACTTTAGTAATGAGTTGATTCGTCTCACAACTGTCTCACAAAAAATCCGTCTCACAAAAGAGTTTCTCTACAAAATTACTTTAAAATATCACGTGGAAAATAATATCAATTCAGAATTCTTAAATAATTAAGTAATATAAACCACAATTATTTTTTATATTTTCATATATTATTATACGTTTGTTAATTTTATTTAACTATTGGGGAAAAGATGTGGGTATGTTAGATAATATCTTACTTTATCAAATATAGTTCATATATAATATCTTACTTTATCAAATATAGTTCATATGATAATCACTAGAATAGTTGGTTCACCATCTGAACAAACATGTCTGTTTCCCCCCTCTCTCTCTCTATATATATATATATCAAGGTTCGAACATCGAAGCAGTATTTAGAATTTTGATTTTCTACAATTTTAAATATTGTTTAATTATTTTTATTTATATATAATTACTGTAGTTAAAACCATCTTAAAATGACATTTTAATAGTGTGTTAATAGATTTTCTACAATTTTAAATATTGTTTAATTATTTTTTATTTATATATAATTAGTGTAATTAAAACCATCTTAAAATGACATTTTAATAAAATATCATAATATAATAGACTAAATGTATCAATAATTCGCATTTCATGACATTTAGCAATGTCATAAAAGACCAAATTTCTAGTAGTGATACAACTACTCACTGCATATTAAATAACAATACTCTTTAATTTTCGTGCCTAAAAGAAAATGACATCCTTGAATCCGGACGGAGGCAGTATTTTATTGTATAGAGGGAAGTTGTATTAGTATTGTGTAGGTAATCCATAAAGATGTTTAATTATTTTGTGTGGATAATGGGATGTTAATGGGCCGAGCCGGATTGAGTAGTTGAGTACTCGGACCCGGAGCCATTCTTTTGTCATGGGTCTGGGCCGCCCCGTGACCCGTACAGGGCGAGGCGGGTCCTCCGTTTTTGGCCAATTTTGATTTATTTTATTTTATTTTAAATATTTATATTTATTATAAATAATATGTAATATATATTATTTCGTTTAATTAGTAATTATATAAATAGAAATATCATGTATTTTCTACTTAATTAATCAATTAAGCAAATATATCTTATAAATAATGAATATAATAAAAAAATATAAATCATAATATATTATATAGTATAAATATTAAATGGGTCCAAACGGATCAAAATGGGGCATCACTACTACCTAATCCCGCCCCATTCTCAATACAGGTTAGGTCGGGTCCGCTCCAAATTCACGGGACAGAACGGGTCTGGGCCAATTTTGACATCTCTAGTTTCATATACCAAAAATAGGAATTATAATCATTAGGATGTGATGACCAAATTGAAAATATGTAAATGGGTGTAGGGAATGGAGTATTAAATTTTCTCATTCTTAATCAAATCATCCTTTTAATAATTCTATAAAGAGTTTAAAATCAAAATCGTCTCAAACAAAATTTATTTTATTAAAAATAGTTCAAAATATTTAATTTCTTTAAAATAGTCTCATAATTTTTAAATTTTTACCAAAATAATTATTTTTACTTAAAAATATTCATTTTTTCTAAATTTCATGGGATAAAACTGAATTAATACTTTTACAAAGTTATAGGACGAAATTGGTAAAAAATATTATTTTAGGACAGAAATAGAGTAAAACTAAAAGATTTAAAACGAAAATAAATGTTTTAATTATTTTGGAACCATTTCAAATAAAAGTAAAAAGATATTAAACGATTTATATTTTATATCAATTTGGAGCCTCTATTATATAAAATGTTTGAGAAATCATAAATCTCTAAAATCATTTAATGATAACAATATTAAGGTTTTTTTTTTTAAAAATTACAATTTAAAATGCAATATCCTATTATAACTAATATATATAATTATCATTAAATTGTTTTAATCAATCTATTATTTTCATATCTCGAGTCAATAAATCTTACAAAATCAAGTGTAAGATATTCTTGTTTTTAAAAAAAAAAAAAGAGTTTTTGCAAATAAAAATGAACAATTTGTACCTTGTCAGAGAAAAAGAGTCTTTTCTCTCCAGGGATCAAAAGTAATCGGGGAGGAATCCAAGAATCACAAGTAATGTGGGAAGGGCCAGTTGGGAGGCCCTTCAAAACAATATCCTTTAGGAACAGTTCTTTATGGTGTTCATTCTCAACCCACACTGCACCAATCTCTCCAAAATCCACTGGAACTTGAATACTCGACTGGAAATACATCACCCCCTTCTTCTCATCTGACCCTCTATAACTTGCAAAGTTTTTTATTGTTGCCTTCTCCTTTCCAGATTCTGAGTAATAATAATTCATAGGGTAATTCTAATATTTTAAGGAACGTACGATAACGATGCATAAGGTATAAAAGATGCATGGAATTAATTAATCGTATATATAAGACAAACACTTGCATGAGACCATCTGATCACGAGAAAACTTCATTGAGGCGTATAAAAAGTGATAGCATTTAAATAAAAAAAATAATGCTTAGATTAATAAGAATTGATATGAGTGCAGTGAATGAATTAATTAATACTCCCTCCGTTATGTCCTAATAGTGATGTTTGCTTTTTGTACGGGAATTAAGGAGTATAATATTTTAGTGTGTAATGAGGTGAGTGAAATAATATTTTAATATATAGTGGATAGTTGTATTAGTTTGAAGTGTGGGTCATGGAAAGAGAAGTAATTAATTTGTGTGGGTTTCATATACCAAAAAAGGAAATGTAACTATTAGGATGAGACAGAGGGAGTACTTAATATAAATAAAAAGTGACGACTATGTAAGAAAACTTAAAAAAGGTATGATCATCCTTGTGTGAATACTTACTGGCATCCAGCTCTGCTGCTACAAGCTCTAGTTGAAGAGTTGCACCCACCAAATCGAATAAGCCGGGCACATCCGCCACCGTTTGGAGCGTCGTTATCTCCGCCGTGAGGGTGGTGAACTTCTCGGTGGGGTGAAGAAAGTCGCGTAGTACGGCATTTATGGGGCGGAGTGTTCGGACCGGTTTCTTTTTATGTTTAGTATTTGTTGGGAAGGAGCTCTTGTGAGGTCTGGGGACAGCAGATGGTTGAAGAGAGCGAAAAGGGTATCGCAATGGAATTAGGGTTTGGGTGGAGGAGGGAGGGTGAAAGATGTTATGCTTTAACATTTCTTGGAATTAATAAGAAACTGATTGCTGAATTTGGTGCATCAATGAACTGCAGAACTTGGGCTTTTATAGATGGATGAATCATGACCCTACCATTTCCAATGTTGAATAATTTAGAGATACATATATACATATACATGTGTTAATTGAGATCCATTACTTTAGTAAATTTAGAGATCAGACCGATACATCATAAACCCTAAATTCAAATGGAGAGGATCAATTTTCTTTTGCGAGTTGCATGTTTTAAATATTTAATTACACAAATTTTAATATAATAAACCGCCCTATATCTTTTTATTTTATTCAAAAGGTCCTAAAATAATTAGAACATTCATTTTCATTTCAAACCTTTTAGTTTTGCTCCATTTTCGTCCCAATATAATACTCAAATTTTTTACTAATTTCATCTCATAATTCCTTAAAAAATACCGATTCAGTCATATTCTATAAAATTAGAAAATTTTGATATTTTTAAGTAAAAAGATTATTTTGGTGAGAATTTAAAAGTTCTGGAACTATTTCAAGAAAATTAAATTTCTTGAAACTATTTTGAATAAAGTAAATTTTTATGGAACGGTTTTAATTTTAAACTATTTTTTATAGGGTCATGACGTATATAATATAATTCATTATTGCTTTAAAATACAATCATAAACCATTATTACTATCAACTACATAATTATAATGTAATATGTCATAGTTATCCTTATATGTTGTTGCACTTTTTTTTTCATAACTTTTTTGCATGCACTTTTTTTCGTACATTGTATTGTTGCTTTTTTTTTTTTTTTTCACATTGCATTGTTGGATTTTTTTTTCCCGCACATTTTTCTCTGCATATTAAAATTGTTTTACATTTTAACTTTATGTGTCAATCTTTATTATACACTTAAAAAGTAATTAACTATAAATTAAATATTATACTGCTTAAAAGTTAAAACGTAGTTTAAAAAAAAGGAGTAATTTGGTACGGGCATAGGGGTTTATTGTCATTTTATACAAGAGCATGGATTTAGGAAATTAATGTTTGACGCATTTATTCCACATGGTGCCCATATTCTGACAAGTGGGCTCGTTGGCCCAAACCAATTCCCATGTTCCACTCCCTAATCGTTACACCATTTAATATGAGATGGAGCAGTCACCCTCTCTATCCCATATAACATGAAATGAGGTAGGGAGTTAAACAGGGGATCCAAGTTGCCCCCCATCATGTATCAATTTTAAGGCTTGGCCTGATTACAATATCAATTTCTTGACTTAAAAGGAAAATATTATTCTAATTACCTTAATCCCATTATAATATTTATACATTTTTAATTTGATCTTTCTACTTTAACAGTTATACTATCTCCGTCCAGGGTAGTTTTTACTTTTTGGCACGTGAATTAAGGAATATTACTATTTAATGTGTAGTGGGTAGTTGTATTAATGGGGGTGTGAGTTTTAATTGTATTAGTGGGTGTGTGTGGGTCCCATATATGTAAAAAAGGAAAGTGGACTCTTCGTGTGGAACGCCCAAAATGGAAAAAAGAAACTCTTTGGGTGGGACGGAGGGAGTATTTTTTTATTTTATATAAATATGACCCACACAAAATAATTAATACTCTCTCTGTCCGGTTCTAAGGTATCCATTTGTTTTTTGCACGTGGATTAAGGAATATTATTATTATATGTAAAGTGGGTAGTTGTATTAGAGGGAAGTGTTGGGCCATATTGTGTACTTTTTTATTAAATAGGGGAAATGGATACCTTTGAAGCGGACGCCAAAAATAGTAAAATGGATATCTTAGAAGCGGACGGAGGAAGTATATGTCAATGAGGTTCACACACATTACTAACACATTTATTCAATGTATATTAAAATACTATTTCTCTCATCTCACTGTAATTTAAATATTCCCTAATTCTCGTAATATAAAATAAACATAAGAGATGTATGGAGTACACGTTTAATCCAATTCGTACTTTAGATGCACGGAATTCACATTGAATGGAGATTGATTCCTAAATTAAGAGTAATTTTTTTTTAATATGAATTTGTATAGTTGTAATATATTTTTATATGATTGTATTTAAGTGTAATTAATCTTTAAAGTGTCTACCTTTTAGTAATAAATCTTTTATTAATTATTAAATATTTATATTCCATCTGTCTCATTTCAGATTGCACTACCCCTCCTTTGTAAAATATAAAAGAGAGGTGTAAACTTAAGTGAGACGGATGAAGTATTTTTTTATAATATAATTAAAAAATGGGGTCCACACAGCCACTAATACAATTACATACCACACATTAAATAATAATACTCCTTAATTCACGAGAAAAAAAATGACTCTCTTTTAATGAGACAGAGAGAACAATATTAGCAGAATGCTAAAATTGTAAGTATTGAAATGGTACATATCTTTTAAAATTAAATTATTCAAGTGTACAATAGAAGAATAATTAAATAATTTTTTAGACCAACTTAAAGGTAATCATTTTACTATTTAAAATAGATAAATCTAAAATATCTATTTCCTTTTTAATAAAATGGACATACACATTGTCCTTCTTTTAATACAATTACTTATTATAAATAAAATAATAATTATCTCTAATTCACTATGTTAAATAATTATCTTTTGTATAGTAAATAAATATCGTTGCGCTGATCGGGAAAGAGTATTATCATCCATGTGAAATTAGAGTATTAATAATAAAAATAATTAATTTTGCCTGCTGCACTCTGATTCATTATTAGATTAGTGCTGATGAGTCTGATGCAGGATCGAGGCATGATAAAATAATCTAGATTAAAAATTTTAAAATTGATTTTTAAAATAAAGTGCAGCTTTAGATTGAATGAATTCTGACAAGTTTTTATTATTTTCTTATTTTATGGGGGCATTAATAATTTGTGGTGGGGCATGATGATTGGAGAATTTTGTCCTAGATTTATTTTTATTATTATTTAATTATTTCTTATTTTATATTTTTTAATTAATTATCAATTTTTATTAAAAATATTATTATTATTTTAATATTATCACTTTTTATTTATATTATAAATTGTTAATAAAAAAATTTACTGATTATCATTTTTTATTAATTAAATAGTATTAATTTTTATTATTATTAGTTTTTAATTTCAAGAAAATAATTTTGTGAGACGGTCTCATACACGTTTTTGTCAATATTTTTATATTCCATCCGTCCATTTTTTCTGGACCTTTCATTGTTATACACTTTTTTATACAATTGTTTTATACTCTTTCCATCTCATTCTAATAGTTACGTTTGTTTTTTCACGAGAATTAATGTATATAATACTCCTTTTAATGTGTATTGAGGTGAGAGAAATAATATTTTAATGTATAGTAGTTAGTTGTATTAGTATTGTAGGTGGGTCCCACATAGATATTTTAATTTTTTTGTGTGGTCTTATATATCAAAAAAAAAACGTAACTATTAGAGTGAGACACCCAAATTGCAAAAAGGTAACCATTAGGATGGGACGGGGGGAGTATGTTGCAATATTGTTGCATGATTTTTTATTCACAATTTTTTTTGTACATTACATTTATAATATTAATTTATATATTATTTTTTTATTTAGAATAAATATTTAATTAATTATATAATTTTTTGTATTTTAAATTTCTTTTATTTACTAAATTTTATTTTCATATATTATTTTTATTATAATGAGTATTAAATTATAAGAATTTTTATTTAAATTTTTAAATATATTTTATTAAATAATTTAATATTAAAAATTTTAATATGAAAATTATAAGTAAAATGGAAAAAAAAATAATTTATTTTTTATTTTCGTAATTATATAAAAAGAGATTTGATATAAATAAAAAAATATTTATAATTATTAATGTATTTTATGCTATATAAAATAAAAAAATAAAAAATAAAAATAAATATTTGATTTCATGAAGTATGAAAAATAGGTAAAGTCAGGGGAGTGAGAAGAATCGTGATTCCCAATTTTAAAGGATACATATTCTTTATGAAGTTAATTAATACTCTCATTTATAAAAACATGCCAAGAATGAGAATCAAAATAGAAATACTAATTTAATTCCCAATTCATTCCATTAGTATTTCCATTATACTTATTATGCCATAAATATTATTATTTTAAGTTGATGGAAAGTTAAATGTTCTCATTTATAAAAACATGTGCAAAACTTAATGATAAGAATCAAAATATAAATACTAATTTAATTCCCAATTCATTAAATTATACCAACAATGCCTTAAATATTATTATCCTAAGTTGATGGAAAGTCAAATGCGGTTTATTGTGTTCTACAATAAATACGAGCCAATGATTTAGGTGGTTATGATTTGGCGCATTTATTGCACGCAAGCTGGTGCCCATATCCTGACAAGCGGGCTCGTTGCCCCATGCGTCAATTAGGGCTTGGCCCAATTTCAATACTTTTTCTTGTCTTAACAATAATTTTATTAATATAGGTGGCATATCGTACCGTATCGAAAATACTAACTCATACCGTATCGAAATTATTAGTATTAAAAAAATCATACCGATACTATATCGAAAATTTTGGTATATCGAAAATCAGTATAACGAAATTTCGGTATATTATACATCAATATTGTTCATACCAAAATACCGAAACATCATATTTTATCAAAAATTATCGATTCATACTGTTAAAATACCGATTGATCATACTGAAATTATTATTTAATATTTAAAAATAATTTAATCAAATAATCTATTACATATAAAAATAATTATTATTTTGATATTTGAGTACGGTATATACCGATATATCAATTTTTAAAAATTTATATACCAATAATGTACCGAAAATTTTGGTACGACACCATACCTTACCGAAATTTTGGGTATACCGACTTCAATATTTTCAGTATTTTTCGATACTACAACTTTGGTATACCGAAATTTCAGTAATTTAATCCACCCCTATTCAATCAATTATATGCACATGTATAATCCAAGGCAAATTGAAATACTCATGGCCCATGTGCATCCTACACATGCACTCGGATGCAAGCAGATATATTTAAAATCTTATGCATTAATAAATAAAAATTTATATACTAAGATTGAATAAATGTGATGAGGTTATTCCACTTCCACAAGTTGGACTAAAGAAGAATACCAAGAGCATCATTGAGAGACTGAGATGAGGTATTCTAAGAAGGTTTCAAGAAAATGAAGTTGAACTTATTAGTTTCATCGAGATTTATGGACTGGTCTCTAAACATGAAGAGTGAAGAAAACGTCCTTACCAAGGTTCGAGCAAGATCTGCAAGTCATATATCTTCTACTAGAAATCAACCTATTAATGGAGTGGAAAGAGATGAATTCATATATCTAGTCTAAGATAATCTAATAAGATCTCAGAGAAATAAATAAGATGGTACAATATTTTGGAGAACTATATCGATCTGTATAAAAATTAGTTCACGAGATCCGAATCTAGATGGAGACGATTATGACAATGCAAAGGCAACAACTTTACTTGATCAGGGATGTTCAAGCACAAGAAAAGTCCTTAAGACCAGATAAACATCATGATCAGGGGTTAAACCAGAAGGGTTGCTTCCACCATCCTATGACAGAGAGCTCCTTTTATATTAAAAGGAGAAAACGTACAGAAGCCAATAACAAAGAGCGAAAAGGTAATTGTGGTCTTCTGAGAAGAACCTACTCCATATCTCAATATGCAAAGTCTTGAGGAGCTTCAAAATTTGTCCTAGACCTTAAAAGACGAAGTCTTGTAGATGTCTCACAGAATGATTTCTATGAGAAATATAAGAAGTGATTCCTTTATAAAGAAAGTGATACATAATTGATGAAAAGTGATATCGGTGTTGTGAACTATTTCATGAACAGTTTATAGTATAAAATAAAAGCAAAAACTTCTGTGCACCCGGACGCACGGACCACATTCCATGTGCCTTTAGAATTTTGTGTTAAATTGTATACCCTTTAGTATAAAGATGTGTAACCTTTATTTTCTAAAGAAAATTATTATGTGTATCTGGACGCATGGACAACACTCCGTGTGCCTTTAGAATTTTGTGTTAAATTGTATACCCTTTAGTATAAAAATGTGTACCCTTTATTTTCTAAAGAAAAAAATATTAATGAAAAGTGTATACCCTTTAGAATAAAATGGTGTACCTTTTATTAATTAAAGTGTATACCCTTTAGACCAAAGTAATGTACCCTTACCCATAATACTAAATTTCTAAAGGCGCACTAAAATAAAAGTAAAAACATCTCTTGAAAAAAATGATAATATCTTTAATAAAAATGATAACTAATTACGAAAGTAAATTTCATGCACAAATTATAGAATTGATAAAATATGATAATATTTTTAATAAAAGTAATAAATCAATAAAGAGTAATAACTGATTAATTGAACTATTTCATGAATAATTAGTAGGACAGATAAAAAGAGATAATTTTTTTTTTTAAAAAAAAGTGATAACTAACCAATTGACTATTTCATTTAATAAGACGGATAACATGTAATAACATTTTTAATAGAAAGTGATATGAGATCAATGAGAAATGATAATTGTCCAATTACACTATTTTATTAACTATTCGTGAGATGAATAAATGGTAATACCAATTTTAATAAAAATGAAATCTGATCAATAAAAAATGATAATTAGTCAAATAAACTGGTACATAAATAATTTATAAAATGAATAAAAAGTGATAACATTTATAATGAAAAGTAATATCTGATTATAAATTTTTTATAAAATAAAAATAATAACACAAATTTTTAATAATTCATAAATGATTTATTATTAGAAGATACACACTTTAAAGTTTAATTATACTTAAATATTCAATTATATATATATATACACCGAATCAACCTCCATCCAATGTGAATTCAATTCGGTGCATCTAAAATAGGATAAAACATGCATGTGCATATAATTGAATAAAATTATCTTAACTCAAGAAATTGATATTGAAATCGGGTCAACCCCTAATTGACGCATGATGGGGGCAACGACCCCACTATTCAGAATATGGGCACCAGATTGCATGCAATAAATGCGTCCAAGTTCCGACCATAACTACCACCTAAATCCATGGCTCGTGTTTATTTAAAATGACAATAAACCCCCTACGATGTTCATTCGATAGCAAATTAGTCCTGTTTTTTTGAACTAGTATAATATTTAATTTGTAGTTAATAACTCTTTTAGTGTATAAGATAGATTTGCATAAAATTAAAATGTGAAATGTAATGTGTTAAAGAAATATATGAATGTGCAAAAAAATTATAAAACAATGCAATGTGTAGATCAAATATGCATCAATGCAATCTACGGAAAAATGTGTAGAAAAAAAAAGTGCAACCTATAAGATTAATTATGGCATTTTATATTATAATTATCTAGTTGATAGTAATTATATTTTATGATTGATAGTAACTAACCCTATAAAAATAGTTTAAAATTAAAACAGTCACATAAAGTTTTACTTTTTTCAAAATAATCCAAGAAACATAATTTCTTCGAAATAGTCTCGTAACTTAAAAATTCTCACCAAGATAGCTATTTTTATTTAAAAATGTCCAATATTTCCAATTTCATAGGATTGAATAGGTGTTTTTATAAAAGTTATGGGATGAAATTAGTGAAAAACATTATTTTAAGATGAAATCGAAGCAAAACGTAAAGGTGTGGGACGAAAATAAATGCCCTAACTATTTAGAATTTTTTCGAATAAATAAAAAGACATGTGATTATTTATGTTTTAAACTCTATTAAAAAATATAACATCCTTGAAACTCTATTAAAAAATATAACATCCTTGAAAGATTATAGTTAATAAAAAAATTGAAAAAATCCTGTATGCTCCTGAATTTTATTATCTTTTCACAATATTCATATGTGCAAATAAATGCACTAGCTTAGAATGGTTGACTGTTAACGTATTAAAATTCGTGTAGTTAAATATTTAAAACATGCAACTCGCAAAAGAAAATTGATCCTCTCCGTTGAATTTAGGGTTTATGATGTGTAGTTGTGATCTCTACTGAAATAATGGAACTAAATTAACACATGTATGTGTCCTTAATTTATTCAATATTGAAAATGAGGCACGGATGTCCTGCGATACTTTGGTGTGACATCTCCTAAAACATTTTTTTATAAAATGACACGTGACGAGATGATGAATAAATCCAATTTTTTACTCTTAAGGTTTATTGGTTAGCTTAGGTATAGTATTCTCCCCTCTCTTACCTGTCATTCATCCAGTAGAATAGCACAATAGATGTCACACCGAAGTGACATATAAAATCTAGACCCAGAAATGGGTAGAGTCATGATCCATCCATCCATCTATAAAAGACCCAAATTCTGCAGATCATTCATGCACCAAATTCTGCAATCAGTTTCTTATAATGTTGAAGCATAACATCTTCCACCCACCCTCCCCCACCAAAATCCTAATTCCATTGCAATACCCTGCTTGTCCCTCTCTTCAACCATCTTCTTTCCCTGACACTCACAAGAACTCCCTCCCAACAAATACTAAACCTAAAAAGAAACAGGTCCGAATACTCCGCCCCATAAATGCCGCACTAAACTCCCAACCCACTGGGAAGTCCACCACCGTCAAGGCGGTGATAACGCTGCTCAAAACGGTGGTGGGTTCCGTCACCCACCTGCCGATCGATGACGTGACTGATTTCTTGGGTATAGCCGTTCAACTCGAGCTTGTGGCTGCAAAGCTTGATGATAGTAAGTATTCACACAAGGATGATCATGGACCTACCTACCTAATCTGCAGTACAGCACACATGAAATAAATGATGATATAATTATGCACAAACATTTATATAAAGTGGGTTCATGTTATAAACCATATGATCCCCTTTCAGTTTTATATACCATATATATTGTCAGTATGTTTAAATTAAGGGAGACCACACGATTTACAAGGTTTATAATGTAAACCCGATTTACAAGAGTCTAACTCTTAATTATGCTGAATCATGCATATTTTCTCATTTTAGTTTTTCTGGCCTCTTCTATTTGTCTTTTAGTATTACATGTTCTAATATTCTCAACTTGTACACTATCATTTTCAGTCAAAATAACTTGCACAATTAAAAAAGATAAAAATATTAGTCTTATTATACTACAATGTATAAAAATGATATATTCTTTTTACGCGCAATTTAATAAAAATCAACTATATCATATAATATATTCAATTTAATGACCCAAAAAATCCTTACATTTTCTTACCGAAGTGAATTTTTCATGTTTGATAGAAGACATTCAGTTTTCTTAATGTCTAGGGGACTTTGGTGTATTGACTGCTGTCAAAATGAGATTTTAGAGTAATGCGTTATTCAATTTCACATTATTATTATTTAATTAATTTTTATATTAATTATTTAGAAAGTCTTGTGTATCTCATATATTAAACTCTCACATAATTAAGACCATTCATTATTTTTTTATTAGTCTTAGCTTAGGTTTTTTTTTTATTGAAATAATTTTTTAATTATTAATATTCGTGAATATATATATATATATAATTTATGAAATAATTCAATTTAAGGTTAACACATTTTTTATTAAAGATATTATAATTTTTTTATTAACAAAGATTTGTGTGAGATCGCCACACGTGAGATAGATAAAAAGTGATAATTTCTCTAATTATAAAAAATGATATTCAATTAATAAAAAATGATAATGTTATTTCATGCACAATTTATATTTTAAATACTATTTTAAAAAGTACTATAAAATGGTCTCACGTGAGACGGTCTCACGTAACACGGTCTCACGCAAACCTTTAATTTTTTTTGTATTTGTCTATTTAATCCATGAAGTAATTTTCACTCTTTATTTATTTAACTAATTTTAAATAATATGCATCCCTTCTACTAAAAAAAATTAATTTTTAACAAGAGAATTTACTAACGATGATTTTTAAATTGATGATTTTTAAATTGCTACTAAAATAATATGCATCCCTTTCTATTGATGATTTTTAAAAAAATAATTTGTCGGTAATTCGACAATTTCTTGTAGTGATTCAATCTGTTGATAATTACCAACAGACTGCGAATAAAATTTACATATTTCTAATGTCAATGGATTTAATCAACTTTTACCATCGGAACTCTATTTATTAATGGATTACCAATGAAATCGTTATATAAATTACTAATAGAATTATTAACAATGACTTATTAATACATGAAATTAAATGTTGCAAAAAATTTACCAACTATCACTTTACTAACAGAAAACCACTAATAGATTTCCGTTGATAAACCAATTATTTAATTTTCTAAATTAGGTTCTGGAGCGGAGAAGGCAACAATAAAATCATCTGCATATTATGTTGGGAAAGATGAGAAGAAGGCGGAGATTTATTACGAGTCGAGTTTTCAAGTTCCGGTAGATTTTGGAGAGATTGGTGCAGTGTTGGTTGCGAATAATCACATTCAAGAAATGTTCGTAAAGGATATTGTTTTTAATGGCTTCTCTACTGCCCCTTCTCGCATTACTTGTAATTCTTGGATTCCTGCAATCACTCACAAGAGAACTTTTTTCTCCGACAAGGTAAATTTTTCTGTGCAACATGAATTCAAATTCTTGCACTTATATTCAAAATTTATATAATAAATAAAAATATAAGAACAAATTAATAAGATTTTATACACTTTTTTTCACGAATTTTCTATTATTTTAAAAAATTAAATATAAAAAAGTTATGGAAAATTGAAATAATACACTAAATTCAATATACAAAATCTTTACCAATACTTCAATATGTTTGTTATCATTTCTACACATTTGCACATTTTATGACACTATTACCCCTCTTCCACATTCACCCACCTAAGTTGGGTCAGGGTGTGGGTCACCCACACCGGCGGCGGCGGTGGTTGCCAGCTGCAGCGGGTGTGTGGGTGAGTGGGTTTACTTGGAATTTTTTTTAATTTTGGGAGAGGAGTATAATGGTCCTTTTAGGTAGGTTTTGATTAAAAAAGAAGAAGTTTTTTGAGTTGTTGATAATGATATTTGTATATGGAAAGTTGGGGTATATTTATAACCTATTGGCACAAAAGGTTATATATTTTTTAAGAAATATACATATACATTATACATTATTAAATAAAATTTAATGTGCATGTAGGTTCATAGAATATCAATTCTATTAATAATGATTCATAATCGAGTAATTTTGAAATAATGTAAAAGATTAAATAAGAAAATATCTAAATTCGTCCTTTTAAGTATGTCTGATTTTAATTTAAATTATTTTTTATTTGTAATTCTTAATTTTGGTTCTTTCATATTAGATTTTGATTTTTTTTGTCCAAATTCAGTCATTTTATCAAATTTAGTTTTTTTTTTTGGAATTTTAAAATTAGTCTTTTATGTCACAATTTGTTTAGTTTTGGTTTAAAATTTGGACAAAATAACTAAATTTGATAAAAATAACTAAAATTAGGTTGGAAGTACCAAAATTGAACAAAAAATGATCAAAATTGAGAATTGTAAATAAAGAAGAGCTAAAATTGGAATTAGTCATGTATTAACTACAAATTTTGATATTTTCCTAGAAAAATATATTCCCTTTCATCCTATTTCAATATTTATGTTTCTTTTGTTTCCTCTTTGTAAGTACTCCCTCCGTGTTATAGTTTATGTTTTTCATTTTGTTTTGTCCCAAGTCAAAATTTATATTTTTTTTTAGTTGAACCACACAAAATAATTAAGAGTTAATTGCAAAAAAAAACCCACAAACTTTACTCATATTGCAAATTAATCCTCACTTTTAAGAAATTGCAAAAAAAAAAAAAACACCACCTTTAAATATTGTTGCAAAAGAATCCAATTTTTCGATAAAAGTAGGATTTTTTTGGGTTTCTTTTGCAACAATACTTAAAGTTGGTGATTTTTTTTTGCAATTTCTAAAAAATAAGGATTAATTTGCAATAGAAGTAAAGTTTGTGATTTTTTTTTGCAGTTAACCCAATAATTAATTATTAGTCACATACAATACTAATGCAACCACTTACTTTACATCAAATATTATTTTTCTCAACTCACTATATATTAAAATATATTATATTTGTTAATCCACGTAAAAAGCTAAACATTTATTTAAGGAGTAATTGAAAATATGTGAGGATTTAAATAGAACAGTCCTAGTATTTGCTTAAGATGCTAATGTTATAAGAACCAGTTTTTCCATATATAATTAATTGTATGGTGGTCCTCTGATAAGGTAATTTTGTCTTTCGCCCGTAGAGATGTAAGTAAACCAAATCGTTCGCGAATTATTCGGGTTTCGATTCGATAAAGTGTTCGTTCGAGCTCGTTCGTTAACCTTAACAACCAAACTGAACTTAAATTTTGAGTTCGAATAGTCTATCAAACTAAATTCAAGCCTAAGGGTGTTTGACTTGAAAGCTCGCGAACATATTCGTTAATGAGCTCGTTAATGGCTCGCAAACGTGTTCGTAAATTTTATAATTATTTTTTACTATTATATATTATTATTTATTTATTTATATTCAATAATTAAATATTTTATATTAAACCACACAAATATGATAAAAACTTAAGTCATTTAAATATTTAAATATTTTTGTAACGTTTATAATTATATTTTGTTAGTTTGTTTATTTAAATATTATGAATAACATTACATGTTTATAAACCAAGCGTTCTTTTTATATTTACGAACAAAAATATTTAAATGTTCATGAAAAAATGTGCATAAATAAGTTACTTTATGTGTTCGTGAACATATTTGTGAGCTTTAACAAACAGTTTGAGTTCGAGCTCGAGTTCGATATTTTTTTCTTGACGAGTTCGAGCTCGGGCTCAAGTTTGATAATTCCTTAACAAACGATACTCAAACCTAGTAGTGTTCGACTCGATTCGATTCGATTCGATTACATCCCTACGCACCAAAACCCTAATCCAATTATTTAATTTAATTTCTGAGATGATATTGACTTAAATATTTGATAACCCAAATTTTATATATAAAAAATGAAAATCTAAACTAATGATACGTACAGTCATACTTGCCGTCTCAAACTCCGAGTGGATTGAAAAGTTTGAGAGAAAAAGAATTGGAAAATGCACGAGGAGACGGGAAGGGGCTTCGCCTGCCATCTGATAGAATTTACGATTACGATGTGTACAATGATCTGGGCTTTCCCGATCTCAGTGATGATTTGGCTCGCCCTGTTCTTGGTGGCGCCAAACATCCCTATCCTCGTCGTTGCAGAACTGGCCGCCCAAGAGCCCTAAAAGGTACGATAATCATCAAATTGTGTATTTTCAAATCAAATTTATCAGAATTGAAAAGATAATGATCAAATTGAAATTAATTCGATATGGAATTGGGGAAAATTATTGTGGTGAAATGAACGTGTTGCAGATCCATTGTCTGAGTCAAGGAGCCCCTTCGTATACGTTCCCAGAAATGAAGTATTTTCAGAAGTAAAGGGTGTGACCTTCGGAGCAAACACGGTGTACTCTGTGCTTCATTCCGTTGTACCCTTGCTTGAATCGGTCCTCACCGGCTCTGAGTCTGAATTTCCCAATTTTACTACTATTGACAATCTTTTCAAACAAGGGCTTCAACTCCACCCTGATTCCACTAATGCCCAATTAAAAGATGTTATACCAAGACTGGTACGCTCTGTTTCCGACGCCGGTAATTCCGTCATCCGTTTCGAGATCCCCGAATTACTGGACAGTACGTCACCTCCCCAGCCCTTCCTTAAATTTAATTTCAATAATCTTAAATATAATTAATCTTTTGTTAATTAATTAATGCAGGGGATAAGTTTTCTTGGATTAGAGATGATGAATTTGGAAGACAAACTCTAGCAGGTGTCAATCCATTAGGCATCAAGTTGGTTACGGTACTATTTTTAATTCCTACACTAAATTTATATACAGAGGAGCTTAATTAATTAATATTGGTAATAATTAGTGTTGAACTAATGAGGATTATTCAACAGGAATGGCCATTGAAGAGTGAGCTGGACCCTGCCGTGTACGGCCCCCCTGAATCAGCCATCACAAAAGAGATCGTGGAAAAAAACATCAAAGGCTATACCACATTCGAAGAGGCAATTAGCAATCACTTCTAAAATCACTCTTATTTAATGTTGAATATAATATAATGATGGTGATTTTTGTAAATGCAGGCATTGGAACAAAAGAAGCTGTTCATTTTAGACTACCATGATCTGTTACTGCCTTATGTGAACAAGGTAAGAGAGCTCAAGGGCACCACTCTGTACGGATCAAGGACGTTGTTTTTCTTGACGCCCAAGGGGACGCTGAGGCCTCTGGCGATTGAGCTAACTCGACCGCCATTGGAGGGGAAGCCTCAGTGGAAGAAGGTGTTTGAGCCAGGCTGGAATCCGACAGGGATTTGGTTGTGGAGGCTGGCTAAGACTCATGTTCTTTCCCATGATTCAGGCATCCATCAGCTGGTGAGTCACTGGCTGAGGACTCATTGCTGTGTGGAGCCCTACGTAATTGCAACGAATAGGCAATTGAGTTCAATTCACCCCATACATAGATTGCTGCAACCGCATCTTAGATACACGATGGAGATCAACGCTCTGGCACGTCTATCCCTGATCAACGCCGGTGGGATCATCGAGCAGAACTTCGCCCCCAAAAAGTACGCCATTGAGTTGAGCTCCTTTGCCTACGACAAACTATGGCGCTTCGATCGAGAAGCACTACCTGCTGACCTCATTGCCAGGTGAAACTATAAACCATCTTCATTCACACACACATTTCTTCATTATGGTGCATGCAAAAGATAGAATTTAATCTAGTTGTCTTGTCTTGGAGATATAAATATATGAATACGCATCTCTAAATAATTGAGTGGAGTATACTTTGTAAAGGAGTGCGTCCCCGTGATAGTAATTCTCTTCTCCCTTTAAACAACCAACATTTGATTTTTCGCAGAAATTAAGAAAAATATTCTAATTTTTTAATCAACTTTAATGATCTTTTATGAGGGGAGCATAAACCTTTTAAGTACTATGTGTACCGTAAGAATAACAATTTTGAAAAGTATATTATGAATTATTGTGAAAAGTTAGTTCATATTTATTGAGTTATTCATAATTTAGAAGGAGGTTCGAGTAGCAGTAACAAATAATAATGGAGTTTAAAACATAAATAGCCTCATAAAAATTTACTTTACTGAAAATAGTGTCAAGAAACTTAATTCCTTAGAAATAGTTCCATAAGTTTAAATTGACACTAAAATGGTCCTTTTTCTTAAAAAAAAGAAGGGTTTGATCATAGCAAAAAATTTGAATTATGGAACCAAATCAATGCATTTTAAAAGTTATAGTAGAAAATTGATTTTTTTTTTAAAAAAAAAGGATAAAATCACGGAAAAGTTTAGGACTAAAATAGAAACCTTAACAATTTTAGGATCTTTTTAAATAAAGTAAATAGGTGCGAGCGCTTTAAGTTCCAAATAATGATGTGATACGTAAATCTGGCAGGGGAATGGCTGTGGAGGATCCATCAGCACCTCATGGATTGAAGCTAACAATAGAAGACTACCCCTATGCCAATGATGGTTTGCTCATATGGGATGCAATCAAAGAGTGGGTCACCGACTACGTAGCCCACCACTATCCCCAGAAAGAGCTCATGCAATCAGATCATGAGCTCCAATTCTGGTGGACGGAGATTCGGACAGTTGGTCATGGGGATAAGAAAGACGAGGTATGGTGGCCCGAGCTTAAAACCCCAGATGACTTGATTGGAATCCTGTCGACCATCATCTGGGTAGCCTCAGGGCACCACGCGGCCGTAAACTTTGGTCAATACGACTTCACAGGATACTTTCCGAACAGACCCAACATTGCAAGAACGCCGATGCCAGTGGAAGATCCGAGTGAAGAAAGAATGAAAGAGTTCATTGAAAAACCGGAGACCTTTTTGTTGGAGTGTTTTCCATCACAGTTTCAAGCAACGATCGGAATGGCGATCGTGGATGTTCTATCGAGCCATTCTATAGATGAGGAGTACATTGGGGGCAAGATCCAACCCTACTGGGAGGATGATATAGTGATCAAAGCTGCATTTGAAAGGTTCAAAGGGCGATTGGTTGAGATTGAAGGGATGATCGATGAGAGAAATGCAAACACGAAGCTAATGAATCGAGCTGGAGCAGGGGTGGTGCCATACGAGCTCTTAAAGCCATATTCTGAACCAGGTGTTACGGGGAAGGGTGTGCCTAATAGTATCTCTATATAGTTAATACACCCTTGCATGTATGGTTTGTTAAAAATGTGGAATAATTTGTTATCCCTATTTACAATAATTAAAAGAAATAAGAACTTGCACCCGACAAATGTGGCTGTGGAGAAGACACTGCTGCGGTGGATTGGGTGGAGAGGAGGCTTGCTTCCCTTTTCTATAGTTTATGTATTTGTATTTTGTATTGTTTATGTGACAATATGTCTGAATCAATCTTTTCTCTTCTCTTGCTTCTCTTTTCTATAATTAACACTTAGTGAAAATATTACTATCACTTTATATTTTATTCAGTGTTATTCATGAACACGTGAACAGTTCATTAACACTTTCTATAATTAACACTTAATAACACTTAGTGTTATTAATTGATTCCATGCCCAATTTCACAGGTCCAAATTTATTAATTGGTTATTCAAACATGTGAACAGTTCAAAGTCAATTCATTGTCCTTTTTTACTCCAAAGACACGTGGAAAAATAAAATTTCCAACGGCTTGTTACTCTCATCACATCTTTCTTTTGGACTCAAAAGTGTTCCCCTTTCAAAATTGAAATTTGGGTTGATGCAAGCAAAAATTAGGGTAGAAATTGATATCGTGATGTAGGACTTTTCTAAAAATTTAGGCATTTATATTTTTTTTAATAGAAACATAGATTTTTATTAACTGGCCAACTGGCTGAATAGGTCTCCATGGTCACTAAATACCATGAGAACAAAGCTCTTCAAGAGAGTAACAATATCTCCACTAGGGAGATTTGAAACTTCATACATCATGAGACACAACACCCCACTCGGTAGACAACAAAACAAATGAAAGATAAAAAATGAACATAGAACTAACAAAGACAAATTGTTGCACTAAGCAACTTATGCTAGTTAGATCTATAAGTCCATCCAAACCACAATACTATACGAAAAGATAGACAAACACAAATACATAAACCAGAGAAAAGAGAGCAAGAGGAGCAACCCTTCCCTCCACCCGATCCATGACAGCACAACCTTTTTCACATCAAATATTTCTCCATTGGCATATTTGTTGGGGGTGTTCTTATTTCTTTTAATTATTGTAAATAGGGATTTCAAATTACTCCATATTTTTAACAAACCATCATGGGTTCATTAACTATATAGAGATACTATTGGGCACACCCTTCCCTGTAACACCTGGTTCAGAATACGGCTTCAAGAGCTCGTACGGCACCAGCCCCGCTCCTGTTCGATTCATCAGCTTCGTGTCTGCATTTCTCCCATCGATGATCCCTTCAATCTCCAACAATCGCCCTCTGAACTTCTCAAATGCAGCTTTGATCACTTTATCATCCTCCCAGTAGGGTTGGATCTTGTCCCCAATGTACTCCTCATCTACAGAATGGGTCGACAGTATATCCACCACCGCCGTCAGGATCGCGGCTTGACCCTGTGATGGGAAACTCTCCAACAAGAACTTCTCCGGTTTTTCTAAGAACTCTTTCTTTTCTGCTTCTTTCGGATCTTCCACTGGCATTGGCTTTCTTGCAATGGTGGGTCTGTTCGGAAAGTATCCTGAGAAGTCGAACTGACCGAAGTTTACGGCCGCGTGGTGCCCTGAGGCTACCCAAATGATGGTCGTCACGATTCCAATTAAGTCATCTGGGGTTTTCAGCTCAGGCCACCACGGCTCGTCTTTCTTGTCGCCGTGGCCAACCGTTCGAATCTCAGTCCACCAGGATTGGAGCTCGTGATCTGATTGCACGAGCTCCTCCTGGGGATAAAAGTGGGTCACGTAGTCCGTGACCCACTGTTTGATTGCATCCCATATGAGCAAACCATCGTTGGCATAAGGGTAGTCTTCGATTGTAAGCTTCAATCCATGAGGTGCTGATGGATCCTCCACAGCCATTCCCCTGCCACATTCACATTAATTTTTATAATTTAACAATGAAGAAAATACCACTTAGAATATTGTTTGAAAGGAAAAAGATATACAGTTTCACCTTGCAATTAAGTCAGCAGGGAGTGCTTCTTGATCGAATCGCCATGTCCGGTCATAAGCATAGGAGCTCAACTCAATGGCGTACTTGCCGGGGGTGAAGCCCTTCTCGAAGATTCCACCAGAGTTGATGAGGAAGACACGCGCCAGCGCGTTGATCTCCATGGTGTATCGAAAATGCGGGTCCAGCAGTCTATGTATGGGGTGCATGGCAGCCAATTGCCTATGCGTGGCAATGACGTAGGGCTCCACACAACAATGAGTCCTCAGCCAGTGACTAACCAACTGATGCATGCTCGAATCCTGGGCAAGAACATGATTCTTAGCCAGCCTCCACAACCAAGTCCCCGTGGCATCCCAACATGGTGTGAACACCTCCTTCCACTGAGGCTTACTGTCCGATGGCGGTCGAGTTAGCTCGATCGCCAGGGGCCGCAGCGTCCCCTCCGGCGTCAAGAAAAACAAGCTCCTGGATCCATACAGAGTGGTGCCCTTCTGCTCTCTTACCTTGTTCACATAAGGTAATAACAGATCATGGTAGTCCAAAACGAATAGCTTCTTTTGAGCCAATGCTTCTTCCAAAGTGCTATACCCTTTGATTTCTTGTTCCACAATTTCTTTTGTGATTGCAGATTCAGGGGGACCGTACACGTCAGGGTCCAGCCCACTCTTCAATGGCCATTCCTGTTGCATTGCATATTCCTCATTACTTTAACACTAATTATTACCAACATTAATTAGTGTGGGAAATTAATAATTAAGAACACCGTACCGTAACCAACTTGATGGAAAATGGATTGACACCTGCCAGAGTTTGTCTTCCAAATTCAGCATCTCTAAGCCAAGCAAACGTATCTCCTACAAGAATAAATTAATCATTACTCCATATATATTTAATTTAATTTAATGGGAGGTAAGTGACTTACTGTCAAAGAATTCAGGGGTGTCGAAACGGATGACGCTTTCACCGGCGTCGGAAACTTTGCGTACAAATCTTGGTATAATATCTAATAAGGGGGGAATTTTGGTATTACCGGAGAGTTGAAGCCCTTCTTTGAAAAGAGTGTCAATAGTAGTAAAATTGGGAAACTCGGACTCAGAACCGGTGAGGCCCGATTCCAGCAATGGTACAAGCGTATGAAGCACAGAGTACACAGTTTTAGCAGAGAAACCCTTTTGTTTTATATCTGAAAATGCTTCGTTTCTGGGCACGTATACGCTGGCGCTCCTTGACTCAGATGATGGATCTGCAACCACATTCATTTTAATTTCTTTCACCACACTAATTTTTCCCAATTAAATATTTCCTATATCAAATTGCATCCAAATACACTAAAATAATATCAATTCCAATTTGAATTTGAATTCCACAAAAGTTTATTCTTAAACTGAATCGAAATTAATAATATATGCTGCCTGTTCTTGGTTGTATACGTACCTGATTTTGTTTTAGGGCGGCCGGTTCTGCAACGACGAGGGTAGGGATGTTCGGCGCCACCAAGAACAGGGCGGGCCAAATTCTTATTGGAATCAGGATTTCCCAAATCATTGTACACATCGTAATCGTAAATTCCATCCGATGCTTCGCGCTTCCCCTTCCCATCTCCCCGTGCATTTTCCAGTTCTTTTTCTCTCAAACTTTTTAATCCACTCGGAGTTTCAGATGGCAAGTATGACTGTTCATGTCCATTAATTTAAATTTACATTTTCATCAAGGCGAAATTCACACAATTCTATCCTTATTATACCTTCATCTTTCATAAAAATGTATATACTGGCCCCATCCTATAATGTTTTCGCATTTCTATTTTAAGTATCACATCATACGTTTACATTTCCCTTTATCATAAATGAGATCTAAACAAAACAATTTATTTAACTTTATGGATCCAGATACTATACTAATACAACTACTTACTATATATTAAAATATTTTTTTATCTCATCTTAATATACATTAAAATACTATACTCCCTTCGTCCCTCATTAAGAGGGTCATTTGCTTTTTGGTACGTAGATTAAGGAGTACTCCCTCCATCCCGTTTCAATGTTTACGTTTCTATTTTGTGCGTCTCATTTCAATGTTTACGTATTCAATTTTAGAAATATGGGACCCACCTAAAACAATTAATATATCATCCAACACTGATACACCTATCCACTTCACATTAAATATTATATTTTTTCATTCACTATCTATTAAAATATAATACTTTTTAATCAACGTACAAAAAACAAACGTAAACATTGAAACGGGACGGAGGGAGTATTATTATTTAATGTGTAGTGGGTAGTTGTATTAGTAGGAGTGTGAGTCCCAACATTTAATTGCATTAGAGGGAGAGTGTTGGTCCCATATGTGTAAAAAAAAAATGAGACTCTTTGAGTGAGACGACCAAAATGGAAAAATGATCCTCTTAGCTTGGGACAGAGGGAATATTTCTTAATCCCGTGTAAAAAAGAAAAAATAAATATTTTTACGGGATGGAGGAAGGGAGTACTATCAAACATTTCTCATTCTTAAATCATTTTGTTACCCTTAATTAATCTTCTAACGAATTATTGTAAATTTAATGCTATAAAAATAGCTTCATTATTAACTGAGTACTTGGAAAGATTTTATTTACTATAACATCAATATCAATTAGCTAGCTAGCGGATTAGAAGATATAAACTTTTTCTGTTTAGGGTGCTAAATCATAAATCTTCAAAATAATTTAATGACTATATTTTGTAACTAATAAAACTGTTGGAAATTATTAATTTCCATTATAATCTAATTGTGGGCAATATATTATTATGCAATTATATTAGCTATTCAATTATATTATGGACTTAATTAAGTGATCCAATTAAGGTTAAAGGTCCATGGGCTATAATAATAAATGATATGGGCTTATTGAGTAGATACACAATACTACATGATTAGGTGATTATGGGTGGTCTAGTCAAGTAGTATATAAAGGCTCCCAGGTTATGGTCCCCAATATACTAAGCCGCACATTGTCTTCTCTTCTCCCCATCGGGAGGGATTACTACGTTCCCCATAAGGAATAAGAAGGCTTAGTTGAGGAAGACCATAATACCTACCGATCCTGACTTCGTGTTCCGCCTAGAGACTCATTGGATCAGGTACGCTTCCGCATTACAGTTTGATCTCAGTTTATCATAATAGGGTTAAAGTCTCATGGATTTATTTCCGACAAGTGGTATCAGAGCCATCCTATTTATTATTCTCTGAGATTCGAAAGAATTGTGTTAAAGTTTCAAATATTTATATTTGAATTGTGAGAAATCACAATTTTACGGGGGATCATCTATTTGTTTGATGTTATTATATATATACTGGACTGTTTCAACAGTGCATTCGGATTCCAATTTTATATGTATTAATTGTCGCATAATTGAATTTCAATTGTGCATTTCTGAATACATATGGTGTTATATTTACGTGAGTAATTGAATGAGTAGATATCAATTGCGTCAACATCATAGAATTTAGATTCATTATTTTAAGGGTGACATATAAATTATTTTGAGAAAATACATGGGTATTTGTTATGGGTTTACTGGTATGTCTTTCTCCACTTGAATTAAAATAGTTTTGGGTGGTGTATTGATGTTTTATTATTAAATTAAATTTGATCAATGAATTTAGAATGACAGTTTGGTGATTATGATTAATAAACACATTTGTGTTTAATAATTGTTGATGCTCGATAAATTTATTTTTTTTTGATCATGTTGACTACCATTTTTGAATTGACAGTAAATAATGGTAATTTAATAGTTGAGATTGTAATTCTGATTTCATTAGAATCATGGTATGCATATTGATTTCAGTTAATTGACTTAAAAAAAAAAATTACTTTCATTCCTTATTTCTTTCATTTGCATAATGTTCATGGTGATAGTATGGTAATGTCACACACATGAATACCTTGGTGTCGATATTTGTGCCACTAAGCAAAATCATGATGAAAGGAATTATTTTTGGGTAGTGCAATCCTTGTTATTATTTTTGTTTAATAATATGAATTGCCATTTTATGTTAATAAATTCAAAGGGTTGCACGTCCTGCCACAGTTGAGAATTTATGTTTTTTGTCTCCATTAATTGGTTGGAGGACAATTGTTTTAGTTGTAATATTATTGAGTCTATTTAATTATGAAATATTGTCATTAAGATTTATTTAGTATGTGAGGGATAGATACCATAATTGTGTGACTTGTTTGATCGGGATCCATGCCATCATATTTCTTTATTGATTTAGTGATTTTAATTTAATTAAGATTTATAATTGAAATATGATTTTTGTGTCACATATATGGAATGTTTTATGACAATTTAGTAATGGACATAATTATATGTCACAATCAATTTTTATTAATTGCTGGCAGAATACAATTATTATAATTGTATGATATTTGGCATGTTCCATTATGAGGTGATTATGGCAGGTTAGCATAATTGGATATGTTATACGTATGCCTTTAAAGTTTTGGAATATGTATACTTTGATAATTTAATCCCTTTTAAAGCTAATTTAGCAATTAAATACTAATGAATTTGTTTTCATTGGTCCAACCAAAATGGTAATAAGTTTGTGACAAAAATCATGTATCACTTGGTTAAAAGTTTTAATTTGGGCTTTTAATATTAATTGAGAATGCATTTAAAGCCCATATTTTTTTAATAACATGGGTTATTAATTCAAGTTTCGATGCTGAAATTGCGTCATGAATCGTATGAAGTGTGCATGATAGCATGGGTTGTAATGCCTTTATTTTAATTTATGAAAAATTTGCAGTACGCCACCTCATCTCTTTACCATCATGATAATCAAGTACTTATAATGATTATTATTGTATTTATGTAATTTTAGTGAATAAATCATGTGTTATGGTGCACTTATTATTCTTTATGAAAACTAAGACATGTTAAGGATTACAGTTACCTCCAGTAAATTAGGTTTCAAAATCCTAATTAAATTAAGAAATCTTTCATTATATATGAATCATCTAATATTCCTATTTGGTTAGTGGAATAAAATTAAATTAAATTGGGGAGACAGTTAAATGTCGTTTAATTAAATTAAATATTTTAATATTTATTTAATTAGTCTAGTAAACCTTCAATCTAGTCAATCGAAGCACCATGTTGCCACATCAATATTGTGTGTGGAGAAAAGCTTTATTGAAATTACATAGATGGGTGTGGTATTATTTATGTGTTCTGTGTTCGGCCCACAGGTATGCACAGTTTGACAGAATAATAACACACATGTGATAATAAGTATGTGATAATTATTTGGATTATTCATGTGAACATGAGTCGGTCCACAGATAGACTCTTGTTTGACAGAACTTATTGTCAATACTTGATTGTTACACCAAGATTACCCCTGCAGTTAATTTTTGTCCACAGACAAGGTTAATGTTGCACAAGGTGTCTTGTGATGGGTCCCTAATTAATAATGTTGTGCGAGTGTATTTTCATGCGGGTATTGATCGGCCCATAGGTAGATTAATATTTGGCAGAAATACACAAACACCTGTGGTGGTAAATACGTGACGATTATTTGTTTAACATGTGAGTAATAAGTCGGCCCACAGGAAGGCTATTGCTTGACAGTTTTATTGTCAGTATTTGACTACTACAAAGAAGTGCTACTTACAAGTTAGTATTGTTGTCATTGGACTTGATACTAATGTTGTGCTCGATTCCTTGAAATGATTCTAAACTATTTAAATTTTGAAAGATTATAAAGTTTAGTGCAAGCATGATAATCATTTTGGATTAATTCTCTGTACAATTAAGAAGTCTGTTAATTAAGTTTAACTTATGTCAACAACAAAATTATACATGATGAGAACTTCAACAATAAGGATGAACTAATAAGTTCTAACAAACTCTGTCTCAATAAAGTATAAGGGCAACAAAGAAATACCTGTTTGGAAAGCTGTTAAAGTATAACTTTTCGTTTTCTCCTAAAGGCTTGTGGAATTGTTTTAAAATACACCACATTAAGATTCATTAGTATGAATGGTGTTGTGGTGTAGTTAAAAGACAAAAATAGTACTCCACAATATATGGTTACTAATTGGAGAAATACTAAAGATTGCATCAATAAAGTTCCAACCAAAGTAGTTGTGAGAACTCTTTGAGTTTCACATATGGTGATATCCAACTAAGGCTAGATCATTGAGATCTACTAAAAAAAATTGGATTCAAATAGATACAAATTACTTTATTGGTATTAAATAAAGATAATAAGTTTATGATCCAATTGATCGGATCATATTTGAGACGAGTAATACAGTATTATGTGAGGATGTTGATTTTGGGGGAAGAATAATATTAGAGACATTGTCCTTAAGGGGGAGTCGATTCGATCCTCACTTATGCTTTAAAGAATTGGTGCAATTCAGAATAACGATATGACAATGTCAATAATATTTAAGGAATAACAAATTCAACAACCTCAAGAATTAATGTCACTAAGGAAACCACTAGAGTTGGGAGAAAGATAATTCAGAAGATTATGTAGTTTTCTCCTAAATAATGAGGACACTATGGAATTAATGGTAGAACATTCAAACAATGTTCATCAAACCATGAAAGGTCCAATTACTCCAAATTGTATTAATGTTATAAGTTATGAGTGTAAATCAATACAAGATGATTAGGTTTGCATCTTGATATAGGATTATACTCAAAAGGGAAGGAAAATATTATTATAAGATAATCGTGACATTAGTAACACATTTTGATCTTGAATCATATTATATGGATGTAAAGATAAAGTTCTTTGATCGCAACACTGATGATACGATCTAAATGGTTTAAGAACTAATAGGAAATCCATCTATGCATTCAAGCAAATTTTTTTCGTAAAGGAATCACAAGTATCATCATGAAGTAAGTGTCTCATTTGGTTTTGAGACAAATGTAGATGATTATGTGATTCAGTGGGAGAATGTTTGAGTTAAACTAAGGGAGACAAGTATAGTCTCAATCAGGTGCCCTAAAGTTAAACTAAAGATTTAAGAAATGTAGAAACATTCCATATTCATTGGTTGTTGGAAGTTGTTGTATGATGAGGTCTCTATAAGACCTAATTTGACTTATGTTGTTGGTATATTAAGTAGACATTTAAGTAACTCTAGTATGGATCTTTATAAAGTATGTATAGAGAACTAAGAATAATATGCTTGTACATCAGGGATCAGATTTGTTAGAGATCATGAGGAATTCTGATTCTGAGTTTGTTGGATGTCAATACAGTATAAGATTCACTTCAGACTATATTTTCTGTTGGTCGGAGAGCTATACAAGTAAAAGTATTAAGCAAACACTTTAGCTCATTAACCATGACAACAGAATTAGTAGCACACTAAGGGCATTCAAACATGAAATAAAGGTTGCGAAGATTTGTCACATAAAGTTGATTATGACAGTGAGTTCGCAATAAAGTATTAACGACAAGAGTACTTATAAGTCAAGCATATTGACATAGAATTCTTGGTTGTTAAAGAAAGTGTTTTGTGTAGATAAAATTTTAGAAGAGCATATTATGATAGACTCTAAATATGGATCCACCAATTATGTATTCAACGCCCTGTAATTTTTATGAGCTAGCTACTCATATGGGTGTTATATGATTTTAGAATACATTAGTTCAGTGAGAGTCTATATTTATTGTTCTTTAAAGTTTCAAGACACTTTGATTTGGATAATTCAGTTTTCTGCAGAATAAAGTTCATGGCTTTGAATTCATTGTGAATTCACTTAAGTAATTTCATTTTGTAATATTTTACATTTTGAATTGATCTCACTAAAGACTAAAGTTGGACCAGTTGGAAATAGACATGATGTTGATCACATTTGACATGTAATTTCCATGCTACTCACCATATTTGATCTATATCATTGAGTATATTGATATTGGTAATTGTCGGGGTTTAACCACGATTTATAATGTGGTGAATGCCGCGGTAATTCCATATTAGTATATGAGATGGACCAGATTGTTAAGTATAGCCTGAAGAGGAATAACATAAAGTTGCGCAACTAAGGACTCTTGATATAATTGCTAACGGAAAATATATAGCCCAAGTGGGAGATTGTTGGAAATTATTAATTTCCATTATAATCTAATTGTGGGCAATATATTATTATGCAATTATATTAGCTATTCAATTATATTATGGACTTAATTAAGTGATCCAATTAAGGTTAAAGGTCCATGGGCTATAATAATAAATGATATGGGCTTATTGAGTAGATATCCAATACTACATGATTAGGTGATTATGGGTGGTCTAGTCAAGTAGTATATAAAGGCTCCCAGGTTATGGTCCCCAATATACTAAGCCGCACATTGTCTTCTCTTCTCCCCATCGGGAGGGATAACTACGGTCCCCATAAGGAATAAGGAGGCTTAGTTGAGGAAGACCATAATACCTACCGATCCTGACTTCGTGTTCCGCCTAGAGACTCATTGGATCAGGTACGCTTCCGCATTACAGTTTGATCTCAGTTTATCATAATAGGGTTAAAGTCTCATGGATTTATTTCCAACAAAAACGTCTACGAAATCGATATTTTTATAAAGTTATGAGATGAAATTAGTAAAAAAAATATTATTTTTGAACGAAATCGGAGCAAAATCGAAAGGTTTGAAACGAAAATGAACGTCCTAACTAATTTTGGACCAAATCTAATAAAATAAAAAGATATAGTACGATTTATGTTTCAAATTCCTTACATCACAAACATTCTTAGCAAAAGGTTGTAATCTCTTAATATTTTTCTTCAAACATCTATGTATGATTTAACGAGCATCCACTCTCTTTTAATCAATAATAATGAATTTTTTATTTTTCCAAATTAAAGCAAAACGCGACCCACACCAAATCTTCTGCACCATTTTGATGCATCATCTTCTGTGCCACACGTTATGTGATTGACACGTAAGATGAGGAAACAAATCCACAGAGAACGCGACCATACTTACATGCAAAAATTGCTTTTGGTCTTATAACTTTATAGCATCTTTTGCAAATGGTCTTTTTCTCAATTTAATCTCTTACAATATTTCAAGATTAGTTTTTGAAGCATTGAATGAATTACCTTGTCGGAGAAAAAAAGTCTCTTCTCAGCAGAGCCAAGAAGGGGTTTGGCTGGAATCCAAGAATCACAAGTGATTTGGAAAGACTCATCAAAAACAATATCCTTTATGAACATTTGTTTACGGTGTTCATTCTCCACCCACACTGCACCAATCTCTCCGAAATCCTCCGGAATTTCAAAGCTCGACTTGTAATACGTCTCATCCTTCTTGTTATCCGTGCCAGAATAATGCGCAAACGATTTTATTTTTGCCTTTTCCTCTCCAGATTCTTCAGAAAATTGAGAAATTTGATATCATGTACATAGAAGAGAAACCTAGCTCACTGGTGAATTAATTTCATGTGTGAGTTGTGACATTTATTTGGTATATTATCTTTTGAACTACAGTTTTTACGAGTATTGCGTAAGATATATATTAATGAAATCTAACTCTTATATAGGGTGACATTTAGTAGGGTTGTGTTTTTATTTTAGAGTTTTTGCATATATATTTGGACAATATTTTACTCGTATATAAATAATGTTGCATTGCTAGGCAAAGTTAGCGTCGTGAAACCTTGCTCTATTTATATATTTTCCTTTTTTATTTATTTAAATGTTATTAACTATAAATTAAAATTTAAAAAGATAATTATACTTTATAAATCAATATTATGTCTAAGGGAGCAATTTTGCATGATAATGGTTAAATAAATTACAATTATATTATAAAATTATACTTAATTTTTAAAGGTAAAATAAAATATAAATTACATGATAAATTTATAAATATATCCTTAAAATTAATACTCCCTCCGTCCCGGGTATTTTTACTCATTTGTACGGGCATAGAGATTAAGACGTTTTATTTTTTTAATATATAATGTAAGAGAAAGTAGAGATAAATTAGTAATTTAAAAAGAAAAAGTGAATAACGTTATTGGGAATGATGAATAAAGTGTAAAAAATTAATTAAAGTTGTTGGAATTGTAAAAAGTATGTAATAAAATATTATGTATTTTTGCCAAAAATGGAATGGGTAAAAATACGTGGGACACCCCAAAATGGAAAGTGGATAAAAATACGTGAGACGGAGGGATTATTAAATCCTAATTAAAGATAACGATTAAATCTATTATAGGGACAAAATATATTATAATTGGACTATAATGTCCCCTTTAAATATAGCCTTTTGCTTTTTGTAGTGGATTAAGAAGTAGTATTATTTATTTTGTAGTGGGTAGTTGTATAAATGAGTGTGTTAGGCTCATACTTTAATTGTATTAATAAGTGTGTGTGGGTTCCATGTGCCTAAAAGAGAAAAAGAAAAACCTTAAATGGGACGACAAAAATGAAAAAAAATCTTTTAAAGGGGATGGAGGGAATATATTATATATATAATTAAAATTTAATTAATAATAATAATTAATTAAAACACAAAATTTAGGGGGAAAAAAGATTTGGGAAAAAAAACGATCGTGATGCACGATAATATGCCATATGAATAATATTGGAACATGTAATACCAAAGTCAAATAGAAGAGGGAAAAATAATAGCGGCATTTTTGTGATACGTATTATAGTGTGAATATTTAATTTAATTAATTAGAGTTTTCGTGTATTGCATGGAATATATTATAATTATTTATTTGTTTGTATTAAGGATGTTATCACTCTACTTATAAGATATTACTCACTTTGTCCTTGAATATTATTCATTCTTTCTTTATTGATTGTCTCATGTAATTGTTCACCCCTTAAAAAAAATATCATTCTAATCTAATACTTTAAAAATACATATTAATATTAAAATTGTTATCTATTCTTTCTATACATAACAAACTTTATACTTTATTTATTACCTAAAAATATCACATTACCTTTAAAAGTTAATAAAATTAGTCAAAAAGTAAAATTTTCTTAATTTTTGTGGTACAATAAAGATTAACAATGTTACGTGACGGAGAGAGCATCACTTTTCATTTGTATTAGTATAAATTATTCATGAAATATTTTACAGTATCGTTATCACATTTCATCAATTTTGTATAACTTTTTATTTTAAAAGTTATCGCATCTTATTTGTTTCACGAAACCATTTCGCGAATCGGTCAAATTTAAATGAAAAAATATGCATGATGCAGCCTTAATTAAATCATTTAATTCATCATGTGTGCAATGCAGATTAGCTAGCTAAGTTCCATGATCATCCTTGTGCTAAATGTGAATACTTACTATCATCAAGCTCTGCAGCCACAAGCTCGAGTTGGATGGTTCTACCCAAGAGATCGGCTAAGTTGGGAAGGTCCCCCACCTGTTGGAGCGTCGTTATCACAACGGTGACGGTGGTGGTCTTCTTGTTGGGGCGGAGAAGGTCGCTTAGGGCGGCATTTATAGGGCGGAGTATTCGGACCGGTTTGTTTTTAGGTTTAGCACTTGTTGGGAGGGAGTTGTTGTGAGGTCTGGGGAGAGCAGATGGTTGAAGAGAGCGAAAAGGGTATTGCAATGGAATTAGGGTTTGGGTGGTGGTGGGAGGCTGGAAGATGTTATGCTTCATCATTTTTCTTGTCTTGGAATTAATTAATAAGGATTTGATTGCTAAATTTGGTGCATGAATGAAGTAAGGATTTTGGGTCTTTTATAGATGGATGGATCATGAAGCTACCCATTTGAAATCTTGAATATATCCAGAGATGAACAGAGATACGTGTTAATTGAGTTTCTTTATTTTTGTACAGTTAGACATCAGACCGACACAAGTGGGTAGGTGGGTCTAACAAAATCTAAGGTTGTGTTTGGATGGAGTCATTTCAAATTCAATGAATTTAAAAATGAGTGGATTTTAAATTCCTTAAATTTTAAATCAATTCATTTGAATCCACTATTTGAATAAATTATGGATCTTTGAAAGGATTTCAAATTCATAATTCAAAAATTATTTTTAAAATAGAATTTTATATATGATAAATAAAATTTTATTATATTAAATATTAAAATCTAAAATTTTATTAAAAATTATTTTTTTAGGAGGGAAGACTACCACCCAACCTACCTCCCACCCACCCACCCACCCAAAAAAAAAATTTTTTTTTATAAAATTTTAAATTTTTTATATTTGAATAATAAAAATATTACCACCCAACTCTACCCCTTTCCACCCAAAAAAAATTATATAAAACTTTAAATTTCAATATTTAAATAATAAAAATATTACTACACAATCCTACCACCCTATCCATCCACCCACCCCACCTCCACTCATCACCACCCCACCCACCAACAAAATAATTTTAAAAAAAATTTAGATTTTAATATTTAAAAAATAAAATCTAAAATTTTATTAATTTTTTTTTGGGTGGGGTGGGGGTGGTGGTGCGGGTTGGGTTGGGTGGTAATATTTTTATTTTTTAAATATTAAAATCTAAAATTTTATTAAAAAAATTTTTTTTTTGGGGTAGGGGGTGGTTGGGTGGTAATATTTTTATTATTTAAATATTAAAATTTAAAATTTTATAAATTTTTTTTTTGGGTGTGGGGGTGAGTGGATAGAGTTAGGTGATAATATTTTTATTATTCAAATATTAAAAATCTAAAATTTTATTAAAAAATTTTGGGAAGAGAGTAGGGGGTGGGTGGCGGGGGTGGGGGTGGGTGGTGCATTTAATCAAATAGTGTGTATGCATCATTGGTTTTAAACAAGAGATTGAAATTTTCGATATTTGAATAAGTGAGTTCTGTCATTATAACGAGAAAATATCAAAATTCATCCTTTAAGTATGGTCGATTTTAATTTTAGTTTATTATTATTTTTTATTTCCAATTCTCGAATTTTTTCTCCTTTTATGTCTAATTTTGTTTTTTTTAATTCAAATTTAATCCTTTTATTTGTTCAAATTTTAGACCAAAATTGGATAATTCAGATATATAAAGAACTAAATTTGGACAAAAAGACTAAAATAAAAAAAAGAAATGATCAAATTATTGAGAATTACAAATAAAAAATTATTAAAATTATAATAGTTCATACTTAAAGGATGAATTTTGATATTTTTCTTTCGTTATAAACAATTTCACAGTTTTCCAATTTATACAAAATTCCAATATTATATAATCTCAATTTAATCAAATAAAAAATTAATTGAAATCAAGAATATAATTTGAACTGTAGAACGAACTAAAATATCGCTTCTAAGCATTCAGCATGCTTTGAAAGTGGGGGAGAAAGAAGGTTAATTTAGTAATTTGAGGTGGTTTCTACCACTATATAATCCAATACTACTGATATGAGTGATATCATGAGGTTGGCTAAATTTATGGCGTAAATGTAACCGTGAGTTTTGCTAGGTTGACAAGTTATTACAAGGATCCTATTGCTACAAACATAATAAAGATTAGAGTTAAATTCATTTTTGGTCAATAATTATTTGAAAATTTTGATTTCATCTCAAAAAATATAAAATTTTTAATTTCATTCCATAACTTCTAATATTAGTTAATTTTTATCCCAAAATTGTTGGAAATTGATTTTTTGGTCGAAAAATCGCATTTTGAGGCTTTTCGGTAGCTTCATCCAACGTGGTAATTGAGGAAGAATTTGGACTAATAATTTTGTCAACTCAAATTCTATTATATACTCCCTCCGTCTCACTTCAAATGACACACTTTTCATTTTGGGCTGTCCCACAAAAGTTTGCACATTCCAAAAAAAGCAAAAAGTAAAAAACAACCACCCTCTACTATACACTTTAATTACAAAAAAACTATCTCCACCTACCATACTTTATCATTTATATATTACATAAAAATACCTTTATACCCCTAAAAGTTATCACTTTCTTAATCTCCGTGCCGAAAAGAGGTGTGTAAGCTTTTTAGAGACGGAGAGAGTATTTTATTTTTATTTTCATTTCCACATCACTAATATTAATGTTTTAATATTAAATAAAAAATACACCATTTAAAATAAAAATAATAAAATAAATAAAATATAATTTTGTTATTCAATTAATAAATAAAACGATGAACACCAGCAAGAGTGAATTAACAATTCGAGATACCCTAATCAATAAAACGATTGAACACCAGCAAAAAAATCGAGATTGAATTAAAATTAAGAACCCTAATCAAGATACCCAAATCACACCAATCCCTAATTCACCAAAATCACGATGAACAATTCGACAAAATCACGATAAACAATCAATCACCAAATCCAAATTCAATAATTTCATGAAATGATTTATAAAAGAATCCCTAATTTCATGAGATGGCAAGAACACATCTTAGAGTTGATTCGGGAACACCAACAAGAAACGTTGAAGAACATCAGCAAGAACTTTCTCTCTCACACATTGCACACTCTTCGAAACAGGCACAAATGGTAGCACAAAAGAAAATAAATAAGAACCCTAATCAAGATATCCAAATCACACCAATCCTCAATTCGCCAAAATCACTGCCAACAACTATCACCAAACCCAAAATCAATAATTTCATGAGATGGAACACAAGACGCCCCAATTTCAAACTGAAAATGGGATTTAACAGCGGCGGCGGCGGCGGCGGCGGAAGCACAGGTCGGTCGGCGCGATGACAAAGAAGTGTTGGAGGAAGAGTTATCAAGCGTCGTGACCGCGGCCGCTGCAGTGGCGATGGAGGCGGCGCTATTGGTGTAGAAGGCGGCCGCGTGGCGACAGCCCAGGCGTTGCTGTTCATCGTGAAAATATTGAAAGGGATTTGAATCCCCTTTCCTCTACTTTCTTTTTTTTTTTCGGGTTGTTAATTGATTAATTAATTAATAAAAGTACTAAATATTCAATATATTTTATTTATTTTATTAATTATCCATTTAATTTTAATGCAATGTAGAAATGTAAAATAAAATGAAAATTTGTGGTAGGGGTGACATGTCAATTTCATTGGTCAATGTTAACTCTCAATTGCCATGTTGGATTTAACTGTCGAAAATCCCAATTCTAGTGATCATGTGCTGCACACGTGTACTTTTCCGACCAGAAAATCAATTTCAGGCGATTTTGGGATCAAAATTGGTCAATGTCAGGAGTTATTGGACGAAATTCAATATTTTATCTTTTTTGGGACATAATAAAAAATTTTCTATAGTTATAGGATCAAAATGATTTTAACTCTAAAGTTTATAAGATTATTTAGGGATTAAAATCAATTCAGTCCCATAACTTTCCTCATGGTCTATTTTAGTCCCAATAAAGATAAGTTTGTCAATTCAGTCCAATCGGTGAAGAAATAGGGTAAAAAACGCCTTATTTTCTCCGAAAAACGCTAACATCACCGGAAAACGCCACGTGAGACAACCGGAGTTGTCAATTTTCGGCCAACACGATGACGTAACACCCTGATAGCAAGTGAGTCAGGAGGATAAAATTCAATTCAATCTCATAACTTTAATCATGGTCTATTTTAGTCTCAATAAAGATAAATTTATCAATTTAGTCCCACCGGTACACGTCCTCTTTTTTCCGAAAAATGCTGACATCATCAAAAAACGGCACGTGATTGTCACGTGACAACTAGAATAGCCGATTTCCGGGCGGGACGATGACATGATGCCCTGATGGGAGGTGAGCCAACAAATTAAATATTATTTTAATGCCAACAAGTCATTTTTATTTTTTAAAATTTTAAATAATTAGAAAGCAAAAATTAAAACCAAAAAAATTAAGTGAGAATAGCGCCGCCCTAAATTAAAATATTAGAGTCAATTCTTTAGGATCATTTATCCATAATTTTAAGTTAATTGTTCTTCCTTTTTTATCAGTCTTCCAAATTATCCAGCTTTGAACCCTCGATTTTACTTCGAACAATAACTTCTCAAGCTTCCACTCCCATCTATATAGGTGATATAATTTCTCGTCTTCCAGATTAGTTAAATAACGTAGACCGATATATTCAAAACGACATAAGACTCTTTTTTATGTATAATGGCAAGACCACAAAACTACACCAAATATTCTCGAATGCTTATAGAAAGCACAACCGCGAAACTCATCCAATTGACACATCCAAATCATAACTAATTGTTACGTTGTATAGTAACATGATATGATTAACCGACTCTCCACATAAAATAAACCTAGATATATTAACGTGAAAATTTTATTAGAAACATAAAATCATTTAGAATTTACGTATATAAAAATCAGAAAAAAGGGTTCTTTAGATAATTCATTTATTTTATTTGTTTATTTATATTTTTGGAATTTCAAATCGGAAAATAAAGGTTATATATTTCGCATTGTACGTTGGATTAATTTAAAATTAATATTTAATAAGCAGTGTTTCTCGTAAAATCTTTCATTCACTTACAAATGTAAATCACAATTACAAAAACTATCCAAATGATAAACATATCAGAAATCAATTTTAATCATTATACTTATTTAATAATTATAAAATTATTTACAAAAGTAATTATTAATTTAATTTTTAAAAAACATCAATTTAAAACTCTTGAAAAAATAAGAGGAAAGAGAAAACGAAAAAGTATTTTTTCCTAATTAGTTTTTTTTTTAATAGTACTAGTTAGAATATATATATATATATATATATATATATATATATATATATATATATATATATATATATATATATATATATATATATATATATATATATATATATATCTTTTAGTAGCAACGTTTCTTGTTGACGTGTCGTCTCCAAAACGCTCTAATGTGACTGTAATTTTCTTAATTTTTTGGATTTTTAATACTTTTTTTTTAATATTTTCCTTACTTACTTATAATTAACTTTTTTATTTAATACTCCATCCGTCCCATAATAGTTTTTACGTTTACTGTTCCATGTTGTTTAAGAAAATATACATTTTTAACTAACTTTATTGACTTGGAGGGTATTGTGGTATTTTTAGATAATAAAAAAGTATAAAGTAATGATATGTGTATGAAAAATGAGTGACAAATTTGAAATTAAAGGAACTTTTGAGGTTGTTAGATAAAATGATGTTTCCTTTTTTGGGGTGTGAAAGGTTTTGTGAGACAAACAAATGAGGAAAGTATGAAAGGTTTTATGGGACGAGAGGAGTATTTTCTTTTTTAAATAATGTGTTTCTTATCTGGAGACGACGCATCAACAAGAAAAGCTTGTGCTATAGTTTATACTTAAGATGGAGTACATAAATTTAGAGTCCAACTAGAGTGCACCTGGTGTACCTGAACAATCTTTACCATTAAATTAATGTACAATTCAATCTCAATCGTTAAAAAGATAAAATAATTAATTTTTATAAAAACAAAAAACTATCCCACTACCTATTTAACCTACTCCCTCCGTCCCGCCCAAAGAGTCTATTTTTTTCATTTTGGGTGTCTCATCCAAAAAGTCCACTTTATTTTTTTACACACATGGGTCCCACACATACCCACTAATACAATTAAAATATGGAACTCACACTTCCTCTAACACAACTACCCATTACACATTAAATAATAATACTCCTTAATCCACGTGCCAAAAAACAAAAACTACCCTTAATGCGAGACGGAGGGAGTATAAATTTGAGGGTGCACTAATGTACCAAATGCACCCCATAATTACCCATAAATTTATATCTTTTTAACCTATAAAAACTAAGAAGAATTCGCTATATATTAACAAGAGATTAATGAAAAAAAAAAAAACAAATCAACAGAGGCATTAACTTTTTAGGGAAAAAAATCACAAACGGATGACATTTTTAGTTAAAAAAAAACTTTATTAATATTGTAGTGTGTCAAGCAGTTTTATGAAATAATAATCGTGGGATGAGAATTCCTCCTTCATAAAGTATTACTATTCATTCACATGATTTAAATATTTTACAAGAATCCGGATTGTGGTCTACCTACGATGTCTTACTTAATTATTACCTAATTAAATTCTCGCAATTATTGTCCTGAAATGATAATGTTGGTTGGGAGTTCCTCCTTTCCAAAACATTACTATTCACATGTTTCTCGCTCGACGTTTGAGTAAATTATAATTAAGTCAGGGTGCATTTTTTCAACACATTATAATAGTACTTTATTATTTTTAAATTGGTGTAATAATCTCAAAATGTATTGTAAATAATTAGAGGTTTCTCTTCACAATTATTGATATTATATTGTTTTGTAAACCTGTAACTTTTGATCCATAGAGTACTTCTTGTACTCCTAATAATATTTATTTTTTCCTTCCAAAAAAATTACTATTCGCATGTTTTATATTTTATTAGAATCTGGATTGTGGCCCACCTACGATGTCTTGCCTAATTAAACTAGTTTCATGAAATAATTATTCGTTTTATGAAATAATAATATTCGTGGGTTGAGAATTCCCCCTTTCTTTTTTAAAAAAAAAGTTGGGCTATGTAGTAATGTTGTAGTAAATATTGTTTGTAAATTCACCTTTTTATGAATGAGTTTTTAATTTATTAAATGTTAATTAGTTTTACATAATACATAAAAAGATTCAAATTTATATGTTGCTGGGACACTGTACCTCAAATCTCATTTTTTTTAAAAAAATTGTATGTATTATAATATTAAATGTTATATCTTTTAGTATAAAAACTATACACTTATTTCTCTGAGGAAAAAACTTAATTTTTTTAATTAAACAATTAAAAAATGTTCAAACTTATAAATTCTCATTTTTTGTGGGCCGGCAACAACCGATCAATTAACTTGTATGAGACTGTTCCACATATGATCATTTTTACTTTTTTTTAAATAGTACTCCCTCCGTCCTTAATATTTTTACCTATTTGTGCAGGCACGAAAATTAAGAAGTGATATTTTTTTAATATATAATGTAAAAAAAAGTCGGGATAAATTGATAATTTTGAAAGAAAAAGTAAATAAAGTTACTTGGAATGATGAATGAAGTGTAAAAAAGTAAATAAATTTGTTGGAATCGTTGAAGAAAGCGTAAAAAGTAGGTAATATGTATAATGTATTTTTACGATTAATAGAACGAGTAAAAATATATACGTGAGACGGCTCAAAATAGAAAGCAGATAAAAATTATGTGAGATGGAAGGAGTAATAACTTTTTATCAAAACTATTATTTCTCATCATTAAAATATTATTTCTTTTTATTTATATTATGAATTATTTATAAAATAATTTACTATATCACTATTACCTTTTATTAATATAAATATATTTTTTTATTAAAATATTACCACATTTTATCTACATCACTAAAGTCTTGTCGGTAAGACGATATCATACCAGTATTTTCCTTCTAAAATATTACTATTAGCATGATTTATATGCATCCCACGGATTAATTGTGCCCACCTACGAATATCGCATAACAATAATGATTCCTAATGAATTGTATTTGCAAGATTGATAAGCATCCGTATTAATTGTGGCCCACCTTCGAATGTCGCATAACAATAATGATAAGAAAATATTAAAGATAAGTAAATATAATGTTAGTCCTATAAATTTTAATTTTTTTTAATTTTAGCTTTTTTTCTTATTCAATTTTAGTCCTTTCATTAATAAAAAATAAAAAATTAAAACTTACCGAATTTGCAAAGGTCATACGTTTTGCAAGTCTAGCAAAATTTGAAAAAAAAAATTGCAAAACAATCGAAATTATAAAAGTAAAAAATTATAGGACTAAAATCAATAAGAAAAGATTAAAATTATAAAAGCAAAAAGTTATAGGACCAATGATAAGTCGTAATTTTACACTCATATTTAAGATAAATTCACTTTTTTACACGTGAGATGTGAATTATTTAATCTTAAATACGACTTATTTCTATTTTATACACTTGAACTTGATTATTTTACTTCTTAATGAAACTGAACTTGGTTTCAATTAATTTAGAGCAAGTGTATTCTATCGTGTGTAGCACGTAAGCGACCAAGTGCAAAATTTATAATATATCGAACCCAAGGGCAAAAGTGGGTAGCCGTATTTGAAAGATGTTTTACTCTAATAGGACTAATCACTAAAGAGGGGGTTTGATTAACTAAAGCTAACAACTAGGAAAGCAATTAAAGATAGAACATGTACATATGTGATGGAAGATGAATGAAGGTAAGCAATCTAAGAAGTATGCAAGATAAGCAACATTCATCGAAAAGGTATATATAGACTCACACACACATGCATTGATGGTCTTCATGTTATGATATTAAGGGCACTCAAATAGTGTCTCCAATCCTCATTATTCCTATAGGTACTTACGGATATTAATATACCGGTATAGTGATATTATCACGAAAAAATTTCTCTAGTAGGCAGGTACGTTTTCCTAGTGTTCCCTTTCTAAGGTCAAGTGAAAATTGACTTGGTTTCCCTCATCATATCAAACACTTTCACAAGTAATTATCAATAATATCCTATCATGAGGTTTTAAGCACATGAAGGTTATGGCCAAACTCCACACATACTTAACATAGTCATCTCATGCAACCAATGATTCAATTAAACCACTAAGCATAGTATTGAATTGGGCATCCTAACACTATGAATAGAGAATTTAACCACACAAATCATACATAAAATGAGAATAATCATTCATGATAGGAAATATTCATAACAATCATTTTATCAAACATGTAGTGTGCAAAATCTATATAATTCCTAACCAATCATATTGCTAGCCTCACATGAGGACTAGCCACTACATATCATGATAAAATCTACACAATCCATAGCATGCTCCAATTGAGCCAAATAATGAAGAAAATAACAAAATAAAGGTAAGTAGGCTCCCCTTTGATGGTGAACTTCCTCCTCCTTGATCATGCTAAATTTTTCGACAAATGATAAATTCTTCTTCTTAGATTGGTGTATGGATGAATTTATGGATAGATTTGAGGAGATCAAGTGGTTTGAATGGGTGAAGAGAAGGATGGAAGAGATGGAGATGAATGTGTGTGATTTAGGTGTTTAGTGTGTGTGGAACTGATCCAAAAATAATTTCTCTCGTAATTTGTGGTCAAAACATGTATTTATACCCCATGAAAGCTTCTAGAACACGTGCAAATCATAAAACTGACTTTTGTCAGAACACGGGTCGTGTGCGGAACACGGCCATGAGGGTGGGCGTGTAGGTGTTTCGGATGACAGTACACGGCTATGACTTACAGGGGCGTGTTCGAAACACTGGTCGTGTAGGTGTAGCGCGTGCAGTGCAGTCTCACCATTTCGCGCATAACTTCTACATCCGATTTCCGATTCGAGTGATTCTTGCGCTCACGCGATCCTCTCTTCCGTGGCTTTCTAACATATATCACACGTTTAGTTTTGAGCTCCACATGAATACAGAAAAATTATACAAGTTGAACCTGTGTTTTTCAACATTTTGCTTTGGCTCGTTCTCTCCCGTTTCAACTCCGAATTAAGCTCCGTTTTTCCCCACATCTTCTTTATCGTGCCTAGAATCTATTTTACCTGAAAACCACAAAAATTATACTAATTTACCAATTCTCTAAATATTTACAAATATCGCACAATTTAAGACACTTAATCATAAAAATCACACATTTATCATTTCAAAGCACACATCTCCATATCTTCATATAACACCACTAAATGATATACAAAACGAATAAAAACACATAAAAATATATAATAAAAGACACTAAAATTTAGGTTAAAATGACACCGATCAACCCCCCAAACTTAAAGTGTCGAAAATTAGAAAGCGAGAGGGGGAATTTTCACCTAGCGAAATACCTAAAGAACATAAGCAACAACACATCATAAGTAACAAGGACTACAAATCATATCAAGTCACACTACAACAATAAAATCATGACATAAAAATTTAACAAGCTCAAGTCTAAGAAAATTAAGAGTAATAAAGTTTCTTCCGGTCCAAACCTCACATCGGATATCAAAATGCACTCACTCTATGAAGTAGGGTAATTTTCACTCATCAATCGATTGAACCCGACGCACCATAGGCGCTCACGGACTACATTCACAAGCCACCAAGGATTCAACTAATGATCAAAAAGAACTTTCACTTTTGGATGTAATGATAGGCTCTTTGGTAATTGTAGGGAGAATATGGATAAGAATGACTTATCAAGTGTAAGTAATCGAAGAGATGATCAGCTTCTTCAACTTCTTCACATTTCTATCTTCCTTTATTTATTTTTCTAATCTCAAGCACTAATCATTATTATTTCTTGGATTTCTTGAGCTTATTTTAATTTGCATGCTTCATTTCTTTCGACTTTTGAATTCCTTGAGCATATTTTTGTTGACTTGCTCTTTTTTCTCGATTTAAGGTTGCATGTACATTTTGCTTGAACTCTTTCATCCTTTTCTTGCTTGTTTACCATTTTCTTCTTTCTCTTGCACATTTCTCACATCAAACTGTGTAAACCACCATCTCCTTAATCACCCACACAAAGATTATATATAAGGCATAAGTGGGTAATCATGGCTTGTAATGTGCTTATATCACAAGAAATAGGCTTAAAGGCTCAAAATGGTTAACTAAGGATGATGTTTAAGGTAAGGAAATATATGGCAATGGCTATGATATAACAAGGATGACCTAAGATCATTTCACTAACCTCCACCACTCGGGCTCATTCCCGTAGTCCATGAGCAAGTTCTAGTTTACCAAGGCTCAATCGATCCACTCACGAAGAAATTAACTATGGATGCACGGTTGAGGCTCAAACGCTCACAAGCTTTTGCTCGGACCTTTAGGAACTCATTACACCTCAATTCATCTCAAAATTGAACAAGTTAAATAGAACATGTCACAATTTAAAAGAGTAGAGATTTTCAACATAGTTCGCCATCACTTATCGCAAACAACATGTCATTACTCACATTCAAAAATGACTCATAACAACTCAAAATATACCACCAAGCAACCCTATACAAAAACAAAAATACACACAAAATATAAGAATAAACTCACCAAACAAGAAACAACACAAAAACACATAACATGCAAAAATAAAAATTTCATCCATCAAAAGAAAATCAAGCACATATCCTCATCATCTAATAACATGTAAGCTCAAGAATTTGCCACCTTATTAAAAAATAAGAAAAACTAATAAAGCAAGTAAACTACCTAAATAAAGCAAGTAAACCTCCCAAGATACATAACATGCCAATCCAAGCAAATCCAATTCAAAATCACATATATGCTAAGCAAATGAAAATGATGAATAGTAAAGTGAACTCCCTGAAAAGTCATCCAGAGGTGGAAATTGCTAGCATGGACAAATGGGCTGCATACAAGATGAACTTGGAACTTTTAGCACAACACGGGTCGTGCCAGGGACACGTCTCGTGTACTCATCTTCTACACGGCCCGTGTTCTGTACACGGTCACAGTCATGGACGTGTAGGCATTTCTGATCACCGCGCAAGGTCATCACTTACCGGCCCGTGCGCGGTACACGGAGCGTGCTTCTGCACCCTACACGGGTCGTATGTTGAACTCGCCCTTTGCCTCGGGCGAGTAGCTGCTTCTGATGTCAGTACACGGCCACCTCTTACAGGGCCGTGTATTGAACATGGCTCGTGTAGCTGCTTCTCTGTTTCTTCCTGTTTCTAACTTCACACCTTGTTTCGCCCTGCTCATATGCTTCCAATACACCTCATATATACTCAAAATCTCAACAAAAACTATCAGCACAACAACTATAACCAAAATATGAATTAACATGCACTTCAACACAACCAATCATACCAAAATCAAATCAATACTCATGAGAAAAATTTAAAATTGATCCAATTTTACAAGAAGATCTCTCAATCAACATAATAAGCACACTCAAGTGGTGAGTCACATCACGCACTCTCCCCCCAAAACTTAAATCGAAACAAGTTGAGAATTTAAGTTTGCAAAAAGTGGTGGGACTTACCCTTGTAATTTTCAACAATGAGCTTCTTGTAGAGAGGTGTATGCATCACAACGATTCAAGGTACGACACACCACGCACTATCCCCCAAACTTAAAGTGAAATAAGAGTTGAACTTTAAGTTTGCAAGAAGTGGTGAGACGTCTCTTCACACTTCAAATCAAGCAGTTCTCCTATTTCCATATCCATTTTTCTCACGAGCATGATCAACCTACATGCCAAAAATGCAAGAAAACTAAATCAAAGCAATTAAAAATGGGTTGCCTCCCATCAAGCGCTAAATTTAACGTCTTCATGCTAACGCATAATTCAACTTTTAAACTCCACAAAAATCCTTTAGCCAATCGGCCTTCATCTTCACTTTAAACTTCCTTTTTGCTCTCTTCTTGTCCGTTATACCGTATCCCACTTCTTACTAACCATACTTGACATTCCGGGAGAATCATGCAACGAACGCTTCTTCTTTTTGCAAGAGCAACAATCTTCTTCTTTATCTAGCTTCCATTCAATATCCGAAACTTCATTCCTATCAAGTTCAGCATGAGAAGAATTAAACTTTTCAAATTCCACAAGAATTTTCTTTAACCTCTTAATGCCAAATTTTTCAAAAATTTCCAAAGGCATCAAATTTGCACTTGAACCAAGATCACATATAGTATTGAAGTCTCCCCCATTCTCGATTTCACATTTAAGTACAAATTTTCCGGGGTCTTTGGCCTTCAACGAAACTTCACCTTTTTCTACCTCATGATCTTGTTCTAACTCTTTCTCCTCTTCACAATAATTTTCATCATCAAACAAGGATAAGAAATCACTAATAATCTTCTTCTCATCACTTCCCAACAAGTCTTCAACATTTTCATCAAACATAACTTTTTCTCCATCAGGAACAATGCTTGTAATTTCCTCATCCCCTTTCTTTCCAATTTTCACAACATTTTCCACAATAGGATTTAAAGCTTCTATGTAGTAAGATTGTTCAATCTTTACAAACTCATCCGGAGACATATTTGGGGGCTTAAGATATGACTCATCATTTCCTCCTTGATGGCATGATAGTAATTCACTTTCGTCCTCCGAGCTCAATGAGACCTCCTTTTTTCTTCATTTTCACTAGATCTTTCGATTGTTAAGAAATTTTTCCCAAGAGTAAGCGGGCCTCGAGGCTCCGCTTCCACACCAAGTACCACAAAATCAACCAAGAAGATCATCTCATTCACCTTAACCACCACGTCTTCAACCTATCCAAAAGTCAAAATAAAAGATCCATTTTTACCCTTAAGACAAGTTGTGGTAGGCTTGAGTTCCCCCATATCAAGGCTTCTATAAGTAGAATAAGGCATCACATTTTCAATCATCTCTAAGTCACAACTTCCATTAAGAGTTCCTTTTCCTTCTATTTCACAAGACACTACATCCTTTCCAAGGTCCTCTACTTTCGTGGAACAATCTTCATGCATAGATTTGACTTCTTCATCTTTCACCTTACTCTCCTCCATCTTTTTCTTTTTCAAAGCAACATAACTCTCAAACTCTTCTCTCTTTTCATCTTTAACACATCTTTGAAGAAAAGGAATAGGATCAAGAGTAATCGGAATGCCCCAACAATCACATTCAAACTTTTCTACACACATTGCTTCTTTCGGCACTCTTTCCTTCTTCATTCTTCATTTTGACTTGCGCTCAATCTCATTTCCTTCTACACACTCTTCTTCAACCAAACTTACCTCTTTCTTTTCTTCCTTAGCGTTTAAAAGCTCTTCATCATCTTCGAGAGTCTTACTTTGTTCATTTTGAAGAGTTACTTCATAATTAGCAAGTTCTCTCGCTTGACGTTCTAAAGCTTCAAATCTCTTCTCTCTAGCCTCTCTTTCTTGCTTAAGCATTTCCATCATTTGATTTAATTGATTTTGGAAGCAAGGTCTTCCATCATCGTATGGTGAACACTCTTCTTGGAAATTCTCTTGAACATACTCATCTTGCATACACATTCTGTTTCCCATTTGGTAATTGGGCATGCTCCACACTTGTCCACTATTAAAGTCGGAAGTAGGAATTGAGTAGACATTTTAAGACTCATAGTTCGAAAGACTTGGTTGAATGCTTGTTGAGAAGAAATTATTGTAAGAACTTGATGGAGTGTAAGTGTATCCTTGATATGGTTGGCATGTACTCTCATTATAAGCTCGTTGCCATCCCCCATTTCCTCCATTATTGTAGAATTGGTCAATATTCATCATCTCTTCAAGGGACCTTCTACAGTATCTCTTCACTTACTATTTTTGATTTTGCTCCTTCTCCCCTTCTTTCAAGGTTGATGTACCTATCAAGAAGAACAAGTAAGAACAAAATTTTCCAAAGCAAATATAAATGTAAAAATAAGAAAAATATCCTAAGCAGAACTAACAAATTCAAACACATTACACCGAAGGCTTTCGCCCCGGCAATGGTGCCATGAACTTGGATTCAATTTTGGTTTAAATTGATTTAGAGCAAGTGTACTCTATCGTGTGTAGCACGTAAGCGACCAAGTGCAAAATTTATAATATATCGAACCCAAGGGCGAAAGTGGGTAGCCGTATTTGAAAGATGTTTCACTCTAGTAGAACTAATCACTAAAGAGAGGGTTTGATTAACTAAAACTAACAACTAGGAAAGCAATTAAAGATAGAACATGTACATATGTGATGGAAGATGGATGAAGGTGAGCAATCTAAGAAGTATGCAAGACAAACAACATTCATGGAAAAGGTATATATAGACTCGAACACACATGCATTGATGGTCTTCATGTTATGATATTAAGGGCACTCAAAGAGTGTCTCCAATCCTCACTATTCCTATAGGTACTTACGGATATTAATATACCGGTATAAAAATATTATCACGAAGAATTTTCTCTAGTAGGTAAGGACGTTTTCCTAGTGTTCCCTTTCTAAGGTCAAGTGAAAATTGGCTTGGTTCCCCTCATCATATCAAACACTTTCACAAGTAATTATCAATAATATCCTATCATGAGGTTCTAAGCACATGAAGGTTATGACCAAAATCCCCACATACTTAACATAGTCATCTCATGCAATCAATGATTCAATTAAACCACTAATCATAATATTGGATTGGTCATCCTAACACTATGAATATAGAATTTAACCACACAAATCATACATAAAATGAGAATAAGCATTCATGATAGAAAATATTCATAACAATCATTTCATCAAACATGTGGTGTGCAAAATCTACATAATTCCTAACCAATCATATTGCTAGCCTCACATGAGGACTAGCCACTACATATCATGATAAAATCTATACAACCCATAGCATGCTACAATTGAGCCAAATAATGAAGATAATAACAAAATAAAGGTAAGTAGGCTCCCATTTGATTGTGAACTTCCTCCTCCTTGATCATGCTAAAATCTTCAACCAATGAAAATTTCCTCTTCTTAGATTGGTGTATGAATGGATTTGAGGAGATAAAGTGGTTTGGATGGGTGAAGTGAAAGATGGAAGAGATGGAGATGAATGTGTGTGATTTAGGTGTTTAGTGTGTGTGGAAACTGATACAAAAATGATTCCTCCCGTAATTTGTGGTCAAAACATGTATTTATACCCCCATGGAAGCTTCTAGAATATGTGCAAATCATAAAACTGACTTTTGTCAGAACACGTGTCGTGTGCAGAACACGGCCATATGGGTGGGTATGTAGGTGTTTTGGATGACAGCATATGGACATGGCTTACAGGGGCGTGTTTGGAACACTGGTCGTATAGGGGAAGCGCGTGCAGCGCAGTATTACCGTTTCGCGCATAACTTCTACATCTGATCTCCGATTCAAGTGATTCTTGCGCTCACACGATTCTCTCTACGCAACTTTCTAACCATGTATTACACGTCCGGTTTTGAGCTCCACACTAATACAGAAAAATTATGCTAGTTGGACGTGCATTTTTCAACATTTTGCTTTGATTCGTTCTCCCCCGTTTCAACTCTGATTTGAGCTCTATTTTTTCCACATTTTTTATGAGTGATATTTTTACCTAGATTTTAGTGACTTTTTATATGTATTTTTGTGTTATTTTATCCGTATTTATATTCTATTTGGTTGTATTTTGTGGTTTTATGGAAATGTGTATGAATGAGCATCAGAAACACCAATACGGCCCTGTCCAGAAAGGGTCGTGTGCGAGCATCAGAAACATGGCCGTGTACCAAACACGACCCTGTCCAGAAGGCCTTGTGCGAGCATCAGAAACACCAACACGGCCACCTCTGTGGCCGTGTGCTGCACATGAGCCGTGTAGGTGTTGGGATCAGTAAATTTTCAGAAACTTCTAGAAGCTTCCCAAGGGGTATAAATACCCATTTATTCAATATTTGAAGAGAGATTTGGTTTTTGGACCTTGCACACACACCTTACACACCATTTCTTCCATTCCACACCATAATCTTCATTCATTTTTCATCCTTTGGATCTACCATCATCCCATCATCAATTTTTACATACAAGTGAGGAAAAGGATCAAGGAAGAGAAGAAAGTGCAAAGAAGGGAAGAAGATCACCATTGAAGATAGATCAAGGGAGTTTCCATTCAATCTTTGTATTAAACCTCATAGTTTTATCATGATTTGTAAGGATTTAATTGTCTGTGTTAATTTCTTTATGAATATGGTAGACTAATCTCCCTTGTGAGATTAGCAACATGAGAGTTGTAGGATAATTTTGGGATTTGTATATTTAAATTCATATGTTGATTGAGTTAATTGATTTTCTATCATTGATTATTAATTGCTTGATTTATTTTGTTGATTTGTGTGTTTACTTGTTCTAGATATGTGATTGATTAGATTGAGAAATCAATTATATGCTTAGGATAATTAAGTGAATCATTTCATCAAACACTTCATGTGCATTATAAATTGTAAAGAGATTGAGAAATCCTTTAGAGTTTAGAACCCTTTGATAGAACATGTGATTGGTTTGGTCGAGAGACTGATTAATTGTATGAAGGGACTCTCACCTCAAGCTTAGTATCTAGTTGGAATTGTTTGAGTGAGAACCAATCCATTGAGCTTGATTCCACATCCTATTCATCTTGAGAGGGAGTTTAGGTGAACTTAGTGTTGGCCCTTAGTCTAAACCCATGATCATATGAATTTAGTACATTTATCGTAGGATTTCCACTTCTTAAATATTGTTAATCTCACTTTTACTCAACTTGGAAAATAACTTATTTCATCCATCTATTTTGTTTGTTAATCATTGATTGCTTACTTGTTTTGATTGATTTAATTTCTTGTTTGATCAAACTACACATTGATTATTCGTCTCTATAAAATTGCGATAAACGTGATCTCGCTTAAGCTCTAGCGCCGACCTTCCTGTGATTCGATAAATTATTTTAATTGGTCATCCCTACTACAAAATGACTAATCAATCTTCTTTATCGTGTCTAGAATCTATTTTTACCTGAAAATCACACAAATTACACCAATTTACCGATTCTCTAAATATTTACAAATATCGCACAATTTAAGGCACTTAATCATGAAAATCACACATTTATCATTTCAAAGCACACATCTCCATATCTTCATATAACACCACCAAATAATATATAAAATGAATAAAAACACATAAAAATACATAATAAAAGACACTAAAATTTAAGTGAAAACGACACCGATCAGAAACATATCAAAATTGAGAGAAATTGTACATCCACTGCAATTCTGTTTGTGGCTGTTACAATTATTTTATTGCTGGAATAAAAGACTATTTGATTTAAAAAGCAAAAGGAAAAGGGATATGATACAACGAACCTAGACAATGTTCAAAGAAAGAAGGTCAAGGAACTTAATTGGGATAATTAATTTAGGATTCTTTGACCACGTTATTTTCTCTCCACCAGCACACTACTCACGACATTCTTCATCACCTGCTACGTGGGGATGGCAAAAGATAGCCATGGGAGGAAGAACTCTACCATTAGAACATTGGTTTTATAATTTATTATTTTAATTTTAGTTTTTAATAAGTAATTTATTTTTAATTTAAGGATTGTGAACTTTTCATGGAATAATTTACATGTTTGATTAGGATTGAAATTACCAACATGTTTTATAAATTTATTTTGTGATTGTCTTTGATAGAGTTAAAAGTTTTTTTGTCTCATAACTATTTAAAACTTTAGATTTTCTCCCCAAAAAGATATTTATATCGATTTTATCTCATAATTATGAGTATTATTTAAATTTTGTCCAATTTTCGCCTGAACCCCCAATTTTCGCTGGAAATTGGTCACGTGCGTTGCACGTTACTAATGAATTTGGGGGTTCCGGCGAAATTCGAGGGTTCCGACGAAAATTGGGCAAAGTTGAAATAAAACTTATAGTTATAAGACAAAATCAATACAAATATTTTTTTTTGGACAAAATTTAAAGTTTACAAAGTTATGGGAAAAAACTTTTAACTTTGCACAATTATGTGATTTGTTTGTTCTGATGTTAGCTTGTGATGTTTATTTTTTTATTTTAATTCTTTAGTCTATTGCAAATCTTGTCTTCACAGATAATATTTTGCTTTATGATTTATGAAGCTCTTAAAAATAGTTAAAAAAAGGTATTTCGATTTTTTACAAAAAATGAGGTTAAAAGTTTTTTGTCCCATAAATTTTAAAACTTTAGATTTTGTCACAAAAAAAGATAATTGTATCGACGTGACAGATGAATTTGGGATTTCCGGCGAAAATTGAGGATTCAGGCAAAAATTGGGCAAAATCAAAATAAAACTCATAGTTATGGGACAAAATCGATACAATTATCTTTTTCGTGACAAAATCTAAAGTTTTAAATAGTATGCAACAAAAAAAACTTGTAACTCGTCTTTGATAAGATTCATGATATTCAATTGCTAGTTTGGATTGGCCATCTATACTTGTTAGTTGTGATATCTCTTATTATTTTGCATGTTATAATCTATAATTGTTATAATATTACAATCAAGTAATAAAGTGAGGGAATACCTATTGAAATCAGGAAATCTAGGTTGTATAATTCGTAGTTCGTGTTCATAGCCTAGTAGTCTTAATATCTAAATCCTAATACACACTTAGGTTCGAACCTCATTAGGTCGCTTGAGAGTAGTTTAATATAGAGGTCGTACCCTAAGTTATTAATCTTAAGGATATTTTAGGTTAATTTGGTCGTACCATTAGATTAGAGACTTGAGTTTATGAACTTGTTGGAATTTTAGGAATTTGATTCATGTGAATTAGGATGCAGCAGAGTATCAAATTATTGGACTAGGTTTTAATTTTATTTGTTTATCTTAATTTTATTTTATCTTTTTACAATTTTAATTATTTATATTTTTATGTTTAAATTTTAGTAAGCAATCAAACCCGGCCTTGCTACACTTTTAAAAACATGAATTATTCAATTTGAATTTAATTATTCCCTATGGATTCGACTCTTACTTGCCCTACTATATTCTAGTGGGTTAATTTGAAAAAATTATAAATTTTTATTTTTGGATGACGGCAACAGCACACCAACCAAAATTGGATTCTATCAAATTTGCGGAACTAAAATTGAAACTTCTCCAATAATAATTCCTAATGAATATAGTATTGAGAAAATCTCAATTTTGATCCTTTAATTTTGATTAAATCCAATTTTCATACTAACTTTTGTTTTTCCAATTTTAGTTTTCTTTTTTTCTTTATCGATTTTAATCCTATAATTTTTAATCTTTTCAATTTAGTCCTTCTGAAAAAAAAAAACTTATAGGATTTCTAAGTTTTTTAAAATTTTCAAAATATATGCAAAAGGATTAAAATTGAAAAAAAAAAACTCGACTGAAATTGATACTAATAAAATTGAAGAAGTTAAAAGGATCAAAATTAAATTCAACAAAAATTACAAAAATGATATTAACTCGAGTAGTATTAGCATGATATATAAGCATCTGTGTTGCACCTGCAAGTTGTTCTAATATGCCTCTATATGTATGTTAACATCCAAAACCATATTTATAATTGTGGTGCCACGTACAATTCTCTCTCTCTTAATAATGTCACCGTCTCTCTCACCTTTGCCATCTCCATCTACGCCTCCGCCTCTCCACTTCCGCCATTCCACCACCCTATCACTTCACCGTCTTTCTTATCTTTGCACCGCCACTCCACTCCCGCGGTGATGTGATAATTACGACGATGAAGGCTAATTCCCTTATCATGTCCTTATTCTGAGCGATTCGAATGATCTCTTTTCATCGCTTCAGATTTACCTTCGTTGTGACATTGATTTCTTGAGATCTTATTGCCTTTTTTAAATCTCCATCGGTCACTATTATCACCCATTTCAGATTTCCATCAGTAACGATGTTCGGGCCGGACATTGAGGTTTAGATATTTTTTTTTCAAAAAAGTGCATTTAAAAAAAAAATGAACTGTTCACAAAGCAACATAAACTAGTTATACATATATAGATGAGTCAACTCAAACAACAACAAAGATACAAACAAACACAAAACTCAAATACATAAACTAAATAAAAGATAAACCAAAGGAGCAAGCCTCCTCTCCACGTCCAGCAGCCACATTTGTTGGGTGAAACTTCTTATTTCTTCTTATAATTATAATTAGGGAGTTACAAATTAGTCCATAAACCATACGTTGATTATATAGAGATGCTATTAGGCACACCCTTCCCTGTAACACCTGGTTCAGAATACGGCTTCAAAAGCTCGTACGGCACCAACCCTGCTCCCGTTCGATTCATCAGCTTCGTGTCTGCATTTCTCCCATCGATGATCCCTTCAATCTCCAACAATCGCCCTCTGAACATCTCAAATGCAGCTTTGATCACTTTATCATCCTCCCAGTAGGGTTGGATCTTGTCCCCAATGTACTCCTCATCTACAGAATGGGTCGACAGAACATCCAAGATCGCCATTACGATAATTGCTTGATCCTGTGATGGCAAACACTCCAACAAGAACGTCTCCGGTTTTTCCATGAACTCTTTCCGTTCTTCTTCGCTTGGATCTTCCACTGGCATTGGCTTTCTTGCAATGGTGGGTCTGTTCGGGAAGTATCCTGAGAAGTCAAACTGACCGAAATTTACGGCCGCGTGGTGCCCCGAGGCTACCCAGATGATGGTCGTCAGGATTCCAATCAAGTCATCTGGAGTTTTCAGCTTGGGCCACCACGGCTCGTCTTTCTTGTCGCCGTGGCCAACCGTTCGAATCTCTGTCCACCAGGATTGGAGCTCGTGATCTGATTGCACGAGCTCCTCCTGGGGATAAAAGTGGGTCACGCAGTCCGTAACCCACTGTTTGATTGCATCCCATAGAAGCAAACCATCATTGGCGTAGGGGTAGTCTTGGATTGTGAGCTTCAATCCATGAGGTGCTGATGGATCCTCCACAGCCATTCCCCTGCTTAGATTTGAGTATAACATCATTATTTGTTAGTCACAAACACTTGTGTAAATCGGGTTCAAAGTATAAACTCTTTGTTAATTATGAAAAAAATGTGTTATAGATTGTTGTGTGAAGGAAAAGGAGTTATAGTTTCACCTGGCAATTAGATCAGCAGGTAATGCTTCTCGATCGAACCGCCATAGCTTGTCATAGGCAGCCGAGCTCAACTCGATGGCGTACTTGCCGGGTGAAAAGCCCTTCTCGATGATCCCACCGGCATTGATCAGGGAGTCACGCGCCAGCGCGTTGATCTCCATGGTGTATCGAAGATGCGGTTGCAGCAATCTATTTATGGGGTGCATCGCACTCAATTGCCTATTCGTCGCAATTACGTATGGCTCCACACAACAGTGAGTCCTCAGCCAGTGACTCACCAGCTGATGGATGCCCGAATCATGGGCAAGAACATGAGCCTTAGCCAGCCTCCACAACCAAATCCCTGTCGGATTCCAGCTTGGCTCGAACACCTCCTTCCACTGGGGCTTCCCCTCCGAAGGTGGTCGAGTTAGCTCGATCGCCAGAGGCCTCAGCGTCCCCTTGGGCGTCAAGAAAAACAACGTCCTGGATCCGTACAGAGTCCTGCCCTTCAGCTCTCTAACCTTGTTCACATAAGGCAGTAACAGATCATGGAAGTCTAAAATGAATAGCTTCTTTTGTTCCAATGCCTGCATTTACAAAAAATCATCATCATAAATTATATTCAACAATAAATAAGAGTCATTTCCTTTTACAAGTGATTGATAATTGCCTCTTCCAAAGTGCTGTATCCTTTGATTTCTCGTTCCACAAACTCTTTTGTGATTGCTGATTCAGGGGGCCCGTACACATCAGGGTCCAGCTCACTCTTCAATGGCCATTCCTGTTGCATAATCCTCATTAGTTTAATACTAATTATTACTAATATTAAATAATTAAGCTCTTCTATATAAAAATTTAGTGTAGGAATGAAAAATAGTACCGTAACCAACTTGATGCATAATGGATTGACACCTGCTACAGCTTGTCTTGCAAATTCAGCATCTCTGAACCAACCAAACTTATCCCCTGCATTAATTAATGAACAAAAGATTAATTTATTTATATAATTATATTTAAGAGTTTTGATTAGGTAAAATTTTAAAATATATATAGTGTCTCACTTTTTTTACTTTATTAAAAAAAATCTTAAAATAGTTAAAATTTTCATTTTGGTCCAAAATTTTCTAATTTTGCTCAAATTTCATCATAAAAGAAAATATTTTTTTTAATCAATCTCACCCCATAATTTTTGAAATGCGTCGATTTGATTTATAATTTGAAAACTTTTGCGATTGTAAATTTAAAAGTTATGTAACTATTTTTGGAGGAATTAAGTTTCTCATGACTACTTTCAATAAGTAAATTTATACGAGACTATTTATGTTTTAAACTCTAAATTTGAGGGGAAGTGACGTACTGTCGAGTAATTCGGGAGTCTCGAAACGGATGACGGTATTACCGGCGTCGGAAACAGAGCGTACCAGTCTTGGTATAATATCTTTTAATGGGGCATTATTGGAATCAGGGAGGAGTTGAAGCCCTTGTTTGAAAAGAGTGTCAATAGCAGTAAAATTGGGAAATCCAGACAAAGTGCCGGTGATGGCCGATTCCAGCAATGGTACAACCCCATGAAGCACAGAGTACACCGTTTTTGCTGAGAACGACACGTCCTTTACTTCTGAAAATGCTTCATTTCTGGGAACGTATATGCTCTTGCTGCTCCTTGACTCAGATAATGAATCTGCAACATTTACTTCATTTCAAGTTTAAAAATATATATTCCCTCGGTCCCACTTGGGGGGCCGGCCTGAAAATTTAGGGGCTCGTGGCAAAATAAAAATTGAAGCCCCTCAATTTTTTTTATTTTATTTTTTTATATTAATAAATTTCATAATAAAAATATAACTTATAAAATATAAAAAGAAAAAAATCGTTAAAAAAAATTATAAAATGAAAAATACTTTACCTTCATTTCTTTGATATATTGACCATATAAAATGGATAGTATTAAAATGAATTAGTAAAATGGAGAATTGAGGATTAGAATATTAAATTAGATATTTTAAATTAATAATTTTGCAAGAAATATAAATTTGGTGTTTTTTTTTGATAATTTATGCGTAAATATTGTTAGCTTCTCGAAGAAAAAATAAAATTTTACAGTAGGTAGTGATTTTGTATTTTTGAAAGGATAAATGATAAATCTCATTGATCATTGATTTCATAATATATATATATATATATATATATATATATATATATATATATATATATATATATATATTAGTTTGATCCAATAATATTAAATTAATTTGGTAGTATTATTATATTAAATAAATTACAAACCCAATTTGTAAATAGTTAATTAGGTCTAAAATTTAATCAAATTTAATAAATAAATATATATTGGGCCTAAATTTTAATCAACACAATATATAAATATATAGAGGTATTAAAAAAGATGGGGCTATGTCAAGGGCCCACCTTGTCACCCCTCAGGGTTGGCCCTGCGTCCCACCCAAATAATAGTTTTTTGTTTATGTGGACTAAGGAGTATTATTATTAATGTGTAGTGAATAGTTGTATTAGAGAATGTGTGTGTCTCGTATTTTAATTGTATTAGTGGGTGTGTATGTTTGAGTGTGTAAAAAAAGAGAAATAGGAGTACCTTTTTTGGTTTTTGGGCGACCGGTTCTGCAACGACGAGGGTAGGGACGTTCGGCACCACCAAGAACAGGGCGGGCGAAATTCTGATTGGAATCAGGATCGCCGAGATCATTGTACACATCGTAATCGTAAATTGTATCCGATGCCTTGCGCTGCCCCGTCCCATCTCCCCGTGCATTTTCCAATTCTTTTTCTCTCAGACTTTTCAATCCACTTGGAGTTTCAGATGGCAAGTATGACTGTACATAGATTTTGATTTTCAACAACACTAAAATTCACAACATTCTATTCTTATCATAAAAATTAAAAATATATATTTATGTAGTATTCAAATTTTCTCATTCTTAATTTTTTTTTAATAGGTTTAAAAATACTAGCTTCATTGTTAATTGAGGGCTTGAAAATTACTCGATTTTGAAGCATTATTAATATTGAATGAATTACCTTGTCGTAGAAAAAAAGTATCTTCTTGGCAGAGTGATTAATGTCAGGTTTGGCCGGAATCCAAGAATCACAAGTAATGTGGAGAGGGGCAGTAGAGAAGCCATCAAATACAATATCCTTTATGAACATTTATCGAAGGTGTTCATTCTCAACCAACACTGCACCAATCTCTCCGAAATCCTCCGGAACATGAATTTTCGACTCTAAATACACCTCCGCCTTCTTGTCGTCCTTCCCACTATAACTTGCAGACGATTTTATTGTTTTCTTCTCTGTTCCAGATTCTTCAGAAAATTGAGTAATATTACTTTCAATTTTGATTATTTTTGTTAATTTTAATTTTTTTTAATCCAAATTTGTCGAATCTTGATCCAAAATTTGGACCATAAGAGACAAAATTTGGAGAAAATGATCAAAATTAGATTAAAAAAAAAAGATTAAAATTGAGAATGTGCAGTGAAGATTAGCTAGCTAGGGTCCATGATCATCCTTCCGTGAATACTTACTTTCATCGAGCTGTGCAGCCACAAGCTCGAGTTGTAGGGTTTGACCGAAGAAATCCTTTATGTCATCGATCCTTCCAGCCAAGCCCAGGTGATCGAGAGCGCCCCCCACCGTTTTGAGCACTGTTACCACCGCCTTGACGGTGGTGGATTTCTCGGTGGCGTGCAACTTTAGTACGGCATTTATGGGGCGGAGTATTCGGACCGGTTTCGTTTTAGGTTTAGTATTTGTTGGGAGGGAGTTGTTGTGAGGTCCGGGGACAGGAGATGGTTGAAGAGAGCTAAAAGGGTATTGCAATGGAATTATGGTTTGGTTGGGGGAGAGAGGATGGTAGATGTTATGCTTCAACATTTCTTGGAATAAGACAGTGATTGCTTAATTTGGTGCATGAATGAACTAAGGAAATTGAGTCTTTTATAGATGGATCATGAAAGTTTGAATAAATTTAGAGAGATGAATAAAGATACATGTGTTAATTGAGTTCCACTATTTAGTACAGTTAGAGGTCTAACCGACACAATTGCGTGTGTGGGTCTAACAAAACCCTATATAAATTCAAAAAGGAGATGATCAATTTTCTTTTTTAAACTAATTGCATGTTTTAAATATTTAGAATTTTCAACACAGTATATTTTCGATTTTGAAATCTAATTTTTGTTTTTCAAATTCTATATCTATACACGCTAAAAATGAGTTAAAATCATTTTTCTTCCGGTCAAATATAAAATTTTTTATTCTGTCCCAAAAAAAAATATTATTTTCAATTTAATCCATAACTCTTGACATTGGCCAACTTTGATTTCAAAATCGCCGGAATGCTCCAAATTGACCCCTCAATTTGGGGCTTTCCGGCGATTTTGGGACCAAAATTGACCAATGTCGAAAATTATGGGACTAAATTAAAAATAATATCTTTTTTGAAATAGAATCAAAATTTTCATATTATTATGGGACGAAAAATTATTTTAACTCCGCTAAAAATTCTAATAACTCCTAACTCGCCTACTTTTTATACCTTCTCTATATCTTTTTTCCATTTTTTTAGTTAATACACTTTCACTTTTACACATATCACCATATATTTCTAACACATTAATCCAAACACAAGAAGATCTCATACAATTTTTATCTTAATTTAAGATTTTTTTTTTGTAAAAATAAAAATTTTATTGATGAAAAATGAAAAATTATGGAGTATAAGGTATGCTCATTAACTCATACAAGCACATGTGAAATTTATTACAAATCAATACATAATAGTGATTCCCTTATTCATTTTCTAAATGAACTCCAAAATCTATACCTCTCCAATCATTTAATCCACAAATAAATAATAACTTTGATTCTTATGAATATTATATTGCAATCTGTGTCTATTTCATTAAATACCTTGTCATTTCTAACTTTCCATATATTTCAAATGAGTGTGACTTGGTGGAACCAGTTCCACCGAATGAATTGGTGGAACTTGTGGTCCCCACCTTTTTTAATTAATTTCTCCTCATTCATCAATGTTGTTTTTTATTTTATTTTTAAATTTATTATACTTAAATGACTATTATACCCTAAACCCTAGGGTTAAATTAATTATACCCTAAACCACAAGGGTAAAATTATGATTATACCCTAAACCACAAGAGTAAAATTATAATTATACCCTAAACCCTATGGATAAATTATACCTTAAACCTCGAGGGTAAAATTACAATTATACACTAAACCCAAGGGATAAATTATACCCTAAAGCACAAGGATAAAATTATAATTATACCATATACCCTAAACCCTAGGGATAAATTATACCCTAAACCATAAACCCTAGAGATAAATTATACCCTAAACTATAAGGGTAAAATTACAATTATACTCTAAACCTTAAACTCTAAGATTTAAATATACCCTAAACCACAATGGTGAAAATTATAATTATATCTATTAAATAAATTAAAAAAGAAAATAAGCAAAATTTAAAAAAAATGAAAAAAACATACAAACAGCAGTAACTGTACAAAAAAATTTAAAAAAAAATGAAATTAGATGAAACAGCAAAACACACATTGAAGGTGAAGGAAGAATGTTGTAAATCGGGTTAACATCACAAATTCTTGTAAACCATATTTTCCCCTTTAATTTAAATCCCTATCAATACATAGTGCATAATAGGATTGGAAGGGGGAGAGATTACAGTGAGTAAAAATTAAGGTTTACATAATAAGTTTTGTAAACCGAGTTTATATGAGTGTTTGTATAGAATTTTTTGCCAATTCCTTACGCTTTAAAATTAGCAAATGCTAATAAGAAACTGGTTGCACCAGGTTACTAAAGTCTTTAGTTAATAGTCTTAGTACTCTTTCTGTACAAATAGTGATATTATGGGTGTATATATATTAACCTACACTTAAAAAAAACTCTTTTTTTTAGTTCACTAACGGAATTCAATCAGTTAATAATTATCAAGATATTGTCAGCAAAAATTACATTTTTCTTTTAACAAGAGAATGCCAACAGATTTATTCTCTATTTATAAACGTAATTCAATCAGTTGATAATTAACAATGGATTATCAACGAAATTGAATTTTTTTTTGCTAAAAGTTTACCAACGGAAAATTATCAACGAATCTCCTTGTTAATCATTTGGTAAATTAATTTTATAATAGAATTAATGCTTTCGTTGGTAAAAAATAGTTTTAGTGCTAGGACCGATTAACATTGATAATAATTAAGCAGTAGATAGGGATAAATGGAGGCAAAGGATCATACTATGAATGAGTGACTCCTGTAAAAGAGGAGAAATTAAGTTTTTGTCCTTAATATTCAAGCTTTAACTTATTGGGTTATAGATTCACCCATTTCTTTGAGATGTCACTTTTCTAATAGAATGCCATGAAGAGATATTACATTAAAGTATTAAAAATAAAAAAATAAAAAATTAGGCGCATGAATGAATACTAATTAAATAGATTATTAGTTTAATTAGATCATGAAGACTGAGTTATTCGATAACCGCGTTGTTTTTTATGCACCGTTGTTTGATCCTGTCCAGAGCTTTACACACTTTAACTTCACATTTGTTGATCGCACCGTAGATTTCGAACTTAAGATCTTAATCCTAAAACACCTCAAGTCCTCACCACTAGATCAATTCAAAGGTTCGATAAATTGTTAATAAGTAGTATGCTTATTGACTGTTATTAAGAGAAGAAGTGGTTTTCTAGTTAAAAATATTGTGCATGCCACGCAATACGTTAATGTATATATCATCCTCAAGTGATTTAAGGAATTCGAAGTGGTTACTTCCAACTATATAATATATATATCCAATCTACCACGTCAGTGTCCTTAATTACAAGAGGATGATGTGTGAAAATAGAAGCAGACCATAGAAGTGGTTCTCTCTAATGTATATATATATTGATATTGATATGCTTTCATTCAATTGAAATTGTTGTGTTGGTGACCCACATGAATTGAAGAGATTGGTGTGAATTTTATTAGTTGAATTGCCAATTTCGTAGGCCCAATTTAATTTTATTAATTAATGAACCATGTGGGCCGCCCAAAGTCAATTAATTTGGAAGATTTAAACGGATATGGGCCGCCCAATTCTTGATCCAACTGAGGAGGATCTGGCTTGGATTGATTGCATTTCAAACTTGAAGGTTTTTTGTGGTCCTTTTTACCCCCAAAACAAGTGGAAAATCAAATTTCCAAAGGGTTGTTAGTCACATGATCACATCTTTAATTCCTTTTGAAATCTGAGTTGATGTAAAAGCAAAGTTAATACGGCACCAACCCTGCTCCTGTCCGATTCATCAGCTTCGTGTCTACATTTCTTGCATCGATGATCCCTTCAATCTCCCTTTGATCACTTTATCGACAGAACATCCAGGATCGCCATTAGGATCGTCGCTTGCCCTTGTGATGGGAAGCACTTCAACAAGAATGACTCCGGTCTTTCCAAGAACTCTTTCCTTTCTTCTTCGTTCGATCGAAGCGGTTGTAGGCGTCGGAGCTCAACTGAATAGCATACTTGCCGGGGGAGAAGCCCTTCTCAATGATCCCACCGGCGTGTTGATCTCCATGGTGAAACGAAAATGCGGGTGCATGGCACTCAATTGCCTATTGGTGGCAATTATGTAGGGCTCCTCAGCCAGTGACTCACCAGCTGATGGATGCCCGAATCATGGGCAAGAACATAAGTTAAACACGTACCCATGTGACCATACTTATATGGACAAATTATTTTTGGTCTTATAACTTTAGCATCTTTCGCAAATGGTCCTAAGTTATTCTTCTCAATTTTAATCTCTTACAATAACTCAATATTAAATTAAGTATGAAGAAGCATTATTAATTAATTACCTTGTCTGAGAAAAATAGTCTCTTCTCAGGGTTTTGGGACTTGGTATGAACCCAAGAATCACATGTGATTTGGAAAGAGCCATCAAACACAATATTCTTTATGAACATTTCTTGATGGTGTCCATTCTCAACCAGCACTGCACCGATCTCTCCGAAACCCTCCGGAACTTGAAAACTCGACTCGTAGTACGTCTCTTGCTTCGAGTCATCCTTGCCCGTTTTACGTGCATATGATTTGATTGTCGCCTTCTCCGTTCCAGATTCTGCAGAAAATTGAGTAATTTGATATCATGAAAACGATGCATAATTCATGGCAGCATGCAATTGTTTTGTCAAGACATGAAGAGGTGGGGGCCTCATGAACGAAGAACTTACCCTAACGAAACCACCACCGGGTGAATTTATTATCTTTTGTATTATTATTAATTATATGAGTGTCACATAAAAAAATGAAATATAACTATTGCTTTTAGGTTTGTGCTTTCATCAATGTACCTTGTTCTCTATTGTATATATGTCACTTATTAATAATATGGCTAATTGTTATTTTTATTACAAATTAATCTTAATCATTGAGAAATTACAAAAAAGACTCTCACTTTAAACATTATTGCAAAATGCACTCAAAGTGTGATATATTTCTCAAAGGGGTGATTAAAAGTGAAATTTTGTTTTAGAAAAAATTGGTGTGTTTTGCAACAATGTTTAAAGGTGTGGTCTTTTTAGCAATTTTTTAAAGGTTGAGATTAATTTGCATTTTCATGCAATTAACCTTAATAATATGACATTGGAAATTAATACATAGAATGATATAAGAAATACGAACTGAATGAGACTGAAAAAACAATAGTTCTCTTTGATTAATAATTATGAAAATTATAAAGTTCTGATTTTTTTATTATTATTATTTATTTATTTTGGTTTATTTTTCTTTGGAACTAAACTCATTCGAGGCTAGTATTTGGGGCAGCGCAATATCATTATCGGCGGAACTCGAGTTTTTCACTTTCATATGATTAAAAATTCTTAATTAAGTGTATAATTATTCGCATTGAATATTAAATATATTTTCAACATAGAGCACTTCAACTATATAAAAAGTCATATTGATCAATATGTTGTTCCTTTTTATTGTGTTACAATATTTCATTCATTAATTATTAGATGAGTAATAAGTTTGAGAGCAAAATTTAAATAATTTTTTTCGAGATTTATATTTTTTTAGATATATACTAATTACTGCTCATCCAACAATTTAAAATTAAAATTTTTAAAATTAAAATATAATAAAGATTTAATTAATTTTATGGGCAAAAGCAAAAGCCACATATAAAGTGAGGGTTTTTTCTAAGAGTACTAACTCAAGAATGAAAGCATTTATAGGACGATCGATACTATATTTTTGGACTTACAATTTTAATACAATTTATTATTGCCTAACAAATTTAAGACATAAAATATTAAATTTTGCTTCAAAATAACAAATAATTAAGCCTGATTTTAGTGATTGAACTTAATTTGTCTTTATTTAGAGAAATTTAAAATATAATATTAAAAAATTGTCAACCCCAATACTTATATAGTGCAACATTAACCTCCTAACATATTGAAAGTTAATTTTGGTGGGGAAAAAAACTTTTTAAGATAATAACTAAATGTGTAGTATTTTTTAGAATAATATATTCTCAAGCAAGTCAAAGTAAGACTATTGTTTATTTGGGTAGCAAATTTGGGGCATTAATTTTTTTTAAAATTTTTTTTTCAAAAAGACAAATTAAGCCCAGTATATATATAGGTGATTGGGGCAGGGTTTAATTTATCTTTCTTGAACAAAAATTAAAATATAATATCCTTAATCTAAAAATATAATATCCTAAAAATACCTTAGTTAATTAATGTACTAAAAATGATGACTGGATCCTACTTTTTAATCACTCAAAGAACAAGATGACACACTCAACTCACGTTTGAAGATTTGAATACAAAGAACAATTGAATCAAAAAAACTGTAAATGAAAGAATCAACACTCAAGGAATTATAATGGTTCGATCATGAAGATCTACGTCCACTTTCAAAGGAAATTGAGTATTCTTTCATTGATAGACATTTACACTTGATGAAGAAGATTAACTAACTTCTTTGATCACTTATGGATCACCCTTTCTAACTTGCAGAAGATGAAAGAAAAACGTGTGTTGAATGCAGCAGGTCTGATGCTTATATACCAGATGGAGTTTGATCCGTTTCAGCTGCACAACTGATGTCTCACACCATCCAATGAGGTCTTGACACATCAGCACCTTCCTAACAGCATACTTAACAAACTAACTCCCTCAAAGCTCTTGAACCAGCTCACTAACCAACACAACTGATCCATAACCCCCTAACCAACCCTTCCATTTAACATACATCCATGCAGCCACGTGTGTGTTGTAGCATCTAACGTATAAACTCCAAGAAATACGTATACAATGCTCACACACTTCCTGGCCAACTTGATGCACCGGTTGCATGGAGATCATGATCATGTTTTATACTTCAACTTCTAACATTAAGATTAGTTAAAGCAAGATGTATATATAAGTGTATGTATTTGTTTATTCTTACCAGCATCGAGCTCTGCTGCCACGAGCTCGAGGAGGAGAGTTCTACCAAAGACGTCGGTGATATCATCGAGTCCATGGGCCAACCCAAGGTGGGTGAGTACGCCCCCCACTGTTTGGACCACTGTTATCACCGCTGTAACGGTGGTGGGCTTCTCCGTTGATTTTAATACGGAGCTTAATACAGCGTTCACCGGGCGAACCAGTTTTTTTCTAGGTTTGTTGTTTGTTGAGGAGGAATTTTTGAGAGGAATATGAAAGGAAGAGGGAGGAGCATAATTTGGGTGAGATGAGAGAAAAGGGTTGTGCAAGGGAATTAGGGTTTGAGTGGGAGAGAGAGAATTGTAGATGTTATGCTTCAACATTTCTTTAAACTACAAACTACGGAAAAAAATCTAACCTAATTATGGGTTTTTAGTGATTGAGAAATCTGCAGATTAGATATCCTTTGGTAGCCAAACTACTTTTCCGTATCTATTCATAAAACGTCACCCGCTAAAAAATTTTAAAAAAATAATAAATATAAATAAATAAAAGGTTACTCACGTATTGCATACACACCGTTCTAGATTTTCTATTGTATTTTGGAGTTACATTTTGTAATATTGAATTAATGACGTGTATGAGAATTACTGTGAAATACTCTATTCTATAGAGGAAAAAAAAAGACAAATATTCACATTTATCCGCTTTTCTATGTAGAAAAATGAGATGTAATAATAAAAGAGTATGTAATTTATCAGAGATATGATTTTATATATATATATATATAATTATTAAATAAATGTATGTACTAATTAAGGTTAGGCTAGGGAATTAATTTTGCAATTTTCCTATAGATGCATAGGCTATTCTTCTAGGAAAAAAATTTGTATGAAATCATTATATTGTGAAATCTTAGTCATATATATATATATATATATAAACGAAAAAATTATAAACGAAAAGTTTTATATATATCGTCAAGAATTTCTGTCCAACTAGCTCCACTTGCAAGGTGAGTGAAAAGTCGAATTTCCAAATCATTTGATATATAATTGGTTAATTAATTTATATTTTATAAATTTGGTTGGGTTGATAAATTAAATATTAAAATTTCAGTTCTCGATTCAATTTAACTGAAATAACCGAAGTGTTTTTATTTCAAACTTCTTTTTTTAATACTAACACTTAAATTTTTTTGATATAAAAAAGATTAATTGTCAATTTGGACGTTCTTAAGAATATAATAATATTAATTTAAAACATCAAACTATAAAAATCATTTAAAATAAGGGGCAGTCTTATGTAGGATCGTCTCACTATGAGATCATTTTACACTTGCTTTCGTAATTAATTATCACGTTTTATTAAAGATAGTATTATATTTATTATTAAACATTATTACTTTCCATTTATACTACAAATTATTTATGAAATAATTCACAACACAACTATCTCTTTTTATCAATTATATATGTATCACTTTCGTAATAAAAGATATCACATTTTATCCGTCACACTAAGTCCTTCTCCTCAAGTCTTTGCTTAGAATAATATAATTACAATTATACTGAATTTGATAAATTTAATACTATGTTTTATCGGGTGCGAAAAGTTTCCACTTGAAACAAGGCGACAAGTAATTAAAATCATATATTCCTTAAACCGGTGAGACAAAACTTAATTGACCATTCAAAAACTGGTCAGATTTATAAAATTAGAAATAAAATAATTCTTTTTAATTTTTTTTCAAATTAAGAATATTGAATCTAGGTGATAAACTTAATTAATAACACGCAAATTAAGTAAAGGGTGGTCGAGAAATCCCTCAATGTAAACGCTGTCTTAGCAGCTAGCATGGATGCAAAATTTAGAGGGTGTTTTTTGTAAATTCAGTTTCACATGTATACAACTGCATTCAAAGAAGTTTAATGTATAATGAGAAATCAATTATGTTCCTTGAATAAAGATTAAATCTAGGTTAGGTTTTTATAAACGGGGTTTAATTAGGTTTACAAATTTCATAATTAATTTTAAAAAATGTTCACCATAATTAGGGTAAAATATTATTGAATACTAAAGTTATAGTTGTTATCGTCTAAAAATAATGTTAAGTCCTAAATTATAAGAATAAATTAGTATATAAATTATTAATAAATAATTATATGAACATTATTATAAAATTAAAAATAAAATTATTATACAATAAGGTAAATTAAAGAGTAAGTACTCAAGATTGAATTTTAAAAATAAATCACTTTATTAACCATAAAGTCGGATGATAGTATTAACCATAAAATTACTTAATTTTAAAAAGGAGATCTAGATTATGTGCCCTAAATCTATGCTCTCATAATATGTCCTATTACATTTTGGAAATATATTTCATATTTATTTAGATGAGTAATGAAGAAAAATCTCAATTTTTCCCTTGGATTGATATTCTCGGGATAAGATTCTTCGAACTGAAAATCTACTTGCCACTGCTTCGTAACATACCCTCCAATCTCTTAATTTATGTACACTTTTTTTAATTAGTATTTTATAATGTAAGTATTCAAACAGATGAAGTATACTTTAAAAATTTAAATATATATACACACTAATAGTGCACTATCAATTATCAAATAGAATAGAATTAGTTAAAAGTAACATTATCAAAAATATATATTAACATAAGAAAATTATGCACATTTTATATATATATACACGTTTGTGTGGATAATATCATCTTAAACAATATCCTACGTTAATTCAACTTGTCACGATATAGCATATGCTCTAATCGATCTAAATGTCCCTTGTCTTTCCTCAAAAATATCTAAAGATGTTCAAAATTGCACAAATAATACTACCTCCGTCACAAATAATACTACCTCCGTCTCATATTTGTAACCATTGAACAAGGCAAAGACTCAGTGTAAAACAGATCGATTTATGGTAAGACTCTCGTGTGTGATGGATAAAAAATGATAATATTTTAATAAAAAATGATATTCAAATAAATAAAAAGTAATAATAGTTCAGTTAATTATTTCATAAACAGGTAGTATAAATAAAAAATAATGAAAGTAATATTTTTAACAAAAAAATGATAATTTTTTTAGGAATACTAAAAATGATAACTAGCTATTTAAGAAACTTTAAAAACGGTCTCAAAGTGTGACACATAACTTGCACTAATTATACTCCTTCAAATTACTGATTGACGGAGCAAGAATTTTTCGGTAGGATTCAAAATATTACTGTAATAGGGATAGGAATATTAGTTTTATTTATTTATTTTCTTTTTTAGATTAAAATTCTAATAACTAAAAAGACTTTTTGACTTGATATTTTTTAAATTTCACATACAACAAATCAATTTTAAAAAATGATATAATTCCTAAGTAAATATTTTTTTTAAAGAATTAATAATACTCATGGTAGATTTTTTCTTATAATTAATAATGTAACATTATATTTATAAATTTTGTTTCAAACGTACAAATTAAATCTGATTAGAGACTTTTCTAACCTAACTTGTCCTTTTTAAATACATGTAGTAATGTTTATAAATTGACGTTGAAAAGTATTAAAAATAAATAAATAAATAAAATAAACCTCCAATATTTCTAAAGTCAATTTGTATTTCCTATTTTGATACACGTAAGAGTAGAAAGTGGAATACGTACCAAATTTAGCATAACAACATGCTTTAACAAACAGGATATATAAAGATGTTTTTAACTTGAAATCTATTAAACAATTTCGTGTTCCAACTAATTAAAGTAATTTCAAATTTCGGGAAACCCAATGCTAAGATGAGATTTTATTTTTTATTTTTTAAATAATATGAATTAATTTTTAAAATATCAAGAGTTATTATTTAAAGGTGAATTATCTTATGGAATTTCATTATACGGATAAAAAATGATAATCTTTATAGTGATAATACTACTCAATTAATAAAAGGTATAATAATATTATGAACTATTTATCATAGAACTATTTCATGATATTTTATAATATAAATAAAAAGTGATAATTAATTAAAATTACTTAGATGGACTCATACAAGTGATTCAAAATATAAAGTGGTGTTAATCTTTAGAAAAGAATTATTATATAAATGAGAAATATTAATTCTTATTGTGAAGAGTTATTTACCAACAAAAATAACAATGATAAAAGATCATATAAAAGTACAAAAATATGGAATATATATAATTACTCCATGTTTAAAAAGTACTAAAAAATACACCTTACTACCTAATAATAATTATAATAATAATAATAAGTTATTTATTCACGAAACTACTTTGTATGACAGTCTCCCACAAGTTTCTATGTATATTCAAACAAACATCAATCTGAATTAATTATTTATACCAGTTTAGAATATATAATAAAATAATGATATCAAACGGAACTCTTTGTATTTGATAGATCTACAACCCTAGAAGTAACTCATTATTAGATTGAACGGTAGTGTAAGTTGATTTGTAATACCTCAAAATCTCAAATATTACTTACGACTAAGACATAGAAACTGGCCAAGATGAAGAATTATTTTCGAATTGGTTACTAAGTAAAATAAATAAATAAATAATCTGTCATAATTAGAAGTAAAGTGTGAATTGTGATTTTTGGGCCAAGGGAATTTTTATTGTAGTGATTTGGGTTTAATCCATTATCCAGCCCACGAACAAATAAAAGGTCCATTAGACACACCAAACTAAGTAGTTGTACAAGTCTAGTACTAGTAGGTACCTGTTTATGATTGTTATTGAATTAATTTGAATATTTTCAAAAGGGAGTTTTTTCAATACATGAGTTAACTAGCAATTAGAGATTCAAAATATTATTTCTTTAAAATATGAAATTATCAATACAATAATTAAAATCATAAAATTAATTAAAATCACGCCTCGTCTCCGGTGGTGTGCGCGAAAATGGAGTTGGGAGGAACCACTGCGGAAACAAACATCTCTAAATCCAAAGCACCTCGAAAGACTAAAGACGCCCACCTTCTCAAACAGAGTAATTTCTACTTTTCCTCTTTTCATTTACCTTCTCTTCTCTTGCAAACTTTTTCTATAATTCTCCTACTGCTGCTTTTGCAGAATCTCCGGCGGAGTTCTTTGCAGATAACAAGAACATTGCTGGTTTTGATAATGTGAGCTTTATTCATTTCATTTATGACTAATTGAATTCCCTTATTATGTTGGAGTTCCTTTAACCGTGCCCAAATCAATTCCCCATCCAAAGCAAAAACATCTCCTGCTTTTAATGGTGGATTCAGGGTTTTCTTGGTTGAAACTTTTATGCTGCTATGGGGTTATAATTATGCCTATTAGAAATATGATGTTTCGAGGCTAATTAGCTGTTGACCTGAAAACATAACTGCTGCTCTAGTGTAGACAATGCTGAATCCTTCAACAAGAGTGGTAATGAGGGCTTGATGGTGGTGGTTTTAAGTACTGATGAACAGGACAATTTATGGGTTCTTTGAGTTTGGAGAAGATGCCTTGCAAGTTGCAAGTAGTTGCTGCAAATTAAGTATTATCACTTGGCTTAGGCATTTGAATAGACTAAATCCTAACTTTACTAGTGAACTCTAAAAACTTGGAATTATGAAGCTGATATAGTGCTGCTCTGTCACGTCTGTACTCTGTAACCTTATTTATTATAAAATTAATGTTTCTATGATCCCTTTTCCTTATGTGTTGTTTATTCTCTCTCAGCCAGGAAAGTGTTTGTACACAACTGTTAGAGAGCTTGTTGAGAATGCGCTTGATTCAGCTGAGTCAATTTCTGAACTGCCAATCATAGAAATTACGATGTACGTATCAGTATGCTTATTCTGTTAGCTCTGGATTACATATTTGCTGCTTTTGATGTTCTAGTGATTCATTGATCTAGTGAAGAGATTGGAAGAAACAAGTTCAATTCCATGATTGGTCTTGCGGACTATGAACGCGTAGATGCAGAGCTGTATGATGATTTTGAGACAGCCAAGGCTCGTGAGGTGCGTTCTCTTTTAGTCCTAGTTCTTACGTTGTACCTTATTATTTAGGTTTCATTAGCTCATAGTTAGAAATTTGGATACCACTAGTTGTCTGAGAATTATATTACTCCATTTTTTAATATTTTAGAAAAGACTTGCCAAGGAAGCTCGTCTTCTAGAGACACAGGCAAAAAATGCAGCTCTTGGCAAGAAAGGTAAAGCTCCAACAACTGCTAAGGCCATAAAAAGTCGTGAAGCCACTTATTATAGGGTCTCTTGCAAGGTGCAAATTTCTACATTCAAAATACTCCCTTGGGTTTCATTTTTTCTTGATTTTTTAGCAATAAAATATACCTGCAAAATAGTTATATTATCTTATGTTCTGATTGCATTGATCTTTTATGTAGGATAATGGAAGAGGAATGCCACATGATGATATCCCAAATATGTTTGGACGAGGTTTTAAACTTGATTCTGTTATTTTTTATTTTTAAGGAGTTAATAATACTGGGGTGAAATTTCTTCCTAACTTGACCGTAGTGGTGTAGAAAATTTGGAATCTTATATTGTAAAATTCACATTCATTATAGTTTATCTTCTCTTTTTTATTCTCCTTCTAAGAGTGATGTCTTCACAGTTCTCTCTGGAACTAAATATGGCTTAAAGCAGACACGTGGAAAGTTTGGGCTTGGTGCAAAGATGGTAGGTTTTGGAACGGAAATAATTTTTCAACTTTGTGCGTATAGGTCTTTTTATGTGCTTTATACTCTATTTATCAGCAATGAGGCAAAGTTCACACTCTTATGATATCATCAATTGACAGCTTTATAGCCATTTTTTTTTTAGTATTTTTCCTTATAGAGGCAGCGGTAAAATCTGACAAGGGTTAAAGATTAACCTATATTCCTTATTTGCAGGCACTTATATGGTCCAAGATGAGTACTGGGCTGCCCATTGAGATTCTTTCGTCAATGAAAGGACAAACATATTCTTCATTTTGCAGACTAGATATAGATATAAATAAGTATGTTTCATACTGGGATCTTATCAAATCTTGCTGGACATTGTTCATATGGAAAGGTGATTTGGTTGCAATTTATTGATTTCTAGGAACATTCCTCATATTCATGTGCATGAGAAAAGAAAGAACGATGAAAGATGGCATGGAGCGGAAATCCAGATAGTAATTGAGGGGAATTGGACTACCTATCGTGTATGATTCATTTCTGCTAAACTCTCTTAGTAGTTAATACAGTTCTACTGATATCACTGCTTCCTTGACTTGGCAGTTTTCTTTGTGTCTCTGCAGTCCAAAATACTGCATTACATGCGACAAATGGCTGTCATCACTCCATATGCTCAATTTCTTTTCAAGTTTCTCTCGGAATCTCCAGAGTACTTATTTTTTCTTTCTTCCTCTTTTCATTCCCTTACATATTATTCTGCTAAGTTGACTATTTCATTGGCTTATTCTGTAGTAAAAATGTCAGTGTAAGATTTGCTAGAAGAACAGAGATAATGCCTCCAGCTCCCCTTGAGACCAAGTACCATCCTTCAGCAGTTGATTTGCTTTTGATTAAAAGACTTATCACTGAAACGTCAAAGCAAAATCTGCTTCAATTTCTTCAACATGAATTTGTGAACGTTGGGAAGTCCTACGCCGAGCGTTTAATTGGTATGTTTTGATACATGAAAATAAGCGTTCACATTGCATTGAAAATCTGAAGTTTTGTGAGAAACACAAGGGAGCCATCTATGTAATGGCTTTGACAAGCTCCTCTACATGAGACTTGATCTTACTCAGTTATTTAACCCATTACCATGAATGATATTTTATGTGATGCATGTCTAGAAGGTAATATTTAGTACTTCATTTAGAACTTTAGGTGTCATCTGAAGCGGCATCTTGTATGATTTAGCAATGTAGCAATTGTCTAAGGTAGAAGTATCTGAAAGATTGACTTCAACTCAGGTATAAGTTTTTTTTAGTCAGGTTATCATATTTTGTTAATTATTATTACTATTATTATTATTATTTTAATGGGATACACTCCTATTAGAACTTCAGGTGTTGACATTTGAAGAAACCTTAAAATATTCATCAAATCATCTGGTAGTGAGGTTCAACAATCATCTTGAAATGACTTCATATGCATTTGAATAATTTGGTATATTTGAATTTATATTGGAACTGAATCGGTACATGAGCATTTAACTTCAATGACAGATAAATTACATTGCATACTTATTTTGGATTGCCGCAATAAATTAGTATGGGACTTCTGGAAATCACCCATAGGAGACTCAGGTTTCTTAGCTTGAACCTCAAATTCAAATAAGGTTCCCTTTTATCTATGACTTGTGTCTGGAATCAAAATCATATTACAATCAAATAGAATGAAAAAGTGATTATGCTATTGGCATTTTGATTATGAATTTGCTTAACCAGTGGTTAATATTTATTTTATGAAAATGAGCATCTTTGGAGATAATGAAGAGTATTGTTTGCTATTACTTACTAAGATATCAGACTGCTGATGGGGGAGGATCTGTGTAGTCTCTACAATGGTAGAATGAAAAGTATAATATATGTGATGGTTGCTGTAATATGTATCAGAGCTTCAAACGAGAAGTTTCCTGTTGACTGAGGATGCCTTTGTTTTGTATTATAGGAGAAATGGGCTCAGATTTTTCCCCAAAGATGTCCGTTAAGTCTCTAACCTCTCAGCAACTTGTTCGTATCCACCAGTTATTCCGCCAAGCCAAGTTTGAGGACCCCAGTGGTGATGTAAGTTCCACTCTTTATGTGTTCTCTGCTGGGCTTATTTGCTTTCTGTTTCAATTTTTTTTTTTTTTTTTTTTTTTTTGCAATCTTCCTTCAGTTTATCTCAAATTCCGTTGACTGAATCCATTGGCAGTGTCTCAGTCCTGCTGGGGAATATAATTTACGTTTAGGGATTATAAAGGAGCTGCATCCAGATATGGTTGCTACTTATTCTGGAAGGTAGTGCTAACCTTAATGCCTCCTGAACCTCCATTTTTTCAATTCTAAATTGACGTTTTATTGAATAAGAATTAGCAGTTGAGCATGTTAACCATCTCATGCAGCGCTCAAGTGTTTGAAGGCCACCCTTTCATTGTGGAAGCAGGACTTAGTTTGGGCGGAAAAGATGTCAAACAAGTTAGTTTCTCTACTTTGGGTTGAAAAATATATTACTAAAATGACATCAAGGGGACAAAGTCTTTTGTTTCGGTTGTGATGGCATATATAGCACTTTGTGTAGAGTAGCATTATCACATGGGCATACTGTTGACAGACTGTATGCTTGGAATGATGGCTGTGCTAATGGTTTATACTAAACCAAAAACAGAGCATAGAGCTTAATATCATGTGTGAGGTGAACGACTTGCTGAAATATAAATTAAATGGAAGCCAGTGTCTATCTTATATAATTTACAAGGAGTTAATTAGGCAGGGAAAACATCTAAAAAGATTTTCATGTCAATGAGATTTTTAAGTGTGATCTCATAACTTTTGATAATATAATCAAAATTCAGTTTCCTAGTATTGCAACGCAGCAATTAAAAAAAAAATTACAGTGCAGTTCTTTCAGATGAAATTAGGCTGGACATTGGAGTTGCTTGTTATTAGTGTTTAACTAAATGACAGGACTTTATATTATTTGCATATTTGATATACCTTGATTATTATTTGTGTGTGTGTATGTGTTGTATTGAAGTCTGATTCTGAGATATATATGCATGGACTGAACCTAGGGCCTCAATATTTTCCGATTTGCTAACCGGATTCCACTTCTGTTCGAGCAAGGTGCTGATGTTGCCACCAGAACTGCCGTGAAGAGAATCAAGTGAGAGTTATACATATTCATCTGTTATTAACAAATATTTATGCAAGTTTATAAATCCCATAATATGCTTCTTGAAATTTGCACACAGAGAAGCACGGTATTGCTTCAACTCATTATTTTCAGATATTTCATTATATCCTGATCCAATTTGGTAATTGCTTGTTGCAAATGTCTAGGTAAAATAAGAAACTGCAAATTGAATAATAGTCGGTTTAAAATCTATCGTTTTCCAGTTGGAACAGTTACAAGATCAACCAAACACAAGACAAGATAGGCGTGTTTGTGAGCATCGTAAGCACCAAGATTCCTTTTAAAGGAACGGGGAAGGAGTACATTGGTGATGACATCAGTGAAATAGCCTCTGCTGTTAAGGTATGTATATTAATGATTACTATCCAGCTCACGATAGTTACTCTTAACCTATGATAATTCTGTCTTTCCAGACGGCTATTCAGCAGTGCTGCATCCAGCTAAAATCCAAAATAGTGAAAAGAATACAAGCTCGCGAGCAGCAAGAGAGAAAGCGAAGCTTGAACAAGTGAGTATTTCTTTAACCATTTCTTGGCTAGGAAATGTTCAAATACATATATAGCTTTGATCATAACTCTTAAGAACATTGATCAATAAAGGTACATTCCAAATGCTGCAACTGCTATATATGAGATATTAAAGGAGATGTCAGGCTCCCATGCCTTGAAGAAACAACGTTGTGAAGGGAAAGATGGAGAATTACTTAAACAAGTTTCGAATCGGACAGTGACTCAAGAGACACTGCGAGAAAAGCTTGCTGAACATGTCGAAAAAGTGGGATTCTTTTTTCTTTTTTTTTTTTGTGGTGAGAATTGGAGCATCATTAATTATTTTCATCGTATGACAATGCAGGTTGATTATGAAATGGCACTGGAATATGCGACACAATCGGGTGTGAGCGAGGAGCCTCGAGAAGAGTTACATGTAGCTCCGCTGAATGCAGAATATAATTTCACTGAGTTTTGCAGCCCTGTTTTTGTATTCAGACTTATTCATTAGGCAGAGAACAAGTAAGTTTCAATCTGGAGGAATATGAATGCCATTGCATTCCCCTTATGTTATGTTATTAAAAGCCAACATCATTTTGATATAATAAAAGGATTTGTTATCATTTGTTTTTGGAAGATCAAATAGTTTGCTGTTGCTCAATACTTCCAAGTTTTGTAACTTTTTATGTACCATATAATTAATTTTCTGCGTGCAATCCTGCATTTTCATTTTCTTTATTAGAAAAAAAAAAGTTTGTGCTATGTACTTTCATTTATTTTAACTATTGCCCGACACAATATTTTCATTTTCGTGTCATGAGACATTTTTTTTACAAATGGTGTGAGAAAGCTATGCCATTGCAATTTGAGTTGATATTTAGTATTAGTTTTATTCAATAATGATGTATATATACTATTAGTTTTATTCAATAATATATAGTATATGGTTCTTAATAAATGTATGTAAAAAATTTTATTCAATTGTTCATTAATTAAGAATTAACAAGAAATTCGCTAATATACAAAATGTTTATTATTTATTAGTGTATACTATTAGTGAGTGTTTGGTTCACTTTAAATTAATAATACTAATTGAGCCTTAATTTTTTTTTAAAAATTAGAGAATTTATATACTAATTGAACTTATGCGGACTTAATTTTTATCTAAGCCTATTAATAAAAAGCAAGGGGACCAGTGAAATATAACCTTGAGGGGAAGTGTGTTATTATATCAGATGAAACTAATATGGAATCAAGAGATTTTTAATGTTCATCCATTGTTTATCACATCTACAAGCTTTATTTACTCACTTATTAACTTTAATGAACCAAACATTCCTTTATTATTAATAATAAGTTAATATTCCAAACTTATTGTATATGTTTTGAATATGAGCGCGGACATCCGAGCGCACATGATATCTTCTATTTTAACTTCAAAGATTAAATTAAAATATAAGCATGGACACTGAGCGCATAAGATATCTTTTATTATAACTTCAAAGATTAAATTAAAAGTAAAATAAAAACATGAATAAAAAAAATAAAATATGATATTGTGAACTAATAAGGTAATTATGCTATAATAATTAATACTAAATTCATGAAAAAAATTCAAATTTGTGTGAAATTCAACAAGGTAACGTCAATCTCAAAAAAAAAAAAAAAGTGATGACATGACACCTACTAATAAAGTAGGATAAGTCCAAACTCCAAATTAAGGAAGGTGGACCAAAATAACACTACCATCTAAACTGAGCAGCCACTTTCATTTTCAGAGGTCAACCTCATATTATATTCATAGTAATATGTTTAATTACAAATTTATTCCCTATCCCTCGTAGTTGGCCAACTTACGAATTTTGACTTTGAATGATAATTAATTAATAAATGAAAATTTCTTGTCCTTCTCACTTTATTTGCAATTTGCAAACAGAAGATTGAGGCAAATACAACAAACTTCTCAAGATGTTATAAAGGTAAATGTTTTTTTTTCTACCTTTTTCCTTTTTATTTTGAAATATTATATAATTTTGGGATTTTTGATAGACATAATTTTATGGGAAAAAAAAACCCTTGAGCAAAATTCTAAATGAGTTTTATAGAAGCGTTATGAATTAGTGTTATTTTTTATGTTTGCTGTTAGATAAATTTGGATAAAGTATATTTGTAAATTTTCTACTTTTCAAGGTTCTGTTTATGTTCGCTATAACAACCGAAGATTTTTGTGTTGTTCGATTGAAATTTTGCCAATATTTTTGATCGAATAGATGATGAAAGTAATAGTAATGTAATAGTAATGAAGGATGTTAATAGAATTAAACATTGAAAATATATGAAAATAAAAATAAATCCGAGTAATTTTATATATATTTAAGAACGCATGTATTTATCAAAAGAAGTCTTACTATTTTCAGAATATTTTAATTTAGTATTTGATGAAGTACATTTAATTTAATTATTAATCTCATCACAAGAACCTTGATAAACTTACAGAATCAATACTTCACTTGTTTGACAGCAATATCCCTTTTCTCTGCTTAATATTCACTAATTTGCTTGTAAATTAATGTACAATAAGCTAATGGACTTTCTTCTTATTCCTATCATGATACTATTCTCAAAATTATAATTATATGAAACTAATCATTCTGCATTTTCAAGATTTCAACAACACAACTTCATCACCATCTGCAAACATGTGAGAGATCAGACCATCCATGCATTACCTGAGCTTATGTCCATGTCTATGTGTAAACGACGACGAGCTCATCTCTACGAGGGAGTGAGCAAGGTCTGCAAGTACGTCTCCATGGAATCCAAGCCACACAGTTGCTTAACCACCGGCATTGTGGCTGGTACGTCCAGCACAAACGTTGGATCAGTCCCTTCCGAAGCTCCCCAAGATTTAAGTTGTCTTCTCGCTTCTTTTATAGCTGCTCTCGTTGCACAGTGAACTGATGCAGCCAACAGCAGTGGGGGTTCCCCTGAAGCTGCAGAATGTTGTCAAGTTTAGTAATGGAACACGAGATGAAACACTGGTAGCCAAGAAATGTAGGGTACCCTTAGATGATAGAACTCGTTTCTGATGATGGCCGCTGTTGAGCACTTCGACGTTGAACTCTTTTGGGATGGTGTCCATAGTTGGGATCTTGTAATTCCATGTGCCATCAACATCCACCAATCCATTTGAATCGGTCGTGTATTCTTCTAGCATGAAGAATCCAAGTCCTTGAACAAAAGCCCCTTCAATCTGTTACACACCAGTCATCAATTCATAACATTGATCGAATTGTGATGCAGTTGAAGACATTATTACGCGATGTTGAAGGTACAAACCTGTCCCATGTCCACAGCTGGATTCATGCTTTGGCCACAATCATAGATGATATCCGTTCGCAGTATTCTCGTTTCTCCGGTAAGGATATCTACCTCTACCTGCAATGCAGATTACTATGCTTCTTATTTAAGTTTCATTACAACCAATGTTGGAAAAGAGAACTATTACCTCACTAACTGCAGCACCATAGTTCAGATATGTCGTAGCACAGGGATCTGGCACGAAGAAAGAATTTGCCGCTAAGTTCACATTTTCATAGTGTGCCTGCATTCACAGAAACTTGATTGTCATGAAGATGATTATGATTCCAAAAAAGCCCTCCAGGTGCATGTTTTTCCAAATTTTTTTAATTCTTATTTCATAATGCTTATTATTGAACTTCTCTAATTATTTAAAAAATAAAAATGTCTAGTCTACTAGGTAAAGAAAAACACAATACAGATATAGAAAGCAGAGACCTGGAGAATCAGAGCATCCCATTTCACAGAGCCCAACTTCTCCTTGAGAGGGGCTAATCTTTCAACCAAGACATTGCAGCAGAGTCTAACAGCTTCACAGCTCGATTCAGACGTAGTGCTTCCAGCTGTAAACCCTCCCTGTACCAAACTCAAGGTGTCTGATTGCACGACTCGCACTTTCTCCACAAGATTTTCTGTACCATCACATTGGATACAGCTGAGAGCATAAGCAGTGACTTGCTTGACCTTTGTCCAAAGCCCCTGCCCGAGTTCTATTCCCCCGACTTCCACAACTATGGACCCATCCCAAAGTATACTTACTTTCCCTGGGGTAGGTCTTACTAACACTTGATGCACGATTGGTATTCGAGAAATACCCCTCTTTAGCCAGATATTGGCATGATTAAACTTTTCAACCATCAAAATCCTGTCCTCATAGCTAGATGTTCTAGCAACCTTATCCCATATAGAAGGCAGAGTAAACTCTATAGACTCCCCAGAAGCACCCCCAAAAAACAATTTCAGGCTTTCGTACGTGTGGAAATTCCTGTTCCTAACAGAATCCACTTCCATTGATAGCCAGGAAGCTACATGCTCTATTATAGCTTCACCAATGTAGGATCCTTGGACCTCCCCAGGAGCCCTCATTGCTGTTTTACTCGTAAGATTCGTCTTGCATACTTTTATATCGAAAGATAGAGCCCCCCAGTTATACTTTCTTAATGGACCTAGTATGTTATGTGGCATTGTGGGGCTTATATCTGCAGTTATCCCTGCATTGATCAATATGTCAAGATGCAAGGCCGTGATCTTTCCATCGGATTTGAATCCAACGCTGTAAGTTATCTTCATCGGATGTCTTCCTCCCACGATTATCATGTCTGTCTTCCGGTCAAAATATGTTCTTACTGGACGGCGTAATTGATGAGCTGCAAGAGCACATGCTGCAGCTACCTGAAAATCACTCAATTAGTACATGTGGTTGAAGATCTTAAGGTGATGTTTTATGGTACTCACAGGCATTGCTTTTAATGCCTTTCCACCAAAGCCTCCGCCAACTCTTCTTGTGAGGACTCGGACATTATGTTCGGGAACGCCAAGGCATCTTGCAATTACTTGATGTGCAAACTCAGGACATTGAATTGAACTATAAACAACTATACAGTCATCTTCATCTGGTATTGCAAGAGCAGTTTGGGTCTCCATGTAAAAGTGGTACTGTGATCCAAGTTTAAGCTGAACATTTGCATTGAAAAGGAAGCTGTAAGAAAACGAGCACTCACGCATGCATATACATTTGGAGAAACTTCAATACCATATGATCAAAAACATGAGCCTAACTCAACAGCTAGATTACTTGTAATAGACCAAAAACCAGTGCAGAAAATACACATTTAAAAGAACCTCAGCAGAAAGAATTTTGTGATCAGCTTCAGCCATTCCTTTGGAAAAATCACCAACTTGAAGAGGATAGAGAAAAGGAGGAACGTCGAAGAAGCTTGATTGTTTGACCGCCTCTTCGACAGTTAAAATGGGCGGATCTAAGCCATCTGTATCATACTCAACTTGAGCAACTTTTGCAGCCAAATTGGCATTGTTCTGTGAATCAGCAACCTATAGAGTTTTGTCCAAGAAATCAAATTGCTCATCTGACCACACCACAAATTAAGAACAAGTAGTATAGCTGCAACTAAAAGGAAAGTTCCCCAACTCGAGAAAGATGAGGAAGTGCACGTTACCACGAAAGCGATGAGTTGACCAGCACTCATAGCAACACCATCAGCAAATAAAGGTTCAGCACCAAAAATAGAAATGGCTCCTACATTTTCCCCTTGTTTCGGGACATCTTTGACAGATATAAGAGCAGTTGGTTTGGGGTGAGACTTGAAAGAAATGTCTTTCACTCGTGCTAATGGCTTCGTGCTATAAATAAAAGCTCCATGCAAACAACTTGGGGGTGAAGGAATGTCATCCACGTAGGCAGCTTCACCTGTAGATTGCAGATCATGAATTACATTGACATGCAACAAGTTCATCTTAGTATGAAGATATATTGCATCATTGGAGCCATAATTTCCCTTAAAAGATGACAAAGATCAATATCAAAATGTCAGAAGTTACAAACCAGAAGCTTGAATGGCAGCACCATATTTGGGCATGGGTGCACCAACGGGGTGATAATCTGTACTCAATTCTACCACCTGTTTCGCAGATGAAAGCAACAGCTGGCTTTCCCTTGGACTGACTGTATAATCATTGCTAGTTTTTCCAGATCCTTCCAAAGACGAATCATTCAGTTTTTCAGACAAACCACCAGAAATCGAAGAACTCACAGTAGAGAAGCTGTTAAGAAACTCAAAAAGAAAACTGGCAGCTAAGCTTGACCTATAAGCAGCATGGGAAGTGCCTTCTTCAGATACCACAGCACCTTTCACCATTTTGATTGCTTCATTCAGATTTCGGATATTAAGTATTTTCACCCTCAGATATTCCTCTACTTTCTGTGCCCTCGTTGCACGTTTAGTCCCATAAGCACCAAAAGCCAGACAAATATTATTTACTCTAACTCCATTGTTGTCAGAGGAAATATCAGCTAAAAAGGCAGCATTTAGATAAGGCAAAGCATTCCCACGAGGCCGTGGTGCAGCACGATAAGTTTCAAACATTAATCTTGAAGTAGTCTGAACCAAACCATTACTTGTTGTTGGTTTGAGAAAAGGAATGTGAATGCTCAAAAGAACACTTTTGGCATCCAGAGGTGGACTACTCAAGAACTCTTCAAATTTAATCTTTTCACATTTATTTCCTGAGAGTATGCTCACACTGGAACCCACAGCAAGAAGTAAAGTGGTAATATCCGAAGGAAAATACTTCCTCTGTGCGATAACTATATTGCCACCAATACTAGCTGAGTTCCTAACAAAGCTTGATGCAATCTTTTCCATATGCTCGGCAAGTTTGGTGAACACAAGCTCACCACTTGAGCATAAGTTGGCTATAGTTTTTTCTTTCAAATGTGAGACAACTTTTGAAATAGACAATGCTGCTCCGAATTCAATACCAGACTCATCATATTTAACTACTGTGAGCTCCGGGATGAACCTCAGATCAACATACTTGTCATATTTCTCAGTTTCTTTGTAATAGCCATTCGCGGTGTTTCCAACAACTAGCTTGATGCTTGTAGCATTTTCGCCCGTAAGAGGGTGCAACAAATGTTGAAGCTCCTCGACAGTTACAGGAGTGTGCCATGAATGCTTCTTAGAATTGAAATGCCTTACTGACCTGAATTCATCCCTTGAATTTGGACTTGCATGATCCTTCGGATGATAGGGTGGTAATCTACCTACGTTCACTTTTTTTGATTCTCCCTTCCCCCAAAAAGAGTTGATTCCCAAATCCTCCAAGTCAACATCTGCAGCAAAACTTTTGCAAGCATCAGCAATTGGCCTGTATCCAGTACATCTGCAGAGATTTCCTGTTATGGCCTTTTCAGCTTCAGAAACTGTTAGCTTGGAAAATCCGGGTGGAGCTTCTGGTCCATTTGTTTCTTCAGCATTTACGAGCGCTGAGTAAAACGACATGCACATTCCAGGGGTGCAGAAGCCACATTGAGAGGCATGGAACCCAGCAAACCTTTGATGGATTGGATGGAATCCATTTCTGCTGTTTCCAAGGCCTTCACTCGTTGTAATTGAACAGCCATTAATGCTGCAAAGAAGTGTAAGACATGAATTGATATTGAAACTTTCGACCTTTTTGAGAGCATTGTCATACTTGGATAGCAAAACAACACAAGCTCCACAACCACCTGTAGAGGTGACACGCAGTTAGGCACACAATCTACACCTATTGCAAATTCTGCAGATTCTGAAATCAAATATTTATTAAAAAAAAAAAGAGAGATTACTGTTAGGGATCACATTTATACAAGAAGGCCAGTAACCTACAAGCTATTGGAGTAGTCAAATTATTATTAAATTATCTTTGTGTTCATTTTATCTTCAATCCAATTAATATTATTTATCTTTTGTTCTTCTTTCAATTTCATTGACTTTATCACATTCATTGTTAATATAGGCCTCCACTGCACCAAAGTACAAGAAAAAACACACACGCCCGTTGATTCAAATTGGCCATATCTAATCCTGATTGAGTGGAACTTGTCCTCAGACACGGTGATCTACTTATCCACGTCTTATATCCCCCTGGGTGGTAATTCTGTGCAAGTATGCATATAGATCACACGTCACCACAGTTCATTTGGCTTACTATGTTATACCTTGAGGATTTGACCAAAGATCACAAACTACAAAAGCCAGGTAAAATTGAAATGAAACCAAATGACAGCAGAATACACCTATATCTCTTATCATCATAAAGCCAACGGAAGTAAAGTTTTTTGGTCTCTGGGGTGGGGGAGCTCACAAGCACACATACTTCTTTAAAAGGACAGAGGAATAACAATAGATAAATATTCATGGAAAACCAAAGTGCAGAAGAACAAACAAACAACATTCATGTATGTTATTCAATTTTATTTTTCTCTGCCTGTACTTTAAAGGGAAAATCAACTTATCCTAGTAGAATGGTGTTGAATGGTAAAAACAATAAATCTGAATGTCAATAACTATTTATAACTATTAAATTTAAACTAGTGCACATTTTAGTTAAAGCTTTGCCTGTGTCTAATATGCTTTCACTCTGAATTTTTATGATTGTGTTACCGTGCAAATACACTCAATCTCTCATCTGAACATGTTTGGGGCACCACATGTGGTACCAGAGCAGGTCTTAAAGTGTTTTCAGTGTGAGAGTAGATGTCTTAACTATATGTTGAACTACCTATTCACCTCATCAGTTACCCAAGAACCTGACTAATGCTAAAATGGAAAACGGATAACAAAATTAATTTAAGATAGTCTTCCCAAGGTGAGTTGTTTCACATAAAAGCATATTTTACTATCACCATCCAGCATAAGTGTGTTGCCTACTCATTCAATGTAACTCATTGTTTTTTAACCTTAGTTATTGGACTTGCATCATTTTAATTTCATCATGGATATCACCATATAGATTACCAAAATCAAATTTTCATCTTAGATCAACTATCACTACCACCTAAATCACATGCTCACCATGATATCAAACTAATCAATTGTCAACACTCTTCAATCCCATCTCCCAATTAAAAGTTGTCAACATCACATATTTTGTAATCTTTGGGGCACAAAGGAAGAGAAGGCATATGAAGAATGAGAGAGAAAAATGACCTTCACCACAAGCAAGCTTAACACTCTTGAAAGAGGTGTTGGAGCGCAAGAAGTGGAGCAGAGTAGTGGATGGGTCAGCATCTGAGACCTCAAATCTCTCCCCATTCACTTCAAAAACCAGGCAATCATCCATTGCTGATACTGATACTGCTTTTTCGGACCCCTTTGGCTTTTCTAAAGAACCAATCTTGTCTTGTTTGGCTTGGCGGTGTTTATGCCTGCTCTAATCCATACTACACTAGATTCTTGAACACGGCCCACATTACACTGTTCGTGGGACCCAGCTTTCTATTTTCAAAGCTTTGAATTTCATTCTGTGACTTGACCTGATTCAGAGCTTCAACTTGCCTTGTTTATAGAGAGAGGATCCTCTCTGTAACTTGAGTCCAGTTGCTCTCACTGCAGCACGCTACGACGAAATAGAGCAAATTGACTCTCGTAACTATAATACTTCTATGCCACTCCTTTTCTTGCCCCAAATTTCTACTCTCCAAATATCACTAAATTCATGATTGTTTCGGAAATTTGAGATCGACTACACGTCTTATTTTAGGCTTCACATATGTTTGCAGATTACATATTTGAAGTGACGAGTATTTGGAGAATAGTGTCACCAAGCATATGCTTCTTACACGTAAATCAAAAGGCGATTTGATTCTAATTCTAATTCTAATTCTCTATTGTATTTACACGTCGTTGCATCAATGATATTAAGAGAGTAAAACTATATCCTCAAAAGTAAAATATAAATTCTAAAAATAATGATTGTATTTTTTTTTACTGATTACATATTAATTATATGATTAGTGGTATTGGTGATGAAAAATTTGTGTGAATTAAAAGTAGTATTCAATCCAAATTTACCTTTTGTCATTTTGATTATTCTCAATGTTACATTGTAAGGTTTGTATTTTCATTCTTGTCAATGAGATTCACACAAAATTATTAATAGTATATTTTCATGGATCTAAACTTAATACTAACATAATTATACAACTAATTACTATACATTAAAATATTTTATTAATATGCACATTATAATATTATATTTTGGCTAAAACTTGTGTGCTCCAAGGACATCGTACTCTCAGATACCCTTTAATATTAAATGGTATATCTTTAGTATAAAGACGTACTCTTTATTTCTTAAAAAAAAAATTAATGAAAGTGTATACCTTTTATAACAAATATTGTACTCTTATACACCTTATGTACTTGGGAACAAAAGAGACCAACTCTTATATCTTTTATTTAAACGTTTGCTCGAAACGAAGGAAATATTATTTAATATGTAATAATGAATAGTCGTATAGTGGAATATACATGGCTTATCTTACCAAATACAAAAATGGAGAAATAAATCATGTTGAAAATAGTAACATTGATATAAAGCTTAGTAGCTAACAAATTTCTAGTATATTCTTTTAATTTTGAACTAAATTTTATGTATAATATTTTAATTTAATTTAATAACTTAATATTAATGCTCTCTTCGTGACTTGCATACTTCCTTCGTAAAACACTTTAGGAAATGTGCGAAGGATGTAATTTATTTATTATTAAAAATTAATCAATAAATGATATGTATTCTGTATTTTTTATTTTAATTTTTACGTATAATTATTTATTTTCTTAATCTAATTTATTGCAGTTTATGATTTTGGAGTAATTTATAATTTTAAGTATTTTATGCTATACTTTTATGTTAATTAATTAATTATTTAATTAATAGAAATTATAATTAAAATAATATGACAAACTGTATAATTGATGATTATACACAAATTAAAAAATTATTTATTACTTATATAATTTGATCACTCATTTATTCCAATTAAAATTAAACTAAAGAAAGAAATCAAAAATTTTAATTTTAATAAATTAAAAACAAAAATAGATAAAATGAATAAATAAGACGCAGTAGTGTTTCAAAAATCAAATCTTGAAATGGCGTGGCGTCGAGGATGGGATCCATTAATAAGAGATTATACTTATTAAATGCAATTAATTAAATCCCCCATTATTAAGAATCATTATGTACTTATAAAATAATCAATTAACTAAATCCCTCTATTTTTATAGGTTTAAAATTCTCAAACTAGCAATAATTTAAGTTGAAAGAGATGTCTTTACCAAGTATTGATACTATCCTCAACTAGAACAAAATATTCATTTTGGTCTACTATATTTATATAGGTTTAAAATTCCCAAGCTAACAATAATTTAAGTAGAAAGTGATGGAGTATTGAGATACTTGATACTTCTCAACTAGACAGAAATATTACTTAAAACATATTCTTAAAAAATAATCTATTATGTTCTCAACTAGACAGAAATATTACTTAAACATATTCTTAAAAATTGGTGTACTGTGTTCTGTGTGTGAAAGTGTAAATATTTTAATTAATAAGAGTATTATTTTCTGAGTAAGTTGAAATATTAAGGTTAGACAAAATCTCTTGTGGTACGTTATTTAAGTGAGACGGTTAATGAGACGTGTTAAACTATATCTATTATATATATAAATATTTAATGATTGTTAAAATATGTTTTCTAAAGTATGATAAATTATGTATTGAAGTATGATTTTAACGTGTTATAATATGATTTATTATTAACATACTTTAACTACAAATAATCATACTTTATCTATAAGCATATTTTAGTAATGGGTTGACCCGTCTCACAACCGTCTCACAAAAAGTCTGTCTTACAAGAGAGTTTCTCTTAAGGATATTAATGGTGTACCCCACCATTAGGGGCCCCCACCGCCCCCTGCATTGGGAATTGATGGAGGAGGTAAATCACAGGATGTGCCTCAAGTGGCTTATAGAGAGGGCTCACTGTTTAACTTGTGCTTACAAGGGGCCAAATTCATGCCAAATGCAGGATTCGAACCCCTACTCTGCAGCAACCAAGCTTAGTTGGAAGATCTTTCCACCCTCCCCTCAAAGTCTTACATGTGTTAGGGTGTACGAATCTAGTTCCATGCATCTAGGTTCGACCCGATTCAAATGTTATATCCTTATGTATTGAATGTTATACTCCCTCCGTCCGTCTCGGATGGTTTTATTTTTTCATTTTGGGCGTCCGTCCCTAAGGGTCTTATTTTCCTTTTTATACACATGGGACTCACACACTCCCTCTAATACAATTAAAAGTTAGGGTCTACATACTCACTAATACAACTATTCATTACACATTAAATAATAATACTCCTTAATCCACATACAAAAAGCAAATGGATCTCTTTGAACCGGACAGAGGGAGTATCTTTTAGTATAAAAATATTTATACACTTGATTTTTCAAGAATTTTTTTTTTCTTAATCAAATGTTAATAATTTTCATATTCCAACTGATAATTTCAATAATAAAATAATAATCTTATTAACTAAAATAAATATTATTTAAAGTAAAATGTAATATCTTTGAACCCATATACACTCGGGTGCACAAGAGAGGGCAGATCCATTCATATGTAATTAAGAAAATTAATTTTTAATTTACAAAAAACCAAAAGTCTTAGTTTACATTTAATTAATAAAAGTGTTACATCATAACGATCTGGACACACAACCCTACTAGATAGTAGATCCGCACGCTACGTTTACACAATTTTTTTAGCCTTTTATTAATTAATTATTATCATTTTTTTTAATTAAAGATATTAACTTTTTTTCGTTAAAACACTTCTCATAATAATTCACTCCATTATATTTTTTTATTAATAAAATCATCACTTGTCCATTATGGAGTTGTTTTCCTTTTTATATATAAAAAAAAAATCACGCAATTTTCCAACATTAAATAAAACAAACATCCAACAAACGCATAACTCATAAAACTTCCAAAAATGTAATTCTTTCATTCCAGCCAAAATGCTCCAGTTAAAAATATCAATCAAGACAAACGTATAATTTGATCAACAGCATACTTAGTATACACACTTTAAAATGTCTATACATGGTGACTTTATCACGCAGGATGAAATCAACAGATTAAAAATCAGCATGCCAGAACTTACACAACCACAAGATAGACATGAATACAGTAAAATGATGATGATTATGTTGTTCAAGGAACTAATGTTACAGCCATGTTATACAGACAAAGTAAACGAGACCGATGGCCGACTCCAAATCCTGCCTCTGAACGGCAGAAGATCTATTAATAGAAGATAGAGTGGCCTATTTCTTTACTCATAACCCCTGCATAATACTCGTTATAGTTGAGAAAATCCCAAAATCGATAAAGGCCGAATTCACCATGTTTAGGTGCCTTGAGATAAACCAAGTACAACTCTTCCAAGTTCTTTGCGATTGTTCTTCTTATGCTGTGAACCTGCACGATGGTTGTATACAACATATTGACATTGACTCCACATGATTTCAACAACTACAATAGTTTATAGCCAACTGAATGTTTGTCATATTTTGATGCGTTTAGCACTGCTGTTTCAAGTATATGAGGTTTATTATTCACGAGTATATAGGCAAGTCTTAAGCCATATGTGATATATTTGATATGAGAACTCATGAACTTCAAGTCTCCAAATTACCTGCATCCTACGAGCCCCGAGGGTCGTTTCTTGAAAAGATTATAGTCCAGATAATTTATCAGTTTGAGGTAAGATTGAGCTAGGAGCACGATATGGTTGTTTCGAGAAAAACCCTATCTGCTTTCCAATTTGCTAGAATATGACCAAATTTCACATGTATACATTTATGCAATGTTACAATAAATGATAGACCTGCGCATCTTTAAGTAAGATCAGTTAGGAAATCACCTGCGAGATGTCAATTTGAGAAAATCTGTCGGTCAGTTTTTCATTAACAGATCCTGCCCCCAGGATGGCTCCAGTCACAAAAGAACGAAAATCCATTGCACACTGCAAGATGTTCTGGATAATGCCCGCAATAGATTGTGTTTCATAGGTTAAAAAGCATCTGCAAGTATTCACTTCGAGATTTAACAGAGATTAATTTACCAGAAAGTTCAGTTATGGGTAGGGTAGCTCCAGAAAAATTAAATTTAATATTCAGGCTGCCAAAAATATATGGGGCCTTAAACAAGTATAAAAGGGGGGAAAAATCATTTTGAAGGAAACAAAAGCTAAAGACAAAAGGAGGTAGGGTGGTTGAAAATTTGATGCGACTGGTTTTTTTTGTGTTTATCAGTATTACAATGCAACCATTTTTATGCACTAAAGTATATCATTGCCACATCATGATGCAAAAATTAATGCATGTGATTGGAATTCTAAAGGGTCCGATTAATGGCACAAAAACTGGAGGAAAAATGAAATCAAAGGAAGTAGAAGGTAACCGGTAGTGTACTATAGCTTTCATGAAACTGTAAGTGTACTTGCATGTGAGAGAAAGCTATATAAGTCCTTAGTTGGTTTGAGTGTGGGCGAATGTGTGTCTGTGTGAGTGAGAGAGAGTGGGCATACATCTGCAGTGACTCGTTCAAATATGCCATATGCACCAACTCCAAATCCAACATATCTTTGACCTGGATACATAAGTTCAATGGATAACCCAAGATTAAAATGCTGCATCATCTATTGAACCATCAGCCCGCAGGATGCAATCAGAATTGAGCCTCAACTACATTTTCAATTCAAGTTTCAATAGAATATATTCATGCTTCGAGGCTGACTATTATATGACATAACATGTTAACCATCATAACCCATATCAACTACTGGTGGAGTCAACTATATGGATAACTGTTCCTCAAGTTCCATGAACTTCCAATATGCTATGAGGTAATATAATATCAAGAATGCGTACTTAACACACACACACACAAAATAATTTTTTTTGAAAAAGAGAGGAAAAATTGCCTGTAACATATAATCCAATTGGAAAACAAACCTTGTGCTTGAGAGACTGTAAAAACCTATACCAGGATACTTGGGATAATTGAGATTGTATGTATTGCTGCAGCATGGATACGAAATGGTTAAGCTTGTGCCTGCAGCGGAAGAACACAAATAATCAGAACATGAAACCACGGATTTCAACTTTGAAGAGTGAGGGGCCTAATGACCAATGCACATTAAGCAGCAAAATGAAAAATAAAACTACCTTTCTTAACATAACTTGGCAATCACACCCTCAACAAACACTATCTGGAAAAGTTAGATAAAAACTCAAAAATAGAACATAATAGTAATTCTAACCTAATACTCATCTTAATTGATGTATTTGGGAGTTAAGTGATTTAGTATTGGGAGTTCAGGATAATGGATTATGGAAAGTACTATTTGTCACAGAATTGGGAGAATTAACAGTTATCATAGATGTCAATCATGTCCAGAACCCAAAGGATGTTTTTGTATTACCAATCTATCATACTGAATAATTGATATATATATAACATATGTACTCACTATATCCCAAACAAGGGAGTATCCCATGAACCTCTCATGTGGAACCTTCGTGGTCCCCACCCCTTTTTCAGGGCTAATTACAATTATACCCTTAAAATTAATATTAAATCTGTTTTAAAATCCGGTTTTTGGTTTTCAAAATCTAAACCCAGGTTTTTAAAACCACCCCTATATACACCTACAAACCCTATTAACACCTTTTATACACTCTCTCTCCTCAATTAATACTCATTCTCTCTATCTCTCTCATCTCTTCTCTCACATCAATTAATATATATTTTACACACTTACACATTGATTGATATAAAGTTAAAACCTACCATACTAAAAACCCAAAACAAACATAGAGGGTAAATATTCACTGATTTTCAAAACCCAGGTAAAACAAACATAGAGGGTAAATATTTTAAACCCTAGAGGCAAAATAGGTCATAAACCATAGAAAAAGACTAAGTTAGAAAAAGACAGAGGTCCCATAGATGGAGGGGTTCCATAGAATAATTTGCCATCCCAAATAACAGTTTCCATGCAAGTACAACGTGATACAATGAAAAATCTAAAGCATTAGATACAAACTGATTTTCAGTTTGATTTACATAATCAAATAAATCAATAAGTTCTGCTTCTTTTCTTCCTTCAGATAATACAAGTATAAAAAACTTCTAGAGAATTGAATTTTAAGGTGTACCTAGTTTCAGTAATTATTGGAATTTGGCACAATTCTCCTTTGTGTTGCTCCAAGCGATAACCCTGCTTGACAAACCATGTCAGCCTCAATTCTGAAAAGTGAAGTGTATAATGGGCAATTAAATTTTCTTAATTCTTAATTTTAAACATAAATTAGATAAACCTACAAGAAGCAGCACTAAGCCAACCCAAGCTGCTTGCCTGATTCATAAGTTGATGTTTGAAACAGAACTTTTGGTTAATAATTTGGTGAATTAAAATCACCACAAAAGAAAATTAAAACCATGCAAGTTGTCCATCTCTAGAAACAAAGCCGTCTCCATTTATTTTCAACTTGTAGGATCATGATACAATGACAGAAGAAAGTCAGAAAGTAGATATACAGGTAGTTTCTTTTTTTTCTCTCTCTTTAATTTATTTTTATTTATTTGGCAAAAGCAGGCATGGATGTAAACCAGGTGGTATCAGCCTCAGTTGAAAAACATCCAACTGGTATAGACAAACTCAAAACGGGGCATCAGAATTTAGCCCAAATGACGGTTGATCTTACATACAATATGTAAAATAGTATAAAATAAAGGTCATTATGTAACTGAGTACCTTCAGTGAGAAAGCAGCCAGCTTGACTTGTACCAAAAAATTAAATATATCGGAATATATTTTCAATGCAGCTGGAGTCAGAATTATACTGACTGGCCAATCAATTCGGTAACCCATGCCCAAATAATCAAAAGAGTGAATTCCTGCCAAACATAAAGTAATCAGTCCAACTAAAGGATCGATCCACAGGGCTACCAGATTTATGTGAATCAAGAAACATGGCAGTACAATATAATCCTATATAAAAGCAGAATTTCACAGTGGAAGGAGTAGTAACCCTAGAATGAGCTAGATGGAATCTCCTGGGATGCATGCTCGGCCGTTCAGCGATGTGCAATTTTTGCACCAAGCACAAGTTATGACAGTGTGCGTATAATAGCACTTATTAAGAACGTTGGAATGTCCAAATGGAAAATGCCATAAGGTCCAATGCCAACTCCAAGTTCAAATTTTCAAGTCCAACGTAACTATTTTAGAATTATTTTATATAACTCAATATTTCTAGTTTATCATTACACTGTATCATTTAATGAATTCAAATGTCCTTGTACATGCAAAGGTAGCATTTTGTTCAGTAAACCATCTCCCCCTCCCCCCTACATAATTTGGAAAGTGTTAGGCTTCTTTTGACACCATGTAACATGAAAACATCATAAGCAAGAACTTTGCTTTCTAAAGCACTGACAGTAACACAAAATGTACCAATGACAGAAGCAGGAATATTTCTGAAGTCCTCTCCTTTCAGGTACACATATAGCCGATCCTTATTAGGGTCTCGTTCACATGATGACCTTCGAACAGCCAGCTCAAGAATCCCTTGAATCTCTGGAATCCTCATATCCACTTCATTGGCATGCCATTTCTGATATAACTAGTATAATCAGCAAAGATCCCAAAAATTAGAATCAGTAATACTGAAAAATACATACATGTTGCCAAAGAGACACAATAAATAGATCAGCCCAGTCCGCCAGTTCCATGAAATGATAACATCGCAGTGACTGCAAATGCTCTTGCAACTTGAAACCTTCTATAAGCAACTTGATTGTCAACTTGCTCAGGTATTTGTAACTAATACTGTGTCAAGGAAATACATATTCTAATATATATATATATATATATATATAAGTTTCTTGAGATAAAACAAGACTATGAGCCAATAACCATTTCATCTGATGCTTTATTGTAAAGGAAAGGAACAGAAGAATGTAAGATTAAAATTAGATGTGGAAAAAGTGCACAGCCTGCATAGGATACGGAAATTAACTTCCCAGGAACATGTTTCAGAATCAATAGATTATTATTGCATGATTTAACAGTTCAATAAGCTTATGTTTCTACCCAATATCCCCAGATTTCTGTAAGTAATGGTATCTAGACAGCAGAGTGCAGCAGGAGAAATTAAAATATGAAGATAAGACATAAATGTCAAACAAAGAGAGAGTTTGAGCACATGATAACATGTATCTGAAAGTATCTTTTCTTTCAGTCACCTGAATACCTAGTTAATGGCCAAAGCTATTGCTGACCAGACATTAGTAGACCTTGGTGACCAAAGGGACTCCTACTCCAAACATACATGGAAGAAAGGACTGCAAACAGTATTATTTTTAAAATATTAAGAAATTACAATGACAAAATAATATTGAAAGTCTGTAATGTGAAACATATGAAATAGTATTTTAAATTTTGTATTGGCAAAATATCTGTTATAACTTTTATCATCTAATCCATGAGAAAAAGAACAAATGGGACAATAAGCTTAGAAAGCAAGCTTTCACCAACACAGATTTTTTCTTTATATTTCAAAAGCAGTAGACACGTTATTTGCACAACATAACATGATACTTTCTGTCAAACACTGAAAGAGAGTGAGATTCTAATTATTTATGTACTGCATAAAGAGAACAAAACCCAGACAAAAGGATACTGAAGAAAAATCTCATCCAAGACACATTTTCTAATAACAAAATCCAGCGGCATTTCAGCTCTAGCCACCAATTTCACCCTGTTCTCACTCATGGATCTGTCAGAAACATTTCCAGATCCACCAAGTAAGCTCTCCCATGAGCTGCCACCAGATATATTCCTGGGCATTAAATGTTCTTCACTGCTGTCTTTATGCAGATATGAATTAGCATCTTTATTGTCCGCTATAATTTCATTGTAGTCCTCTAGAACAGGGTGATTGTTAGTTTTGACAGCAGCAGGAGGAGTTTCAGTTTTAACCAAAAGTTCAGTCCTATATTTAGGGGAATGAGGACCTGCTAATTTGATTTCATGTGCGTTCAGTGGAACTTTCACAGAAGTAAAGTCAAAACAGGAATTCATACGATTTGAATGATCTCCAGGCATAGGTCTCACATTGAAAAAAGATCTCTTCAGAATTGGGTTCATACTCAAATATTTTGAATCATCAGTCAGGTTTAAAAATTGTAAATTAGATTCTTTCAAGGATTCACAAGTTCCAAGTGGATAATCATCTTCATTGCTGACATTGACCTTGCGGGCATTGTCTGATAAATATAATTCAGTGTTCAGCAATCCATAATTTCCCATGCTCCACCCAAAATCAGGAGAGAGCAACCGTGTATCATGATCCCCCTTGCCAGTAGAATGACCATCGATGAGAAATTGATCACATTCCCTACTTGGAACCTGGGCTTCAAGAGTAAGCAAGAGCTTTTCCTTACTACTCAAATCGTATATTTCCTTATGGAATGAACATGCAGAACAACCAGATTTCCAGTTTATATTGCATGAGAAGTCCTCCGCAGAGCATGTATTCTCACTTTGGTTGATATTTTGTTTTGTATTGTCAGAAGATGAACTCCAGGAGAATTCCAGAGCAGATAGATAACTTGGCTCCAGATTATGAGATGTGAAAATCAGCTTTTCAGCCTCATTTTGCTCCTCGGAGATTTCGGAAGAAGACGAGCATTCAGAAGATTCCAAGAGATCTTCCTCATAGGAATGACCATGCACGATGCTCAATACTTCAGAATCCACTATTGTGTCAGACCTGTTTTCAGACAAAGATTAGTTTCAAATTAGGGGTAACAACATCATAAAGGTAAGAGATGTGATAACAACAAAGATGAGAGCACAAAATAAAGAATAAAAAATAGGGATGGTTTAGGTTACTGAACTGTAGAGGTTACTTCCTGAATGTATCAAGAATTATTGGAATCATTTTGAAAGATGGACATAGTGGCAGAACTCACGTGTTTTCATTACTGCTACCTGTTAGAGGTGTAAATAAGCTTTCACTTGCAATAGAAGATGCTTGTTGATTCACGTTCCTCCTAGAAGTGTTCATAAGTCTCGATGAAGCACCTTGTGTTGCAGCCTGAAAAAGATATTTTTGGGACTGTAGAATTATAGTTCAAACTGGAGAAGCTAAGACATAATCATGTTTAAAAGATTCAAAAAATTATCCATCAAACTTCACAGGAATTTCAAAAGCTAAATCCCTAGGATTGGAATAAAAAATCGAGAACGACTGAAGACATTAAAGCACAAATAGCAGGGAATTGGCCTAGATACTTAAGCCGCCAACTGACAAAGATACTGCATAGTTTCTTTGAATTCAATTATCACACTATCAATAATCAAGCAGGTATTACTTGCATGGTCCTTATCATAGTTTTATTTATACTAGCAATGTACGCATGAATGGGAAAGTGATTAATGGAAATCATAACACAGCCATTTTAAATTATAGGGTGAGTGGTTGACTGCAAAGTCAACAGTAATTTTTTTAAAATAAAAAAGCAGAACTAATCAACAAGAAATTACCTGTCGAAAACTAAAATCAAACTTGGTTAAAATGCTTTCAATCTTTTCTATCATTTGTTGGTAGTAACTATCTCTCACGAAAACCATTCTTTCTATAGTTCCTTTGTCAAACGCAAGTGGAAATGCAAACCACGGATATTCATTTAGCAGACCAACAAAGCTGGGAAGAATTTTTTCATTAGCAACACATGTACCAACATTATTAGAAAGCTCGAGCAACTTCATTATCACTTGGAGCTGTTGACCAGTTCTGCAAATTGGAATTAGACAGTCTTCAAGAAAACAGGGTACAGCAGCTCCATCTCGAACCTGGATGAATCAGTCCAAGGTCCAAGGATCAGAGATACTCTAGAGGGAAAAAAAAAAAGTTGCCTTTCAAGGGTCTCAGTAATAAAGCACAGTGTATTACCCTAATGGTAGGCAAAGGCAAGCCAGAGGCAACTTTAGTGTCCCCTGCCGCATGAGTTGAAAGATTACTGACACATTCCACAACAAATTCACAATAAGGGTCGCTAATTGAGCCATCATAGATCCATGACCTAATAAAATCACAATATGGTTCATAGGACTGCAGAAAAAGGAACTTAAGTAGCGCACAATGGCCTGGATCAGCAACCTAAAAGAAATTGAGATAAGAATCCATAAGACAAATTAATTAATTTAAAACGCCAACAATGAAATGGCATGTAAAATTAGCTAATCTTTACCAAAGCGATTAACAGTGGCCCCTGACAAAATTACAAGGACCATGATCCTAATTACTACAAGCTGTTAAATTCAAAGTAAGTAGCAAAGGGATTGTCCTTTCTAAGATCCACTACGTACCCATTAATGTATTTTATCATAGCACTTTTAATAGCCGAATTATCTAATCTGCTTCTGGGAAACCTAAGAATGTATCTCAACATTTTTATATCAAGCATTAGAAACCCTTCAAATGCATCATGCCATCCAAAAATTTTTGTCCAATCAAGGAGATCTTATGGTTGCACCACGTTTACTATAAAAATATGATGAAATCAGGAACCTTACATCTTGTGTAAAAGACAGATCAAAAGATAAACGTGTGAAGGGATACTTTGACATGTCATATAACAAAGCACAACGTGAATAAATATTCAGAAGCTCCAAACTCAATAATAATACCAGTTTAAGCAACACACAAACTAGATAACTAATGTGATTCAGACAGGCTGACCTTTAATTGAGCATATAGAAATGAGAGTAAAGCTCCACTTCTTGGAAAAGCACTGAACTCTGACTCTGATTTAGTCCTCAAGTCTTCTAAAGATAATACAGGAAAGTCGACAGTCAGATGATTAACATTGCAGAGATTTCCAAGAGCTTCCATCTGAGTTCTCAATTCCGTAGTATGAAGGTAGACCTCCAAGAGTGTCAACTCCGAATGCCCAATACTATTAAGACAGCCATCTTTAGTCTTCAAGAAACGCCTTAAACTGACTGATGCAGATGTTGTATTAAGTGCAGATATATAACCATCTACGACCTTTCCTACAGAAATTGCAAATGCCTGATTGATCAAAGTGAGATTGCACATGGAGACATTGCTTTCTTCACAAGAATCATTTTCCGCATTCTCCCCGAGCTTTCTCATTCCACCAAAATCAGGATTGGTAAAGTAACTGACAAATCTGCGGAGTAGGAAAATTATGCAACCAAACCGACCAATAGAAGAAAGTAAATTTCCAATAACAACAGTACTTGAAGACCGATTCCATAAGCTTCGGTTTCGATGAGAACTTCTGTCTGCTGAACTATAACAAAGAAATGGTGAAAGCTTTTCAATAGATGTGAGAGCAGATTCCACACCTTGGAGAGCATTCATTGCCAACCTCACCAAACTGGGCTCCTAAATCCATAGGGAGAAAGTTTTAAAATGGACAAAATGATATAGGAACAAGAAAAGAAAAGGATTAGCAAACTACTTAGCATTCATGGAAAGAGAATAATGGCATTGACATCTAGTCAGAATTCATATATATTCACAAGGAAGAAGCCACATTATCCCAACTGTCTTCAGTAAACTCACCCAACTCCAAAAATAAAATACTGTACACAGGAACTATCAGAATTTGAGGATCGCTCCACTCCAATGAGGATATTTTTTAAGACTAAGCATATAGAGGGGGAGAATACAAATAAAAAAGACATTATTTAATTCATGATCTCAACTGAACTGAATACTTGAATTCATCCACAATTGCTGACGAATTATGCACTACTTGAAAGATCACAAGCACATGGCAAGAAACTCAATCCTTTTTCTAGCGGTATAAAATCACATAAAACAGCATGTGTGGGACTTCAAAAGTAAGAAGTGCAGAGAGAGAAAGAGATAGATTACAGAGAGAGAAGAAGTAGTATAGAGAGGCTGGGAGGAGGTAGAGGGAGGCGGTGATGGGGCGCGTGCTTGGGAAGGAAGTGATTCCCATGATCTAGGAGGCAGCCATGGGTCATCGAGCCTGAGCTTCTCCGAGAGCGAATCCATTACGGAGGTGGATGATTCCACCGCCATTACGACGCCGTTTGGCGGGCTGACGGTTGCAGACGCCTGCACTCTGCCGGAGTGGAGTGAAGCCTGAAAACATAAAAGAGGGAAAAATGAGAATTGAATAGGGCAGGAATAAAATTTAGTTAATTTATTTCAAAACAATTTAAATTTAAATTTTTAATGGCAAACACTACTCCTAATAAAAAGTACTCCATAATTGTTAAAAAAATAATGACAGTGTTAATATTTTTTTTAAATAAAAGTGAGAAATATCTTTAATAAAAGTTACCGTAATATGATCTCACAAAGTATACTTCATTTTTAATTGAAGGCTGAATTTCCCAATGAGCTTTTTTTTTCTTTTTCTTTTTTTCTGAAAATACCACTTAAAATAAATTGTATTTTATCAATAGAATATTCATTGGTAAAAATTTTAATTTTATTATTAAATTGGTAGCTCAATGGATTAACAAAAAATTAAATCCGTTTTTAAAGTGAGGTTGGTAAATTTTTACTAACAAAAATTCCAATTCCGTTGATAAATAATTTTTCTTAGTAATTTGTTCTTAATAATTCCGTTAGCAATTAATATAATGATTCCGTTATTAAATAACAATGAATACTATATTCTTTTGGTAAAATCATTATAGATCCGTTGATATTTATCAATAGAATATATTTCATTGGTGTTCTATTAGTAAATATAAAAAAATTTAACTGTCTCGACTCTAAAGTACATTAAAAAAAATGGTTCTAATATTCTTCATATATAGAATAGAGTGTCCTGTCATGAGATCCTGCACTCTACAAAAGAGTTGCACAAACATTTGAAATTCTGAATTCATGGCAAAGGATATAATTTGGGCTATAGTCAGCAAATTTCAACTACAAATTGTTAGGTTTAATCAAATTGCAAATCTTAAATAAGTTGTGGATTGAATTGTAAAAGTAAAAAAATGGTGATGGGTTCAAAAAAAATCCACATTAACTTGGTGAATTTTTAAGGAATTAATCACAATTCAAACTAGTTTAGTAATCACCTATTTTATTCAATGTTTCATCTAATTTTTGGTAGGAGAGATCAAGATGAGGATTATATTCCCAAACTAAGCCATGGTAATTTTGACAAAATTTGAATGAAGGTAAAAGTAACTTAATAAAATAAAACTGAAAGTATTACATTTTAACATATGTAATACACCATATTGAGGCAATTAAGTGCATTGTAATGAGAAAAAGTAGGTTGGCTCTTCATGAAGCTACAAGCAGACAGCAGATATGTGAACAGAATATTAGCAATTGCCTCAATCTAATTCCATGGCAGGAACAAGAAATCTTGGTAGATCAAATAAAAGATCCAAAACTCAAGAAAAATGCTCAATTAAGGTATATCCATCCTCAAAGTAACCTAAAATGCTAATCCCACAACACATAATTAATCATTGCCCCATTCATATATATACACACCCACACCTGTTCATATATAAATCACCATCTGTTTCTCTCTCATTCAACAGGCAAAAAAACATTACATAGGACACACATATATATACATACACACAGAGAAAGAAAGGAAGAGAAAAAGAGGACCAAGAAAAGGGTTTAGTCCTTAATTTCTCCTACAACAATGAGCAATACTTTTGAGCCATCTTTTGATTTGATACAAGAGGAAGATTGCAACACTCTCCTCTTATATCTTCCTGGTAAGTCTTACATAATGTTATGTACATACGGAGTCTAAAACATAAATTGTCTCATATTTTTTTACTTTATTTGAAAAGATTAAAAAATAGTCGTGATGTTCATTTTCGTCCCAAAATAATATTTTTTACTAATTTCGTTTCATAACTTTTGCAAAAGCATTGATTCAGTCTGATCTCATTGAATTAGACTGATTGAACATTTTTAAGTAAAAATGACCATTTTATGAGAATTTAAAAGTCATTAAATTATTTCGGAAAAATTAAGTTTTTTGAGACTATTTTGAACTATAGATACATGAAATGTGTATGTATATATGCAGGATTTACAAAAGAGCAGCTGAGGGTTCAACTCTCAAGATCCAAAGAACTGAAGATCAGTGGATCAAGGCCCATTGGAGACAACAAATGGAGCACTTTCCAGAAGGATTTCCCTGTTCCAGACAACTGCGATTCCAACAAAATCTCTGCTAAATTCGAGGAAGGAATTCTCTACATTCGTCAACCCAAACTCATCGTACCAGAACAACAAACAACCCCACAACCGCTGCCGCCGCCGCGAGTGGAGGCACCACCGCCACCTCCGAAGGCCGACCAAGAACAGATACAACGCCCCACCACCCCACCAAATCACGGTGGTTCGAACACTACTGCTGAGAAGAAGCCGAAAGAAGAGGCGGCGGCAGAGGGCGGTGGAAAGGATGAGAGAGAGGGAAAAGGAAGTGAGGATGAGAAGGCAACCAGAAACTGTGGCGACCAGCGGGATGAGAAGGCTTCTACAGAGAGTAAATCTGATTCTGCCATGGCTGCCAAAGTGGATGGTTACAGTTACAGTAGGGTGATGAATGCAGCTGGTAGATTGAAGGTGGAGAGAGAGAAGGTGATGAAGATTCTGCTGTTTCTGTTTGCCTTTGCACTTGGCATGTATATTACCAACCTCCCATGGTTTTCTGCCAAGGTTGACAACTGACAAACTTCCCCTAATGTCCTGTAATTAATTAATTATGTATGTACTTATCATTTATCAACTCATTAATCTACTTAGTTATTGTTCATTGAATGAACTATTTATTTGGCAAGAAAATATCAAATGGTGAATCATCTGTATTTCTGGATGATAACGAATGGGCCGAACCATATAAATTAATAGTGAAAATTGTGATGGTACGTAGCCCCATAACTTAATGGATTTATTGCCCTTGTTGATACGTTTTTTAATATAATCAATTTTTTTTTACACTCTGGGCTCTTTATGTGTTGTGTGTGGTGGTTTAGCTCCTATTAATTAATTGGTCACTATAATTAATTTATCCACCACTTTTTTGGTAATGGGCGATTTTACCTTTTCTATATATAATCAATTTTTTTTTTTTCATATGTAGTATATTCTCTTCGTCCCGGAGAAGTTAGACACACTTTTTTTTTACGGAGATTTAAAGTGAAATAAAGTGAAGTAAGAAAAATAATATTTAATATGTAGTGGGTAATTGTATTATAAGTGGTATATGGGCCCCATAAAAATAAATTAATTATTTTTTTGTGGGTCTCATATATTAAAAATGAAATATTTCAATTTTAATGGGACAAATAAAAAAGAAAGTGTGTCAACTTCTACGTGACAGATGAAGGGAGTATAGAGGCTAAAACGTGCTCCACGTTAATTTTTTGTGGCCTCTACTTTTTTTATTAATAATTATATTTTTAATAAATCTCTTTAAATCCTTCTTACATACACACCTACAAACTTAAATAACTCCTATCTATTTTTAATTATACATTATATCTCCTCAATAAATATTTATTTTTTCTTTTGCTATCCTCTTTTATTTCTTCTCTCACATTAATCTTTTTGTAAAATTTTATTAATAAAAGAGTTCGTTAACCGTGTTACCAAAACTAAAAAAAATGTACTTACAATTATTTAAAACAAAATAAAAGGACATATTATCTCAAGTGGTAGAGGTGAGGGTGGAAAGGCCTTCCAGCTGAGCTTGGTTGCTGCAGTGGTTGGTGGGGGTTCGAATCCTGCATTTGGCATAGATTTGGCCCCTTGCAAAGTTTAACAGTGAGCCATCTCTATAAGTCACTTGAGGCGATTTACCTTCTCCACCAATCCCCAGGGCAGGGGCGGTGGGGGCCCATAATGGTGGGGTACACCATTTTTTTTTATAAATTATCTTCTTTAAATAGTTGCACTCGTAGAGTAATCCAGAATTGCACTCTTAGAGTAATTACCAATCTTGTAAATTTCTAGATGGATTAAACAGAAAAGAGTCGTATAACCAATTCTATAATCTGATTTTTAAATCCTTCAATATTTTCTACATTCTAAAAGTTATTTTACTCATTTGTTTTTATCTAACAATTTAAAAGGATATCATAATGTTTGCTTTTGAGTTTGTTTTTTTTTTTTTTTTTTGTTATCAGTGTTCAACTCATATTTAAATTTATTTTCAGGGGATAAATGAAGTGTTTTATAGATTCATATAAAAATATAATTAAAAAAAAAGTGAAGGTTTGATGGCAGATGACAGCCACGATGGGTTGTACCTCGGTCGGACTAGGGTGAAGATGGCTCTGCCGCATTGTTCGTATATGATAAAAGTATCGAAACTCTTGCGGACGGGAGCTTCATTGGGTTATAGGTGGCTCTATCAAGCTTCACCCTCATACGACCCTCATATGATAAACATCTGTTTTGCATTAACACCAATTATCTATTTATTTATTGCACCAATTATATTATTTTTATTAACACTTGTGAATTGAATTTATACATACACCCTATTTATCGTTTTTTTTTAGAGATGAACTATTATTATTTTTGAGAATGAAAAATATTACTTCTTCTCAAATTATTGAATGTGATTTACCGATTCCTCTTTAATACATGGAAATTTACTTTTTATAAAAATGATTATTTTTATAAATAAAAATACTATAATATATGAGTTGCTAAAATCTCGCAATGTAGTATAAATATTTCAAACTTGTTTTTTTAGCTGCATGAGTTGTTCTTGGAAGTGTTTGGTTGGATCCTAAGCTAATAAGTATTGAAGTTCTGCGTTTGAATTTGTTAATTGTTCCATAGAAACGTCAACAGCCTGCACATTCACAAGACAAACCCATGATGAAAGGAGTTTGGTGTTATTACAACATCAGTAGCCATGTTTTGTAACAACAATAATGAGTCCGTTTACTGAAACAATGTGTGCCTTGAGTGAAAAACATAAAAGATGTGCCTTGGATGAAAAACGAAAAAAAAGGTGAAGGTTTGGTTAACGGCTAGGCTCTTCGGGTGAAAAACATAAAAGATGTGCCTTGGATGAAAAACGAAAAAAAAAGGTGAAGGTTTGGTTAACGGCTAGGCTCTTCGGACCGTTGTGTAGTTAGTTGGCTCTGTCAAGCTCAATCCACACACTACCACCCACCAATATGGTGGGAACACCGAACATTCTTCTTGCTTGAGCATCGGTTCAGGTCGCCCCGTGGGTAACATACTCCGGAAGGGCCCTTCCAGGATCGTTTATACCCTTTTACATTTACTTCAATAGTCTACCTCTACCATCTTTTCGCATTCAAACCCCTTAACCAACTGTTGTTCAACTTTATCAATTTGATTCTTTATTAATGAGTTTAAACTTTGTTAGTTTTTCAATGTGGGATGTTTTAATATCATTTTAACTAATTAATTAAATACTATAAAGATAGATTTAGCGCAATTTTTAAACTTGATCGTGAATCCAATTTATTATAAAATAGCTTATTTGGATTAATATAAATACAAGATAGATTAGAATAAAGATAACGTCCAATTAGTTAGCTTCTAAAGATTATTTTAAAAAAAATTAAGGAACAAAGAAAGCCTCGTCATCTTTACAAAATTAAATATGAAATATAGTAAAATTTATTTAACACGATTTCGTTTAAAGCAGTATCTTCTCCATAATTAATTCGAATCCGACCAAACTTTTATTGAGTGGATTATCCTAATTTGTCAGATAAATTATTTATTGGCTCAATTAAAAATTAAAAAAATAATTAATAAAAAAGAAGGATTCTGTTTAGTTGTCAATTAATTATAATTACCTTTTATTTTCAAGTTTTGAAATTCATCATTGGACACAAACAAAATAGGCTAACGTTCCTTTTGTTTATATTCAAGCATAAAATTCGAATTAAAATAAATAAATAAATTTGATTTCTTATAAAATTGTCTTATGCAGATAGTACACCTTCATCCCGTAAAAAATTCGAACTAAACATTCCATAGAAAAGCCCAAGTCTGCTATATAAATTTAAAAAAGAAAAAAATTTAACGTGCGGTAAATTGAAAGATATATAATATTTTATATAATAAATATTTGTATTAGTGTTATGCGTTGATTGACATCATACAAATATATTAATTATTTTGTGTGGTTCTTATCTACCAAAAAAAATATAATCATTAGCATGAGATGCTTAAAATGTAATTATCATGACGAGACAGAAGTAGTACAATCTATATGTCAAAACCTGATCGATTATTTATAATAATTTTTTTTTATGAATTCAAGACTGACTTGTTTAACAAACGAGATGGATCTGAAAACCTATTAACAATCCTTTTAAGCTTATTTATTTTAAATTTAAAAAACTTTTCATTAATAATATATAAAAATTATATCCATGCGTATGATAAAAGGAATATTACTCTAAATAATAAATAATATAATAAATTTATCAAATGGTCTATAAAACAAATAATAAATACATATTCATTAGTTAATATTCAAAACATAAAATTAATATATATATATATATATATATATATATATATATATATATATATATATATATATTGCGAATATGTTGCTATAAATAACTTTTTTAAAGTATGAGGTGTTATATATATTTTTTTATTGGTTAGGAATAGATAATTAAATTAATCAATAAAAATATATCCAACTTATTATTATTATTATTATTATTATTATTACTACTATATTATTTATGTATATCTTCAAATTAAACACCAGCTTTAATCATACTTTTTGATTGGTTATGAATAGATATTTTTATTTTTTATTTTGATATCATATAATTTTTCTATTTTTTATTATTATATTATTATTACTAATGTATATCTTTATATTTAGAATTAAAAAGTAAACCTTAAAATATAAATAAATCAATTAATAAAAATATATCTTCAAAAATTTTGAGTATATCTTCATTATTAAATTACAACAGTATGCATTTAATATTGGATTATCTAATTAATTTTTTTTATAAAACATAATGCATCCGCATATTATGCGAAAATATGTACTCGTGTGTATATATATATATATATATATATATATATATATATATATATATATATATATATATATATATATATACACGGATCCCGTGTATTACACGGGTTTTTAAGTTACAATTTTTAAAATATTTAATCAAGTTTAATATAACTTTCTATTCAATTATAATCTAATATAATTTAAATTGAAAAATAAAATTCAAATTATATACTCTCAAATATGAATTTGCTTTTGTTGGTAAAAGTTTAATTTCGTTGTTAAATTGATTTATCAAATTTTGTTACATTGTTGCAGAATTTAATTAATAAAAAAATTAAAATATGTTAATTTAATCATTGAAGAAAAATTTTTATAATGAAGTTAATTAATAAAAGATAAAAATAAATTAATTTAATATAAATCAATTCGAATATTAACCTCGAAAAAAAATAATACCATAAAGATATAAAAAGATTAAAATATAATAAAATTTTTAAAAGAAAATAGAATTTAAAAAATAAATAATTAAATAAAATTTTGAAAAATATAAAAGAATATCCATAAAATTTATCAATATAAAATAATAATAATAATAATAATGGGTACCTTTCTTCAGAACTTTAATAAAAAATGTATGTATAATGAATGAAGAAAGAGTTTTATTTATAGGTGTAGAGTATATTATTTGCACAAAAATTCACATAAAAAAAAAAAAGATCAATAAAAAGTTTAAATAAAACAAAAAAAAATTAAAAGAGAATTTAAAAAATATAAAAGGAACAATAAAATAATCAAAAAAAAGATCAATAAAAAGTTTAAATAAAACAAAAAAAATTAAAAGAGAATTTAAAAAATATAAAAGGAGCAATAAAATAATCAATAAAAAAATAAAAATAACAAAAGAAATAGAAAATTTTATTTAGAAAGTGAAGATAATTTTTGTTCGTCTTGATAAATAATTTATGTAAACTAATTAATAAAGAATCTTATCATATAGGTGGAAAGGGATAAATTTTTTTTATGTTTATAATAAGATTTGATTTAATTTTTATTTAATTTAATCATATAAATATTCGAATCTTAAGAAAAATTATGTATTTATCACTAAATATTACTCCTAAATAGTAATTATTAAAATTAAAATTAATTCATGTGATGACACATCATTTAAATTAATTTTTTTTAAAAAAATTTAATCATGAAAATAATTTAATAGCTTTAAAAAATCAAAGATTAAAATTTACTAATAAAAATAAAAATTCAAATTAAAAAAAGTAAATAGAAAAAATAAGTTAAAGAGAAATCATAAAAAAATTATTTAAAAAATAATAAAATTAACCAAGAAAAAAATTATTAACGTAAAAAAATAAAAGAAAATTTTTAAAACAACATAACAGAATTAAAAAAAATTAAAATAAAAACAAAAACAAAAGTTATTAAAAAACAAATAAAATTAAACAAAAACGAAAGATAATTAAAAAAACTTTAGAAAAATATAAAAAATTATAATAAAATAAATATATTTTTTAAAAATAAAAAATAAAAATAAATTTAATATAAATAAATTCGAAGAAATAAGAAAATAAAAATAAATCGAAACAAAATTAATTAAATAAATTTGCAAATGCATGAAAAATGAAATAAATAACTTAAAAAAATTTAAAAAAATACATACTAATAATAACAAAAAAAACAGAATTAAAAAAAATAATGAAATAAAAAAATATAATCAAAAGTATTACAACTAACAATTAAAAAAAACCGAACTAAAAAATAATAATAATAAATAAAAATAATAATCAAAGGAGTATAAAAAATATAAAAAAACAATAAGTAAAATATAATCAAGAGTAAAATTATAAAAAAAAAATTGTAATGCCACATTTATATATATATATATATATATATATATATATATATATATATATATATATATATAAAAGAGCAATAAAATATATATATTATTATTATTTTATTTATTTAGAGCACATGTTTAATCATTTTGGATAAGACAAAAATTGGTGAGGTGGGATGAATAGGTAAGCAACTTGGAGTTGGATTAGGCCAGTAGATAAGATTCACTCTACTCTCATGTGTGTATATCTATATATGCCTTCTTCTTTTCTTTTTTTAACTTGAGAGGTAAAAGAAGAAATTAATTCAGAAGAAGGTAACTCTTCATCTCTTTTATTGCATCCACACACACATGTATATATATATATATATATATATATATATATATATCACATCTTCTAACACACTGATATTTTTAAAATTTCTCTATTCTTTTGCAAACCTTAGCATGTTATATACAAAAATGACCGTCTCAATGCGTAGATTCCATATATATAACTCTTTTGTGAAATGGATTTCGTATGAGTAAGAAAAACTTAAGACGAAGCTTTCGACCCTCTAATGGCATGTTTTATTTCGTTGCGACATAGCTTTGTTATTATAGGCCATTTTGAAGCTCTCCTCACGAGGATCATAAACATATAATTAGTTTTGAGTTTGGACATGAAATTGAGAAAATTGAAAGATACCCATTTCGTACAAAAAATTTGTCCCCTTTAAACTTCGTTATTTTCATGAAGAATTGGTATGCATGTGATCCTCACCTTGCAAGGACTTCATACATACTTTTGTATTTTCAAATTGAGTTGTATAACTCAAGTTGAATCATTTTGTAATATATATATATATATATATATATATATATATATATATATATATATATATATATATATATATATATATATATAATTTGAAGAGCTGCGTAAGCAGCAGATCATGTTTGATTTTTTTACATTATTTATTTATTTATTTACTTTATTTTATTTAATTATGTTATTTAGTATTTTATTTATTATTTATATTTTAATGTTACAACTTATTATTTAAGTAGAAAACTATAATTGTTAAATTATTATTTTTAAATGATATATTTCTATTTTTTAATATTTTATTAAATTAATAATTTAATAACAATAATTAGTTTGTTTAAATTATTTTTAGAAATTAATTTTAATAATAGGTATTATTATTAGAAGTAGAACTCAGTTTAGCATACCTTTGCAGGCATATCTGAGACTCACGAGCAAGCCTAGTCCACTTTACACGTTTCCAATAAGTTTAAGGTGGGGGTACTTTCACTCTTTACCGAGTGTTACATTTTATATCATGATTGCTATGTTAAGATGTGATATGTGTTACTGATATGATATGTTATGTGTCATTTGTGCTTTTAGTTCGATGATAAATATTTTCTACTAACACTTGTACGGGGTGACGACTCGGTGCACATATACCAACTAACACAAGTTGCTGGTTACGTCGGTTCAGTACTAAAATATATTTCAAAGTATGCTATCATTGTATTGAGGTGGCGGCCTGGTACACATATACCAACTAACACAAGTTATCGGATGACGATTCGGTCTAAAATATTTTCATTAAGTTATCGAACGACAATATGCAAATTATTTTATCAAATGGCATATGTTACATTTTATGGTATATTTGGCATACGTATTTATTTTTAACTGTGCAATCATTTAAGTTAACCCACTGAGTGTATTTTAGACGCTCACCCCTTATCGATTTTCAGAACCAGATTTAGAAGATGGAGAGGTCTTCGCAGTTTACAAGCCTTAGAGGACTTTATATTATGACATATATTTTAATATTCTGTTAAAACTTTATTTCAGATATATCATCTGAATGTACTTATTTTGGATATCTCAATCTACTCGGGTGAGTAGATGATAATATATAATAATCTTTATGCAACTTTTACTTTATTATACTATCGCTTTGGGGATTTTTTTTATATTATTCCGTTGTGTATTCTCGACCCCTCTATTATTATATTGGGGAATTTATATCTAGTAGCGTCCCAACCCCATAGCGTAACTCAGGGCATTACAGCGTGGTATCAGACGGTCTATCTAAGACTTGTTCAAGTACCTAACTTAGAATTTTATGCCGACCCTAGGATTGACTATTTTATGACTACGCTATAATTACACTTTAGGATTTTATGTGTGATTATTTTAATTCTTAAATATTTTAAAAAAATTTTGACCTTAGAGTAAATTTAAATTGTGTTAATCAGATGGAAGCAGCTATTGCTCACATTAACGTTGTTAGAGCCCAACGAGCCGCCCATCGTGGCAGGACTGAGATTGATGATTTAGGTACTCATTTCGCCTTAATGCTCATCATTCATCATGAGAATTTTCATGGAGCTCGGAGGGTGACGGAGGTGCAGTACTGCTTCATCCTCATTCATACCTTATCCGGCGTGTGGGCTGAGATTGCTCGGCAGATTTAGTTTGAGATGTTCGTGGCTCCTCCGGGCACGAGCTGAATTATGTGGCTTTTAATGTATGTTTGTACCACACATGGGCCCTTAGAGACCAGACATCTCCCCCTCCTGTCGGATTCCTGGGTGTGCCGATGATGCATTTCCCGATGGCTGTACCAGTGGATCATGTTGAGGTGTTCGTTGATATACCTGATGATTTCGAGGTTGATGGGGATATTGCTGATGGAGTGGTGGAGGATTAGGACACCCTAGTGGTTAGTCTAACTCAGACTTATTAAGATTTTGCTATAGTTAGTAGCGACACGTTCCAATAGATGGAACATTTTGACCCATAATTGGGTGATGTATATAGGTAACCTAGATGTCGCACTAAATAGGTTTTCTTGACAGTATTCTAGACTAAGAATAACTTTTAGGTGCATATGTATACTTAACAATTAGAGTGTCAATGGCACCATTTTACTATTACTAATATATATGTGTATATATATAATTATATGTGTGTTTATATATCTTATTCATTGTATTTTAATGATATACCAACATATAATAATGATGAGTATAAAATTTTTGAACAGATCATGAGTCGAAGAATACCACAAAACCTACCTACAAATGAAAATCTTGAAAACGTTTATGGCGATCCAGGAGATGATTTAGTGACAATCCTTTAGGGATTGGCTCAACAATTTCAAGCAAACTCTGCACGACCACCACTACCACCAGAACCTATTCCTAGAAATGAACCAGCCTTGGTAATTGAATAATTTCGACGTTTCAATCCACCAATATTTATTGGAACGGAGGACCCTGCGGAAGCTGAAAAATGGTAGAGGTCATTGGATAAAATTTTTACTTATATCGATTGCACTGATGCACAGAAAATTTCGTGCGTTGTTTTCCAATTTGTGAGTGAAGCTGATTTCTGGTGGGAGGCTTACGGACGTACCAAAACGCCCGAATAGAAGGCAAGAATGACATGGGAAGACTTCAAGGATATGATCATCCAAAACTACATGCCTCAATCGTACCGAGATAAAAAGAAAGTGAATTTCTGTACTTGAAACAAGGAACAATGAGTGTTCTTGAGTATGAAAGAGAATTCAATCGACTCTCCAGATTTGCCACACATCTTGTCAACATGGAGGAAAAGAAAGCTAGACGATTTGAAAAGGGATTGCGATCCGAGATCAGCATTATCTTGGCTGGACAAGGGATGATGAATTTTGCAGATGCATTTTCTAGAGCTCAAGAAATTGAGTCTCGACAGAAGAATAACAGTAATCAAAATAAAAAGGTGATAGAGATACTTGCAAAGTGCAAGTGGGGAGGACCGGTGATCGGAAAAGGAAACCCTAAAATTCAAAATAAGCAAATGAAAATCAGAGGAGGATCAGGACTACCGCCACTCGGAACAAATTCTTCTTGCCCAAAATATGGTAAGAATCACCTTAGAGCATGCCTATATGGAACCGGAATATGTTATCGATGCCGTCAACTGGGACACACCATATTGGAATGCCCAAAGACTAAAGCAGGAGGAGGATCGAGTGCTAGACCAGCACGTGTATATGCTATGACACAGCAGGAAGTTGAAGAAGAACCGAAAACAATGACAGGTATGCTATCAGTATTTAGCACTCCCGCTCTTATACTTTTTGATACGGGAGCCACTCATTCATTCATATCTGCTAAGATGTATAAGAAAGTAGAGAATAATTGTGAGGAGTTAGACAAATCAACTCTTGAGGTTAGTATACCTTCGGGTAACTCCATCCGAACCATGAAGTTGTGCAAGAATGTGAATATAGGGATAAATGACAGAGTCCTACTTGCAGATCTCCATGTAATTGAGATGAAAGATTTCGATGTAATTTTAGGGATAGATTGGCTTAGAGCTAATCATGCAGTAATCAGATGTCGTGAAAAAGAAGTACAATTCCAACTCCCAGAAGATGAAAAGTTTACTTTTCACGGAGCTAAAGCTAGAGTAATACCGCGAGTTATAGCTGCAATAAAAGCAATCAAAATGATGAGAAAAGATGGATGTCAAGCATTTTTAGTGAGTATCGTAAAAAGTGAAGACGAGAAGACGAGCATAGAGGATATTCATATCATGCAGGAATATGAAGATGTGTTTCCAAAAGACTTACCAGGCTTGCCACCTGAAAGGCAAGTAGAATTTATAATTGATCTAGTACCGGGAGCAGCACCAGTCTCAAAAGCACCTTATCGAATGGCACCAAATGAGTTACAAGAACTGAAGATCCAATTACAAGAACTCTTGGAATTGGATTTCATACACCCTAGTGTTTCACCCTGGGGAGCATCTGTTCTGTTCGTAAAGAAAAAAGATGGTTCATTTAGGATGTGTATCGATTATCGAGAACTGAATAAACTTACCATCAAGAATAAATATCTCTTGCCAAGGATTGAGGATTTATTTGATCAGCTGGGCAGTGCTAGTGTGTTTTCCAAGATAGATCTGAGGTCTGGATATTATCAAGTACGAATCAAGCAGAGCGACACTTCAAAGACTGCTTTTAGAACACGTTATGGACATTATGAGTTCGTAGTAATGCCTTTTGGTCTCAACAATGCACCAGCAATTTTTATGGATTTGATGAATCGTGTTTTCCACTCGTACTTGGACAAATTCGTGATCGTGTTCATTGATGATATCTTAGTGTATTATAGAGATCAGGAACAACATGAAGAACATCTGAGAATCGTTCTAGAGTTACTAAGAAAGAAAAAGTTGTATGCCAAATTCAAGAAATGTGAGTTTTGGTTAGACAAAGTTGTCTTTCTTGGGCAATTGTATCAGCTCGAGGAATCGAGGTGGATCCGACCAAGGTGGAAGCAGTAGAGAAATGGAAGACACCTACAAATATAGGAGAAGTACAGAGTTTTATTAGATTGGCTGGATATTATAGAAGATTTATTGAGGGATTTTCAAAGATTGCAGGACCCTTGACGAAATTAACTCGCAAGGAAGTTAAGTTCTGTTGGACGGAAAAATGTGAAAATAGTTTCAACCTTCTTAAACAGAAATTAGTCACTGCACCTGTATTAACAATTCCTGTGGGACAGAAGAATTTGTCATCTATAGTGATGCTTCAAAGCAAGGATTGGGATGTGTTCTGATGCAATATAATAAAGTAGTTGCCTATGCGTCTAGACAACTCAAGATCCATGAACAGAACTATCCAACTCATGATTTAGAATTGGCAGCTGTGGTGCATGCTTTGAAAATTTGGAGACACTATCTGTATAGAGCAAAATGTCAAATTTATACGGATCACAAGAGCTTGAAGTACTTTTTCGAACAGAAGGAATTAAATATGAGGCAAAGAAGATGGTTGGAATTAGTCAAGGATTATGATTGTACCATACTGTACCATCCAGGAAAAGCAAATGTGGTAGCAGATACTTTAAGCAGAAAAGACAAAGAGGAATTAGCCTACTCTATAACAAACTAAGAATTATTGGTGGCAGAGTTCTCTCGAATGAGTTTGGAAGTAGTAATACCTCCAAGTAGGATTCAAGCATTATTAATTGCGTTACTGATTAAACCTTCTCTAAGAGATAGAGTCAAGGAATTTCAAGATGAAGACGGATTTCTCAGAAAAATTAAGGAACACGTGAAGATTGGGGAAGGAAAGAGATTTGCTCTCACGGGCAATGGAACACTCGTTTTGGAAAAAGATTATGTGTTCCTAAAAATGAGAATCTTATTAGAGAAATTTTATCAGAAGCTCATTGTACTCCATACACAGTACATCTAGGAGGAACCAAGATGTATCAAGACTTGAAGGCTGTATTTTGGTGGAGAAATATGAAGAGGGATATAGGTCTGTTTATCCAAAGGTGTATGACTTGTCAGCAAGTAAAAGCAGAACATCAACGACCCTCAGGACTCTTGAAACCATTAGAGATTCCAGAGAGGAAATGGAGCATATCACAATGGATTTCGTTACTGGTCTACCAAGATCAGTACGAGGAAATCAAGCTATATGGGTGACAGTGGATCGTTTGACCAAGTCAGCACATTTTCTTCCAGTGAAAATGACTCATGGAATGGATAAGCTTGCACAAATTTATCTAAAAGAAGTTGTCAGATTGTACGGTGTACCAGTTTTTATAGTTTCTGATCGAGATCCAAGATTTACATTAAAATTTTGGCACAGTTTACAAAACGCAATGGGCACGAAGCTAAAGTTTAGCAAGGCGTTTCATCCACAAACAGATGGCCAGTCTGAAAGGACTATTCAAACATTGGAAGACATGTTGAGGGCATGCGTCCTAGATTTTGGGGAAAGTTGGGAAAGATACATACCACTTATAGAGTTTGCTTACAACAATAGTTTTCAAGCCACAATAGACATGGCTCCTTATGAGACACTCTATGGAAGGAAGTGTAGATCTCCTCTTTATTGGGATAAAGTTGGTGAAAAGAAAGTTCTAGGACCAGAGATAGTAGAAAAGACAGTTGAAACGATTGAAAAGATCAAAAGAAGAATTTTGACTGTGCAAAATCGACAGAAGTCCTACGCTGATAAGAGACGCAAAGATTTACAGTTCCAGGAAGGAGATAAAGTTTTTCTCAAAATTTCACCAATGAAAGGAATTTCTCGATGTGGAAGGAAAGGAAAACTCAAGTCAATATACATTGGGCCTTATGAAGTTTTGGAACGAATCAGCGAGTTGGCATACAGATTAGCTTTACCACTTGAGCTAGCTGGAGTGCATGATGTATTTCATGTGTCCATGCTACGGAAGTATGTGTTTGATCCAAGCCACGTTGTTAACCATGAAGTTATAGCAATTGATGATAACTTAGCATACGAGGAATTTCCTATCGCCATTCTTGACAGAAAAGTTCATAAGCTAAGGAATCGTGAAGTTGCTTTAATCAAAGTGGAGTCAACACAATACAGAAGAAGCGACATGGGAACGTGAAGATGACATACGAAATAAATATTCGAATCTACTCATACCTAGTAAGTGAAATTTCGAGGACGAAATTTTTAATTTAGTAGGGGTGGATGTAATGCCACATTTATATATATATATATATATATATATATATATATATATATATATATATATATATATATATATATATATATATATTATAGATGTATAAGAAGCAATAATATATATATATATATATTATTTTATTTATTTAGAGCACATGTTTAATCATTTTGGATAAGGCAAAAATTGGTGAGGTGGGATGAATATGTAAGCAACTTGGAGTTGGATTAGGCCAGTAGATAAGATTCACTCTACTCTCATGTGTGTATATCTATATATGCCTTCTTCTTTTCTTTTTTTAACTTGGGAGCTAAAAGAAGGAATTAATTCAGAAGAAGGTAACTCTTCCTCTCTTTTATTGCATCCACACACACATGTATAGGTATATATATATCACCTTATACACTGATACTTTTAAAATTTCTCTATTCTTTTGCAAACCTTAACATGTTATATACAAAAATGACCGTCTCAATGCGTAGATTCCATATATATAACTATTTTATGAAATGGATTTCGTATGAGTAAGAAAAACTTAAGACGAATCTTTCGACCCTCTAATGGCATGTTTTATTTCGTTGCGACATACCTTTGTTATTATAGGTCATTTTGAAGCTCTCCTCACGAGGATCACAAACATATAATTAGTTTTGAGTTTGGACGTGAAATGGAGAAAATTGAAAGATACTCACTTCGTACAAAAATTTTGTCCCCTTTAAACTTCGTTATTTTCATGAAGAATTGGTATGGATGTGATCCTCAACTTGCGATGACTCCATACGTACTTTCGGATTTTCAAATGGAGTTGTATAACTCAAGTTGGGTCATTTTGTAATATATATATATATATATATATATATATATATATATATATATATATATATATATATATATATATATAATTTGAAGAGCTGCGTAAGCAGCAAATCATGTTTGATTTTTTTACATTATTTATTTATTTATTTATTT